>JAPDHL010001909.1:8087253-8167004 GCA_032847665.1 Solanum chilense | reverse complement strand
TAGACTTATTAATATTAACCCTCAATCTTTATAATTAAGGAAAGAATAGTCCAAAACGACCCTTAAAACGTGTAGAGGAATCCTATTCTGCCTGGGATTTGCGCAACCTGTGACGGCCCGTCGTGCCTGCGACGGTCCGTCACGCAGGTCGTCGCAACTGCCAAAAATCCCATTTTTCACTAAGTGCATTGTGACGGTCCGTCACACTTGTGACGGTCCGTCCTGCACTTCCGTCATGACGGTCAGAGACTCGTTCCTTGTACCAAATTCTCAAAAGTTGAAGTGTTTTGCAACGGGAGCTCACGACGGTCCGTCGTGGCTGTGACGGCCCGTACTGCAGGTCCGTCACAATTTCCAGAGAGTCGATTTTCAGTGCCCAGTTTCAGAATTCCTAAGTATATTGAAACGATACACCCTCGACGGGCCGTCGTGCCTGTGACGGTCCGTCGCAGTGCCCGTGGTCTTGGCCAGTTTTTCCAGAATTAAAATCTGCTGCTCAAAACGACTAAACAGGTCGTTACACTTATAAAGTGTAACTTTATATCTCATTTAGAGAAACACTTATAAAGTGTAATTTTATATCTAATCTAGAGCAACACTTATAAAGTGTAGTTTTATATCTCATCTAGAGCAACACTTATAAAGTGTAACTTTATATCTCATCTAGAGCAACACTATTGAATTGAATATATTCAATATATGATCACAAAATTATATCAAAGATATATATTTCAAAGAAAACTTCAAGAAACATGTCCAAAAACACCAAAACATAGAAAGTAATTGCTTAAAGATCTCTAATATCAATAAATTACTAATTACCAAATGCATACAAACGCATATGACAATAGTACAAAAACTCTTCATCATTCACTACAATAGATCGAGTTTACTTCTGCCACAATTCAAATTCAATTACTGACATTTTCCTGCACATTGAAAATAAAATTATAGGTTAATGAAATAAATGTAAAAGTACATAATTGAAGAGTATTCATTGTAAGCCAACCAATCCAAATCAAAATATGTACGCAAATCATATAGAACATTTATAATCACGTGAATTATGGGTTACTGCTTGTATTTTAAACACAAGAGATCAACAGACACACATCATCCCAAATTCCATTTAGAGCATCTATAAAATTTCCCTTTCTCTTCCTACAATGGCACCAAAAGCTGAAAAAAGCCTGCTGTGAAAAGGCCAGCAGCTGAAAAAACTCGCATAGCCAAGAAATCTCATGCAGAATAGAATGCACAGGACGAAAACAAGCTAACGAAGAACAGCACTGCAGCTTTCGAAGACAGAAAGAAGAAGAGATTGAAGAAGTTCAGATTGTTGTTTGTCTTGTTAATCTTGTTAAATTTGATAAGCATGTACATACAGAAATTTGCATGTTCAATGAAATTTTCCAGTTTTGCACATAAAAAAAAGACCTCAAGAGACTAGCTCTCCCAGTTACTACTGTATTGGGCAGGAACTAGGAGCTGACATTCAAAATTTGATATTGAGCAAAGAGATGGAGGCTAATAGGAAAAACAAAAACAAAGGGGAACAAGGCAAAAATGATTTTAGAAACCTGCAAATGCAGTACACAAACAAGTTTCATCACAAACAAAAAATCCTTTACAAGTTTTCAAGATTAACAAGTTAGGCATTTTCCCAACAATTTCAGAAACCTGCAAATGCAATACAGATTCTTTACAAGTTTAACAAGTCAGGCATTTTCCCATAAATTGAATTTTTAGACATGAAAGGTTAACAAGTTTTGCAAGATTAGTAAATACACTCAAATCAACATGAGTAACTCAACCCAAGTTGTAAAGAACAACTCCAGCAACATTACCACACACCAAAAACCCTAGAAGACAACATGTGTGTTCATTCAAAACAACCAAAAGTGCCCAAAGTACCACATCTGCACTACAGCCAACAAGAGTGCATCTTTTGGAAGTATAGTGCAAATAGAACTATAATACTGCAGAATGGAATTTTTTTTTTGATGATTCCAAGTTGACAGAATGTAACTATTTTTCCTAATAAAGGTTACAATAAGAGTGCATCAACAGATGAGGAGTACGATAGGGTTGATGTCATAACCCTATATGAAAAACCTACATTTCAAATATTCTTAAACCAAAAAAACAGAAAGCTTTAGTAGTAAATAGTTGGAAAGTTCACAAACCCAAACTTAGACCGTCAAGAATCACAAGAAACGCCCCGTGAAGGAACACAAATTCCGATTGGAGAATTCTCTCTGTCACATTAATAAAAGATACCCAGGATAGACGATCTATGAAGGTAAGTGCCCTTACTGTATTTAAATTGACCACTCAATTTAAGCAAAAGAATGTCAAACATAATACCATGAAGATTTATAGGTGTTACAAAAGGATAGTGAGGACATAATAATCTGTCTCTAGAATTCCTTTACAAGTAGAGCAAGTGAGTATCACCCATGATAGAAATCAAGCTAATTAAAGCCATTGACATATAATCATCAAAGCTACAATGACCACAATCACGTGTAGCTCTAGATATTTCACATGTTATAAGCCTGACCGGTGCTTAGATAAAAGTGGAACTGTTGTGCAAGTATGCAAGCCTTTATGACAAACTAAGGTATATAATACAAGCATACTGCATACCTCCCAGAAACTTCATCATAATAACTACCAGCACACTAAGCATGTGTTTGAAATAATGCAAAATGAAGTTTATCGATTCAAACAAGACCATTTATAACCCGAGCTTATAGGAGAGTTCAACATAGCATGGACATACCAAAACTCCTAATTATTAGCTTACATGATTTTTATTCACTGACAGTTGCTCAAACTCCTTCCAACAACAAATCAAAGGGTAAACCAAGCAAAAAGGAGAGAAGCAATTTAAATAAGACAAAAAGAACCAGCAACAACAAGAACCAACGTCAACAAGATGAAACTCAAACCACAACACAACAGAGCTTAATTAGAACAAGTGACAACAAACTCACTCACGAAAATACAACAAAACTATCTCAAAATTAAAACCATCTCTCGTAACAACATTACATTTCAAAGTAGTAAACAACAGGGGAAAAAGTACACAACTACAATCCAAAATTAGGTATAGAACTAAAAGGACACAATAAGTAACAAAAATAAAGTACAGATTAAACTTTCAAAGATTCTATATAGTAAAATAACTTCAGACTATTAACAGAGAATGTGAAATACAAAATACCTTTTGAAGAACCGAATCATGAGTTGATCCTGAAGAATGTGGAAGATTTTTCCCACTTACAGCTTGTGCGCTATGTGCATCAATAGGTGAAGCAAAGTTAGATCCAACACACCCTTGTATGTCTTGAAAATTCAATCCAGGGTTGTTTTGCAACAATTGAGTGAATAAATGTTGCATTTCTTCTCTCAATTCTTCCCTTAAAAAAGTGATTACATTGGCATGTTTTTGTTTTAGATTGTTAATTTCCTAATCTTTATTCAAAGAACTTGTTGTCACTGATATACCGTAGCACCTAAGTGACAAGGCTACTCCTTTCCAAACACTGCCTTAAATGCATCATCACCTGTTTCCCCTCAATTTTGGCAATTTTGAAGTTCATCCTATTGAATAAAATTGACATCAATAGTAAATTGTGAGTACTATTTCATTTCCAGCCTATGGTAGCGACATCGACTAAGAATTGATACCTCCTCGCACTTGAACAAGACAAAGAAAAAGAGAAAGAATAAGAAGACATACGTGATAATATTCAATGGAGTCAAAATCCCCCACAATATATAAAATTTAAGTCTGAATCAAATTCAGTACTAATCCTCTTTAAAAAATTTAGTATTGCAACTTGGGTATCTTCCTGGATTTCCTTTCTTGTCTTCGTACGAGTTGCTATAAACATTTTAGGCTTTGATGGTTCTTCATTGTTATCTTTGGTCGTACGCAACAAATTATATCAAAAGAAATTTTTAAAAAATAATTACGTTCTAATAAAGTACAAAAAATGAAATTCAGATTTTTGAAGAAATGTTATCTAAGTATTACAAATGTCACTCGTACTCTCGCAAAATTAATAGGTCCCATTCGATGCCTCCTCTTTTGTTTTATCCTGTTTTGAGAATTCATCTCGCATATGGCCTATTATAAAAAAAAAAGAGACAATTTAATTGATAATTTTTTTTTGAGAATTCATCTCGACATGGCCTATTATAATGTCGATGAGTATAAATGCATTATTTTAGCCTTACTTGAATAGTTGGGTGTAGCCAATACTCGATCAGCTGGCGAATCTGATTTTCTGGAATGCCATCAGGGCGCTTTTCTAGCATATCCTCAAGGGTACTGTTTTTGTCAAAAAATTTCTTTTTAATTTTTTGTTTGTGTCGCCTCCAAGCATCATGAAGACCAATCATCACCCATTTCTTTCCTTCTACTGGAATTAAAATTTTGTATAATTTAAAATAAAATATATTTAGCTTCAGTAAGTAAAAAAATAAAAATATGCAATATCATGACTGATTGTTCTTACATTGATATATTTCCACATGCGATTTTCAGTATCCTTTTGCAGCACATGCCAACTAGTGTACATCAATATGACGAATCTAGGTTTTGTTGCAATTGTTCCTATAAAGTTGTTTAATTGTGACACTATCTTATTAATTGGTCCCACTGCTTGTCCTTTATCAAATGTCACTTCCTTTCTTTCTTCCAAATATCTTGTGTGAATATCCTTACATGTTTTTTGTCCTCGAACTTTTTTTGGCTTTGATATTTCAAGATTGATGTAACAGACATGAAATAAAATATTTCTTTTATAACAACTACTAAATCTTACAAGGTGTAAGACATACCTTTTGTACTACAATCAATGTTAATTTCCTCTTGGACATCACATTCATCTCCACCAAGTTCTTCTTGATCCACAATATCATCTAATCATTTGTTGTGTTCATTATTAATAGGAATATGCACATCAGCTGTTGTGTGGTTATCATATTTTGTTTCATCATCTATCTGTATCCCTTGATTTTTTAGAAATTGATCAAGAGTACTAGCTGGTATGACCGACTTCCTCTTTACCTGCTTGCGATTTGGTAGATGAAGAATATCATGTTCATTTTGTATCTGTTGCTTATCCAGAAACTGACCAATACTGGTGACTGGTCGAACCAACTTCCCCTTCACCTATTTGAAGTTCAGTATATCCTCAATATCATGTTGTGCTTCTCCATTACCTAATGTTTTTCCATTCACACGTACTGCAGCAACAACACCTTTCTTGAACGATGTTTGCAACCTAGAGTCATTCATTGAAGTTTAATTCCTTTCTGTTCAATGGATTCTTCATACTAAAATAACTTCTGTTTAGTTTTCCCTCTCCGTGTAGTCATATATGAGGTTCTAACCTCCTCAGAATTCTTTCTTTTATGTTGTATTGGTGTCTGTTGTTTCATAGCTCTATCATTGCGCTCATTTGCAAGTTGTTCTCTCTTAATCTTGAATTTGTTGGCTAATTCAGTACTTAATCGGTATTGCATATCAATATCAAAATTATTCAATGGACTTCGAGATTTGTTTGGATTATAACCCTTTTTCTTTTGTATTGTTGATTGCTTCATTGTTCTCCTACAGTAATTTAACCTACAAAATAATAATTCATCAGATAATAAGAATAAAGTTTCCTTGTATTAAGAAGGTTGCTTATCAATGGTAAGAAATTACGGCCATACTACAGTCATATAATCCTACTCTATATTTAGAAGTAGTGAACTGGAAATCACCTGAAATGGGTTGGATTAAGTGTAATATTGATGGAGTGATACGCTCAAACTTACTTCTCAAATGAGAAGTAAAGCGGTCGCATCAAGTAAATAACCCAACTAGTAAGGTTGGGATCGTTCCCACGAGGAAAATAGTCTAGACTTAACTTCAACTTGTTATTACTATTGTTCGGTTGATAGTTTCCTTAGAAAGTAAAAGCATAAAAAGGGGGGTTTGTATTTCCTAATGAGTAAAAAGAACTAACGAACTTGACAGAGACATTTGACAGCTTTTAATATTGGGTTTTAATCAATGAATCAAAGTAACTAGGGTTTACGTGTTCCCCACAGGTTCATAACTTGATAATTCTAACTATAACAATTCTTTCCTAGTATCTTGCATGCAAAGTGATAAGTTATGTATTTCTAAATCCTTGGTCCGACATCTAGAAAATCTCACTCCGCACCTTGGTCCGGCTACGTGTGTTGCTTTCCTAACCCTTATCGTTACCTCATATTAAGCATCGTATTTGATATTTGACTAAGTTATTACCTCGTACCAATCAATACTAGCCTATTAGATAGTATACACTAAATCTATGTTAATAATTCTTTTCCTATTATCTACCTCCTTGGTCCGGCAAGTAGCATTAAGGCGAGTTCTAACGTTGATCATCCGTTAAAAAGACTTCTAAGGGAAAGAATTATTAATACATGCAAGACACTATTCTAGAATTGTTATTTTAGCTAGGGTTTATCTCATTATTTCCCTATGGTTCCCACAACCCTAGTTATGGAGTTTAGTTACTCATAGCCATAAACACAATATTCAAATATGTTAAATTAGAATTCATGTACTTACTTCAATGAGAAAGAATAAAGTCCGAAAATTTGCTTGATTAATCACCAAAAATCACTTGTAAGAATCTCCAAAAATCAAACACTATTACACAAAGTCTAATCTCACAGAGTCTAACTATAAGGAATTTAATAATCTGAGAGTCTAACCTCAAAAACGAGGTTTTTAGAACTATTTATAAAAAATAAAAACCTAAGTGAACAAGGATTCTAATTGCTGGAAATCTGCCAAAACGCGGCTGGGTCGACGGACCACGCGACGGACCGTCGTGCTCGCGACGGACCGTTGTGGACTCCGTCATCCCATACTTGGTCATTTCTTCTGCTGCTCTCTTATTCCCCTTGACGGCAAGTGTGACGGACCGTCATAGGCACGACGGTCCATCGAGGGTCTACGTTTCAAAATAATTCAACTCTTGGAATCTGGGTACTGGGATCACTTTTCTGATCTTCACGACGAACCTGCAGGACGGACCGTCATGGCCATGACGGACCGTCACAAGCTTCGTAATCCCACACTTGGTCAGACTTCCCCATCTTCCTTCAGCAGCTGCACTACGCTGCCACCTACGGACCGTCACAGGCACGACGGACCGTCACAAGCTCCGTAGGTGGTCTCTTCTGCATTTTTTTGCTCAAAATCTCCGCGTTCAGCTCTCGACAGATTTCCTGCAAAACAAAGAGAAACTTATATCAAAATTAGCACAAAAAGGCTTTCGAACACACTAAACTTAAGGAAAAAGCATTAACTATACCATGAAACCACGGTATATCAACACCCTCAACTTAAATTCATTGTTTGTCCTCAAGCGACGCACTATGACTCACTACAAAATCTTTGTACAATAGTATTCATGTTTTATCCTTTGCAATCATTTGGCTATCAATCCTGATTAATATCATCAAATATATGCATGCTATCACTATTAGGCTTGAATTTTTGTGAGATTCGAACATGACACAGACTCACCATGCACTAACACCTATCCTCTTCAATTTCTCACTGAGGTGCTAACAATTCCGGTATTGCAACTTGTGTCCTCACTTCAAAACAAAATCCTCATTTTTCACACAATGATTTCAGTTTGAGTATAAGGATTACTTTTCAACACTCGCTCTCAGAACAAAGTCACACTCATTCATACCTATTGCCATAATCTTGCCCTTATTTTCACTGCCTTAAGTTCGCTATACAACCCTTAGGATCACGATAGGACTTTCTTAGCTTGTAACATAGGCTTAGAGTCAGGTAGGGTATATTTAGGTATACTTTAGTGACTTTTTGCCCTCCTTGACATATCGGCTAAACCTTCCACTTTCTATCACTTTATCTCGCCCAGTTTCTCCCATTCTTTCATCTTGCTATTTTCCCTTCTTTCTTCATTTGTGTAAGTGACTCTTTTCCCTTCTCTTTTTTTTTTATTTATTATTATTATTTTTTTTCAACGAGTTCTTGAGTCACTTTGCTTTTGTTCTTTCTCTCTCTTTGTTCTTTCAACCCTACTTTCCAGAGCATTCTTCAAAACAGCCACCCTCAACTCATGGCTTTGCCATGAGTCAAGGTACACAATACCCAAAGTTGGGTCAGGGCCATAACGAAGGTTGTCTATGCATTAGCCACCCTCAACTTATACTTTTGGCATAAGCTGAGGTGCACATGTCCAAGGAGGGACCAGGGCCAACATATTGTTCCCAGAAAAGATCAGTTGGGGTGAAAAAGAAAGGTATAATTTTAAGCTCAAGTTATTTGGATCAAAGAAGGATAACTTTCATTTGGTTTCTTTTATTTAGGCTAGAAATGGGATATTTTGAATAAGGGCCTATGATCCTTTCGTAATTGTCTGTTACAACTTACTTTTAGCAGGACTAACTAGGCAAGTTCTAGCTCAGTACCAATAGTGGACTATTCAAATTTCCTCACACTCATTTGACATCTCATCACTATACCAGATTATCAGACACCTAGTTCGACTTGAAGATTTAGGGTAATGCAATGGTGTAACTCTATTTCATGTTTAGAGCAAAACAATTATCAGTTACTACGCCTAGTCATGCAACATTTTCTAATTTTATCAGGATATCATTTTAGCCATCATGCTTCAGAGTTAAACTATGTACAAAAGATGTAACGTGCCGGTTCAACAGAAAAAGTAATCAGTCTTTTGGGGAAAAATAACACAGGCAAGAAAACCCCAAAAGAGGATAGTGAGTTGGGCTACTCAGACTTCACCCTGACACTCACTTTCCATTTACCCCACCCCCAACAAAAAAGCATGCAATTGTCCCCAATGCATAAAAAATCTAAATATTAGAGTGGTAGGTAAAGCAAACCTGTGGCGCATAGCACCGTCGATCAGCAAGCTGGTGGGTCCGGTTTCCCGGAACCCACGTCTTCTGCAATCTGGACACCCTCAGTGGTGTCCTCAGCAGCAACCGCACCATCAGTAGTGCCTCCTGCTGTCTCTACAGTGCGGGAGCTAGACGCCCCAGCCGCTATCTGCAATGCTCTAATTTGGTGTTCCTCCGCCTCAGCAAGTGAGGCTCTCCGCGCAGCCTCCATCTCTGGAGGGGGAGGTGGTGGAATTTAAGAAGTAGTAAACAGTGCCGCCAATACTGTGTCCTCAGCAGGCTCGGCAGAAGGGGCCTCAGAATCCGGCACCCTCGCCGCTAGTATCGTGGCGATGTCTGCACGAAGACTGTCGACTGCAGTCTGAAGAGTCGACACATCTACCGGAGGGGCTGGTCGAGCTAACACTCGCAACTCGAAGGCATCTATGCGCTGGTTAACCTCAGCAATCTTCCGCTGCATCATCCTCTCTGTACGTGCTTCCGACTCAGTAATAGACTTCTGCATCCACGGCTGGATATGATGCAGAAGAGTGGCAATTTGTGCCTCCAGTTTTTTGACCCTAGCAAGCGGGGCCAGTAACGGTAGAGGGGCTGTGTGAGAGGAGCTCGGGGCTGTGCTACTACCCGGGATAGACTCGACCGGGGTAGTGTCAGTGGATGCCTGTGTAGATGTGCGGGCCTGGGCAACCGTATCTACAAGATCATCAGCAAGAGGGGGCAGCTCTTGACGGGGCCCTCTGCGTGGTGCCAACTCATTGGCCTCGTCTGTGATGAGGCCAACGTCAACGGTGCCCTGCGGGGTCTTCAACTGATCTATGTGCCATACGGGCACACCGGCAGACCTGCAAAGGGAAAAGATCATACACGGGAAGGGATAGGTAGTAGTGACCTTGAATGCCCTCTCGTGCATGACTGTCTGGAGAAGCCATGCGAAGTCCACCTCGAAGCCGGCTATCATCGCCGCCATCAACACTGCTCGATCCCAGGTGACGATGTTATCACCAGCTGTGGGGGACAGGCAGTGACGGACGAGCAGCCACAAGAACTTTGCGACGAACGTGAGGTTGGCCTTCTTGATGGCCCCCTTCGGCTCAGTGACCCAATTTGCACCCTCTCCGTCGACTGATAGGTGTAGGGCCATCCACCTCTTGGTGGTCTCTCTTAGTGCCCGCTCGCGCAAGAACTGTCCATCCTTTACGATCTGCCAGCGGTAGTCAAACTCAGCAGTGATGGGGGTCAGCGTAGCATCTGCACTCTCGCCGTATAGGAACCGGCGGATAGCTGGCAGGGAAATGTCAACCTGCACGCACCGGACTCGAACCTGCTCCAGTGGGGCCTGTTTAGCAGGAGCAGCCCGCCTATCGATCTGTGATCGGAGAGTCGCTACGTAGGATGCGTAGAACTCTCAGACCACTTCCTCACTGTATCGTCCCAACGGACGGGCTGTCCACTCTAAGCGATGCCTGGTGAATAGGTTGTGGATCTCTGGCATCGATGGGAGACTCCCGGTAAGTACCCGCCGCTCCAAGGTGAGTGTCCGAGTCATTACTCCTTTATCAGTCAAGAATTTAGCGTCGGAGTAAACTTGAAACTGGCCTTCGACACACCACCGGTTTGGCTGGTCAGCGGCTGGGGTGGGGACCTGGGCTGGAGCGCCGGATGTAGTGTCTGAACTGTCAGCCTCATCAGACGAGGCCGACGCTGCAGCAGTGGCGGGTGCGGGAACCTCAGCAGAGCCTGAAGCCTCCTCGGACCATGATACTCCTAAGGAGCCAGACGCTCCTTCCTCTATTGTGGCTGACCCAGAGGTTGTGCCGGTCAGTGTGCGCTCCTCATCAGACTGGGAGGCAGTGACTACGCCGGACGCCACCGTCTTATGTGTGGCTCGGGGGGCACGTGCAGCATGGGAAGGTCGGAAGTGCCTGGGGGAACATATTCAGGGTCACGCTCATCATCAGAGCCGATGAACAAGCGTGCAGACGGAGCGACAAACTTAGATCGCCCGCGTGCGTAGGTGCGGTCTTGCTTGGGTGCCATAGTAGATAGTACCTGCAAAGGATCAATATTAGTATGAGTAGTGGCAAACAAGACAGGCAAGCCCATACGACATAAAACATTGAAAATAGTGTGTTAGTGATATTGAAACTGTATCACACGACGAGCCAAAAGACGGCTCGTCGTGGCTATGACGGACCGTCATGAGGTCCGTCGTGTTGTACTTGGTCTACGTATATATAAAGAACCCTGAAAGAGGGGTCTCTGACCATCATGACGGTCGTGCAGGACGGACCGTCGAGGGTACGACGGTCCGTCATAAGTGTCCGTCGTAGGACACTTAGAAAATGTTGGGAGACCCTTAGAAGAGGGGTCTCTGACCATCATGACGGTCGTGCAGGACGGACCGTCGTGGGTACAACGGTCCGTCACAAGTGTCCGTTTTAGGACACTTCGAAAATGTTGGGAGACCCTTAGGAGAGGGGTCTCTGACCGGTACGACGGTCATGCAGGACGGACAGTCGTGGGTACGACGGTCCGTCACAAGTGTCCGTTGAAGGACACTTGAGAAAAAAAATGGAGACCCTTAGGAGAGGGGTCTCTGACCGGTACGACGGTCGTGCAGGACGGACCGTCGTGGGTACGATGGTCCGTCACAAGTGTCAGTTGGATAGGGGTGCTAGGGCTTGTGCAACGGACCCTACAACGGTCCGTCGTGGCTACGACGATCCGTCATCGGGGTCTCGTTCTGAATGACAGAGACAGAACTGTAGGGACCCTAAGTAACCCCGATGAACCCACATGGTCTTGTAGTGTTGTGGACCTATATGTGTCTATCCCAACTACCTAAGGGAACTATTAATACGAAATCACCTATATCTAGGGTTGTTAACATGGCAAATTCAAACATTTTGAGCCTAGGTTTAGACATAATCATATAAAGGAAACAAGAGATGACTAAGAACTAAGCTAATACTAACTAATAAACAAAAATACAAGATAAATGAGTATAAATTTAGAGACACATACCTTGGAAATGTAGAAAAAGCAAATGGAGAATGATTCAGTTAGCAAGGTAGACACCTTACAGCAGCAACACCGACTAGTAGATGATAAGTATAAGGCTTAGGAGGATTTGGGGGGCAATGATCGTGGGGGGGAAATGATCGTGGGGGGAAGTGTGGAAGTTGAAAAGAGAGGGGAGATGAGAGGAATAAGGAAATAATGGGGGAAATATGGAGGGGTGGGGAGTATAAACGTTCAGATTTTGAAAAGGGTCCAGCCGGGTCGGGTCGAGTAGAATTCATTAATCACGCGACGGTTCCCCGACGACGGTCCGTCGCATATGCGACGACCTATCGTGGGTTCCGTCGCGTGTGCCCTAATTTCAACATAGTAGAAAAACGTACCTGGACAACGGATGCATACGATGGTCCGTCTCATCCGCAATGGTCCGTCGATGTATCCGTCAATGGCTGCTGCGGAGTAGTTTTCTGCAGAATTTCCTGGTGATGTGCCTGCATATTTAAAACCCATTAATAGAAAAATGCTACCATTATATATATTAAAAAAATGATAAGTATTGGGTTGCCTCCCAACAAGCGCCTGATTTAATGTCGCGGCACGACTGGGGCCACTTGATTACTCAGACTTCATCAAGATGGTATGCCTCGATTACTTCATTTGCCGATTCAGCATGCCCAAGATAGATTTTTATGCGCTGTCCATTCACCTTGAACCGCACACCCTCCTTAGTTTCCAACTCAACTGCTCCATGAGGGAATAGTTGGGTAACCGTGTAAGGACCAGTCCATTTGGACTTGAGTTTGCCTGGAAACAAGCGCAATCTGGAATTGAATAAAAGCACCAAATCCCCGACCATGAACTCTCGTTTTTCAATTTTGTTGTCATGATACTTTTTCATCTTTTCTTTGTATAGGGCTGAGCTTTCATAGGCTTTCAAGCGAAATTCATCAAGTTCATTTAACCCATTTAACCGTTGCTCTGCAGCTTCGCTCCAATCCATTTTTAACTTCTTCATAGCCCACATGGCTTTATGCTCTAACTCAACCGGAAGATGACAAGCTTTCCCATATACAAGTTGGTATGGAGACATACCTATGGGAGTCTTATATGCTGTCCGGTAGGCCCAAAGAGCATCATCAAGCCTCCTTGACCAATCCGTTCTACTAGCATTCACTGTTTTAGACAATATCTGTTTGATCTCCCGATTCGATACTTCAACTTGCCCACTAGTTTGAGGGTGGTAAGGAGTGGCCACATTATGGCGAACCCCGTATTTCTCCAATAACCCCTTGAACAATCTGTTGCAGAAGTGGGAGCCCCCATCACTAATAATGGCCCTTGGGGTGCCAAAACGGGAGAATATATTCTTTTTCAAGAATGCAGTGACACTCTTCCCTTCATTGTTTGCGAGGGCTATGGCTTTGACCCATTTATATACATAATCAACTACTACTAGAATGTACTTCATCCCATGAGAACTCACGAAAGGGCCCATAAAGTCAATACTCCAAACATCAAATAACTCAATAACAAGAATGGGGTTTAGAGGGAGCTCTTGCTTTCTTGAAATACCACCATCTCGTTGACATTTGTCACATGCTTTAGCAAACCCATGAGCATCTTGATGAATAGTTGGCCAATAGTAACCACATTGCAATATCTTGTGAGCGGTTCGGATACCACTGTGATGTCCGCCAACAGGTGAAGAATGGCATGCCTCCAACACACTCAACATTTCACATTCTGGCACACAACGCCGAATAAGCACGTCGGCACAACTCCTATACAAATATGGTTCATCCCAAAAGAACTTCTTCACATCGTACATGAACTTTTTCCTTTGATGAAAGGACAAGTCTGATGGAACAATATCACTAGCCAGATAGTTCGCAAAATCTGCGAACCATGGAATCAAGTCTTGTGAAGCAGCCAATACATGTTCATCGGGGAAAGTATCATCAATGTCAGTCTTATCCCCTAACTCTCTCATAGCTTCATCCTCTAGACGAGACAAATGATCAGCAACTTGATTTTCAGTCCCTTTTCTATCCAGCACTTCAAAGTCAAATTCTTGCAGTAGTAATACCCAACGAATCAGCCTAGGTTTCGCATCCTTCTTCGACATCAAATATCTCAATGCTGAATGGTCAATATGCACTATAACTCTAGTACCTAGCAAATAGGAGCGAAATTTCTTAAAAGCAAAGACTACTGCAAGGAGTTCTTGCTCAGTCACTGTGTAGTTCTTCTGGGCTTCATTTAGGGCTTTACTAGCATAGTAAATTGGGTGAAGGATTTTGTTTCTTCTCTGTCCCAATACTACACCAAGAGCCACCCCACTAGCATCACACATTACCTCAAATGGACTGTTCCAATCCAGAGAAATAATGATAGGTGCAGACAGTAACTTTTCTTTTAGCTCACCGAATGCTTTAAGACAGGATTCATCAAAACAAAATTTACATTCTTTCTCCAGCAATTTACACAATGGGTGTGCAATCTTTGAAAAGTCTTTGATGAATCTCCGGTAAAAACCTGCATGCCCAAGAAAGCTTCTCACACCTTTCACAGAGATCGGCGGGGGAAGTCTCTCTATTACCTCAACTTTAGCTCGATCAACCTCTATGCCCTTTTCTGAAATGCGATGACCCAACACAATACCCTCTTTCACCATGAAATGACACTTTTCCCAGTTTAGTACTAAATTGCAGTCTTCACATCTCTTAAGGACTCAGATAAATTGGCCAAACACCACTCGAATGAATCACCAACCACAGAAAAATCATCGATAAAAACTTCTATAGTATCCTCCACCATGTCAGAAAATATTGACATCATACATCTCTGAAAGGTTGCGGGTGCATTACACAACCCAAACGACATTCTTCTGAACGCAAAGGTCCCATATGGACAAGTGAAAGTGGTTTTCTCTTGATCTTCTGGTGCAATAGAAATCTGATTATACCCCGAATACCCATCAAGAAAACAATACCACCCTTTTCCGGCAAGTCTATCCAACATCTGATCAATGAAGGGCATAGGAAAATGGTCTTTTTCAGTCCATGAGTTCATTTTACGGTAATCCATACACACCCTCCATCCATTAACCGGTCTCATTGGAACAAGTTCATTCTTTTCGTTGGGGACCACAGTCATTCCCCCTTTCTTAGGTACACACTGAACCGGGCATACCCAACTACTATCAGCGATTGGATATATTACTCCGGCATCCAACCACTTGATGATTTCCTTCTTCACAACCTCTTGCATAGGAGGGTTCAAGCGTCTCTGGTGCTCAACGCTCGGCTTATGATCAGGCATGAGTTGGATTTTATGAGAGCAAATACCGGGAGGGATCCCAATAATGTCCGCAATAGTCCACCAAATAGCTCGTTTGAACCTTTTTAGTACCGTCACCAAACTCTTAACCTGTTGTGCATCCAAGTTTGATGCAATGATTACCGGCAAAGTGTCACCCTTTCCTAAGAATTCATAATTGAGATGAGGTGGGAGAGCTTTTAGTTCTAATTTTGGAGCTTCCTCTATAGATGGTTTCGCGGGTGGGGACTCGCGATTCTTCATATCAAGCTCAAATTTCTTTGGTTTAAACCGAACATCACCTCAGTCAAGAGCAACGACTAATGACTCATACTCTTCAATGCAATCGCTATCAAAGTTCATTATCACTGCCGCTAATGCTTCGACACCTAGACGTTCTTCTATTTGTGTCTCAAATGTCTCACCCATGTTGTAGGATATAGCAGATGCCGATTGGAGCTCACCACTCTGCCTCATGGACCTACAAATATTAAAGGTCACTTCCTCATTGTTCAACCGAAATTTCATCTGCCCCTTTTCCATGTCTACTAAGGCTCTTCCCTTAGCAAGGAATGGCCTCCCAAGAATAATGGGCACTTCAAAATCGACTTCGCAATCAAGAATAACAAAATCTGCTGGAAATATGAACGACTCCACTTTTACTAACACATCGTGGAGTATCCCTATGGGCCGTTTTACTGTTCGATCAGCCATCAGTAGCCGCATCGCAGTGGGCTTTGGGTCACCCAAACCCAACTTCTTGTAAATCGAGAGGGGCATGAGATTTATGCTTGCCCCCAGATCACATAATGCTTTCGCAAAATGTAATAGCCCGATTGTACAAGGAATAGTGAACGCACCTGGATCTTCTTTCTTTTGGACCAGAGATCTTGTAGCAATAGCACTACAATGCTGCATTCTATCATCATCCTCAAAAGTAACCGATCTTTTCTTTGTGACCAAATCTTTCATAAACTTGGCGTAACCGGGCATTTGTTCTAAATCTTCTACCAAAGGGACATTGATAGAAAGTTGCTTCAACATTGTTATAAAACGCCGATATTTGCCATCCTCGGTCTTTTTCACTAATCTTTGAGGAAATGGGGGTGGTGGCCTAGGCATAGGAATTACCTTTTTGGGCCCTTCAGCATTTTTCTCAGTCTCATCCTCTAATTCAGCATCAACATCTACCACTTTATCAGTATCTTTTGTCACCTTATTCTCATTAGATGGCATAGGTGGGTCAATGGTTTGCTTGCCACCGCGAGTAGTAATTGCCATACAATGTCCATCATTTTTCGGATTTTGGACAGTGTTGCTAGGAAGGGTGCCCGGTTGCCGTGTGTTCACAGTTGCAGATAATTGGGCCAATTGTAACTCAAGTTGCTTAATCGATATTGCATGTGTATCAACTTTTTGCCCAATACCCGCTAGATCATTCCTCAACTCTTTATTGTGCTCATCACTAGCATCGAACCTCCTCATCATCTTATGCAACATATCCTCAACTCGCGACATACTACCTCCACCATCCCTGGGAGTAACTTCACGATTTTGAGGAGGAACATAGGGTCCATTCCTGTCGTTTCTGTTACCATAGCTACCCCTGTTGAAGTTGTTGTCGCGATTGTAGTTTCCATCTCGGACATAATGACCCTCACGATTGTAGTTACCATAGTTCCGACCTTGGTTCCCTTGACCTTGGCGCCAATTTTCCTGATTAGAGCCTTGGGCACTTGGTCGGAAACCCCCCATCTGTTCATTTACTGCATAGGAATCCTCCTCATAATAACACTCGTTGTTTGGAGGTGGTGGTTTAGCCAAGTAGTTGACTGCATTAATCTTTTCTGCACCCCCAGTGACATGTTTTAGTACCAACCCGAGCTCAGTTCTCATCTGAGCCATTTCTTCACGAATATCATCTGTGGCTGGATTGTGAGTGGACTGTACTGCGAAGGTGTTTCTCCCTGTATCGGACTTCCTAGTACTCCAAGCTTTGTTGTTACGGGAGATTTTCTCTAATTTCTCAGCAATCTCAGCATAAGGGCATTCTCCATAAGATCCACCTGCTATAGTGTCCAACACCGCTTTATTGTTATCATCCTGTCCCCTATAGAAGTATTCCTTTAGTGACTCATCATCAATACGGTGATTTGGAACACTTCTCAAGAATTAGGTGAATCTATCCCAAGAACTACTAACTGACTCTCCTGGTAGTGCCACAAAGTTGTTCACCCTGTCTTTGTGGTTTAATTTCTTGGATACCGGATAGTAGCGTGCTAAGAAGACATCCCGTAGTTGGTTCCAAGTGAAGATGGAGTTGTATGAGAGCTCAGTGAACCACATAGCAGCCTCTCCCGTCAGTGAGAGAGGAAACACTCTGAGACCTATTACATCTAGATCCAAATCAGGCCTCCCCACACAACTTTTACACACTGCCCTTACCTTAGCTATATGGGCATGTGGATCCTCAGAAGGTAGCCCTGAAAACAAACCTCTGGCAGTGAGCATTTGCATCAGGCTACTAGTTACCACAAAAGTGTGGCCTGTGGGTAGAGGGGGCAAGACAAGTGGCCCATCCGAGTCTGCTATGTTATCATAACCTCTGTAGTATGCTTGAGGCCGTGGAGCGGGATTTTGTCCCCTCTGTTGATGTTCCCCCGGAGCATCGGGTAACATCTGACCATGAACATCCACTGGATTTGGGATGTTCTGGTTTGGATCCTCATCATTTATTCCCAAGTTTTGATTCATATTGCGCAGTGTACGCTCTAGCTCGTGATCGTAGGGAAACAAGGGTTCTCGGCCTCTCCGTGTATTTGGCATACAAGGAGAATTATTCTGAAAAAGAAATCAAAAACAATAAAACAGAGTAAAATCAAGAAAATATCACTTAAACTATAGTAATAAGTTCAAGTTAATCTAAAAGCTAAATTCCCCGGCAGCGGCACCAAAATTTGATACGCTCAAACTTACTTCTCAAATGAGAAGTAAAGCGGTCGCATCAAGTAAATAACCCAACTAGTGAGGTTGGGATCGTTCCCACGAGGAAAATAGTCTAGACTTAACTTCAACTTGTTATTACTATTGTTCGGTTGATAGTTTCCTTAGAAAGTAAAAGCATAAAAAGGGGGGTTTGTATTTCCTAATGAGTAAAAAGAACTAACGAACTTGACAGAGACACTTGACAGCTTTTAATATTGGGTTTTAATCAATGAATCAAAGTAACTAGGGTTTACGTGTTCCCCACAGGTTCATAACTTGATAATTCTAACTATAACAATTCTTTCCTAGTATCTTGCATGCAAAGTGATAAGTTATGTATTTCTAAATCCTTGGTCCGGCATCTAGAAAATCTCACTCCGCACCTTGGTCCGGCTACGTGTGTTGCTTTCCTAACCTTATCCTTACCTTATATTAAGCATCGTATTCGATATTTGACTAAGTTATTACCTCGTACCAATCAATACTAGCCTATTAGATAGTATACACTAAATCTATGTTAATAATTCTTTTCCTATTATCTACCTCCTTGGATCGGCAAGTAGCATTAAGGTGAGTTCTAACGTTGATCATCCGTTAAAAATACTTCTAAGCGAAAGAATTATTAATACATGCAAGACACTATTCTAGAATTATTATTTTAGCTAGGGTTTATCTCATTATTTCCCTATGATTCCCACAACCCTAGTTATGGAGTTTAGTTACTCATAGCCATAAACACAATATTCAAATATGTTAAATTAGAATTCATGTACTTACTTCAATGAGAAAGAATAAAGTCCGAAAATTTGCTTGATTAATCACCAAAAATCACTTGTAAGAATCTCCAAAAATCAAACACTATTACACAAAGTCTAATCTCACAGAGTCTAACTATAAGGAATTTAATAATCTAAGAGTCTAACCTCAAAAACGAGGTTTTTCGAACTATTTATAAAAAATAAAAACCTAAGTGAACAAGGATTCTAATTGCTGGAAATCTGCCAAAACGCGGCTGGGTCGACGGACCACGCGACGGACCGTCGTGCTCGCGACGGACCGTCGTGGACTCCGTCGTCCCATACTTGGTCATTTCTTCTGCTGCTCTCTTATTCCCCTCGACGGCAAGTGTGACGGACCGTCATAGGCACGACGGTCCGTCGAGGGTCTTCGTTTCAAAATACTTCAACTCTTGGAATCTGGGTACTGGGATCACTTCTCTGATCTTCACGACGAACCTGCAGGACGGACCGTCATGGCCATGACGGACCGTCACAAGCTTCGTAATCCCACACTTGGTCAGACTTCCCCATCTTCCTTCAGCAGCTGCACTACGCTGCCACCTACGGACCGTCACAGGCACGACGGACCGTCATAAGCTCCGTAGGTGGTCTATTCTGCATTTTTTGCTGAAAATCTCCGCATTCAGCTCTGGACAGATTTCCTGCAAAACAAAGAGAAACTTATATCAAAATTAGCACAAAAAGGCTTTCGAACACACTAAACTTAAGGAAAAAGTATTAACTATACCGTGAAACCACGGTATATCATGGAGCGAGCAAAGGAAATCAACACCAATGTTCTTATTGTTTCTGTATTAGAAACCACTCCTGCCAACTACTTTATGCATAAGCGCAAAGTATATGAGTGACTTCCAACAAACTAGCAGCTCACTATTTCAATTAGAAAAATGCAGAATGCAAAGAAATGACATGGGAAACTAAAAGTAAGTTTTTACTTCTTACTGCTCCAAGTTAAATTTTAGAAAATAGACTGAAAGATGTAATCAAACTCTAAGTAGTGTCTTCCTAATTCAGAGAACTGGGCTAAGCTTTAATAGTGTCTAGTTGGAGGCCTTAAACTTAGGAAAGTAAATTTGATAAGATCATGCTGGAAATGTGTCTATGAAAGAATAAGAGACGGCTACTTTCAAGCCACGCCCCAAAAATACGAGGAAAGGACTTCAAATATTAAATTTTGGTGAATTTTCAATGGCATTTAACTTCCAATAGTAACATCTGAAAAGTTCACATCATACAAGCAGATAAAAGGTAATTCAGAATGAGTAAAGCTCTCTGCATTTATTTGATGATAAAAAGTTTGCTGCCTATTCATAGTAAAGGGCTGAGCTTTTAATGATCATCTTCAAAGGTTGAAAGATCAATTTAGCTCAGCATGATAATATTTAACTAAAATTACTAATCTATTCTATAAAATGCACTAGATAAACAAAGAAATGACTTCTTGGCACTTCAAGAAGTATAGTCAAAAACAAGAAAATTATTCCAGCAAGCATATACAAGACAGAACCATTGTGTTTAATAAATGAACAAACCATAAACAAGCTATTTTGGGAGAAAAGCATGAACAAGCTAATTTAAGTTATGAGAATGAACAAAAAGAGATACAAGCACCAACAAAACGTAAGACCAAAGAAATCAAATTTGTAGTATTAACGAGGGTCGAACTAAGAGACCATGAGAATAAAATGCCGGAGCAGGTCACCTTTTTTTCGTCTTAAAATAAATAAAACCATGGAAATAGAAATCAAACACCACCACAAGGTAGGAAGAGAAAAGAATACTCACAAAGATCCTCATAGTTGGAGTACTGGGTTGTTTATCTTTCTAAACTCATACATCCAAATCGGGTAGTACACCTTCAAATAAAATGGAAACTTCAATTGGGAACTGAAAAATACGAAGGAGAAGAGAAGAGTGGTACAAACCTTTAGACACGACTAACTTCAAAAAGTGTACCAGTAATGTTGGAAAGTTTTCTATGCTACCTCTAATATATAAAAGCTGAAAAAATAAGTATTTACATTATTATTTATATAACAATCACAATTCATATATACAAATCAGAAAGCAATATTATAATGTACCACAAATACTTCAGAGATTACTAACCTTTAGTCAGATATGTTTGTGTCAATAGACATTCAAATAAACAATAGTAAGCTAGAATTACAGGTTGTTCAACAATCGGACGCATGAAAAGATCAAAAAGAAAACTTTACCATTGAAGTGATCTAGTCTTCAATTTCACGTATTAAATATTTTATTATGTTTCTAACAAAGAAGAAATTAAATAAAAAGAAATAGAAAGTGATCACTATATGGTAATTAAAAAAATAAGGAAACTCATGGTGCGTCATCTTCAAACTCTTCTTCTGACACATCTTCAAGCTCATGTTCAGCTCATCTTTAGACTCATATTCATAATCATTTTCAGACTCATCTTCAAACTCATCAGCAGATTCATCTTCAAACTCCTCTTCCTTGACTTCAAGTTGTTGAGTAGCAAATTTCTCCAAAAGCACATCAATAATTGTTTCAGGTACATCACTTCTTGTTAAGATAACCTCACCATTATCTTTTGGTATAGATGGTCCCATCAAATGTTCAGATGGATCGTTTTCATAACATTATGGCAGATTAGATTCAACTTGATCACCCATGTTAAACAAGACTCTAAGAGAATTCTTCATAAAATAATGTCTATCTTGATCATATGGATCTTGCTCATAGAAGCATTGGTGTACTTGAGATCCAAGCACAAATGGCTCTTCTTGAGAGCATATCTTGTTAAAATAGACATAAGTAAGGCCATAAGTATCATTTTCAATATCATACCAATCGCACTTAAATAGAAAAACCTTAAAATGACCATAGTGGTCTAACTCAACAAAATGAACTAGTAAACCATAATAAGTCAGATCTGCAGCAATAGGATTTTTATCCTTTGAGCTTGTAAAGCTTGTAGTTGAGGCAACTAGTGTAAGACCATTATTTTGTGTTTTACGCCTTGCATCACGCTGCCTACCATGGAATCTATATCCATTGATGAGATATACGAAGAATTTCTTTTTGCAAAAGAATTTTTTCCTCTAGACAATTGTTTTATCAAATCAGGTACATCCTCTTGCAAAGCATGAGTTTCAAACCATTGGGAGAAGTTTTGACAATGATTCTTAGCCTTACTCCATTTATATCTTCGTTGTTGACTATACAATAGATGTATTTTTTTTTATTGAAAAAAGATATAAAATAATTTAAAAATTAGTTATACAAAAATAATACTATATTCAAATAAATGTACCGAATATATTCTTGAGTCTCGTCACAATTTCCCAATAAGTACGCATGTACCTGACTTAATGTCTTGTTATCTAAATTAATGGATCACTTTTCTTTGATCCTAAAGGAACTCCTCTGTTAGAAAACAAACCCATAGTTTCTGCATCATCAGTTCGTTTAGATTCATCATTATTTTGGGCTCTTCCATAAAATCTCGTATGCATACCACCATGCATATATTTGGAGAAAAAATTCATAAAATCTATTTCCACCCTTGTCTCTGCTATGCAACCTTCTGGATGACGTCTCTTGCAGATGTATGATTTGAATGTACCCATTTCTCTTTTAGTGGAATACATCCATTGATTTTGAACAAGACCTCCTAATCTCACTTTATTCGCCAAATGAATAGGCAAATGGATCATTATATCAAAAAATGAAGGAGGAAAAATTCACTCCAACTGATTCATTATTTCTATGATCTAAGCTACTAAGCAATCTAGTTCCTCCGATGTGATTTCTTTTTTAGACAAACGACAGAAGAAGGAACTAAGACAAATCAAAGGAATATCCACATGATATGGAAGAATGTTTTTAATTTGTATTGGAAGCAAGTAATGTAACATGAAATGAGCATCATGGGTTTTATAATTGGACACTTTTGTTTCATACATATGCACGCCTAGATATATTGGAGGCACTACCATCAGGAAGCTTGGTTGTATTTAAAAATCCACAAAAAATTGATATCTCTCCAGTTGTCATTGAGAAGCATGCTTTTTAAAACTTTGTTCTTTTACTGTCTTCTGTATCTTTTTGATAAAGGTTATTCCTGATTACCATGTCTTTCAAATCATACCGGGCTTTTGATGATTCTTTGTTTGCAAAAAATATCCAAAAGAATTCCAAGTATGCTATCAACTATGTTCTTTTCTATGTGCATTACATCAAGATTGTGGCATAACAAGTTGTGCTGCAAATAAGGTATTTCAAAAAAGATTGATCTTTTTTTCCATGGGCCATTCCAAACACATTTTCAAAATCTTGCAAGCTATTAAGAACATCTATTCCCTTTAAGAATTTTGAAGGAGGCCTAAATTCAGTTTTTCCATTGAAAGATCTTTTGTTAGATCTCCATGGATGATCCATCTCTAGAAAAACAGGATGATCCATATAAAACATTTTCGGACAATGTTTAAGATATTGAGAATTATTTACATAGATACAACAAGGGCAATCAAAATTTACCTTTGTACTCCAACCAGATAACATACCATATGCAGGGAAATCATTGATTGTCCACATAAGAGCTGCACGCATTGGAAAAGTTTGATTTCTTGAAGCATCAAAGATTTCAACCCCAGAATCCCACAATAATTTTAACTCTCTATCAATGGTTGTAAGAAAATGTCAATGTCATTTCCAGGTGATTGCGGCCCAGGTATTAGTAAAGAAAGTATAGAATATTCAGATTTCATGCACATACAAGGGGGCAGATTATACACCATTAACATAACTGGCCATGTGTTATGTGATATACTGAAGGTTCGAAATGGATTGAACCCATCACTTGAAAATCCAAGCCTCACATTTTGACAATCTAGTACGAAATCTAGATGCGATGTATCAAAATCATTCCATGCTAGAACATCAGTAGGATGACTTAACTTTCCATCTTTAGTACGCTCCTCGTCATGCCACCTAAAAAAATCTGGCGTCTTTGAGCACATAAATAACCTTATAAGTCTAGGAATTAATGGAAAGTGTCTCAAAGTCTTTGGTAAAACTCAATGTTGTTTTTTCTTAAGACTCAAGCTCACAATAAACCTCAGGAGATGTGACATATCATGGAGCTCCACAAGTATGTCAAAATTCATCATCCTTATGATCATTCCCGAACAACATGCAATCATTGGGACATGCATCAATTTTCTCATAATCAAGACCGACATTCTTAACAATTGACTTGGTTTTATTGTAAGACATGAATTTTCACCTCTAGCATCACCTCTTTTAATAACTATAAAAGAGACACTTCAACAAATATAAACGAAGTATGAATGATAATGTAGAGCATCAAGTACAACCAAGATATAATTCTTGGTTTTCCTGTTCAACCAAGTTATAGAATTTCTTGACATCTTCATTTGTACCATCATACACTCCTTCAGCCTATGCAACAACCCTAGATTTATCATTCAACAACCCATAATTATGATCATGCGAGTAATCCATATCATCGTCAACATTCAACTTGATATCCCATTCCCCTGATTTATCCATATGGTATAACCTTTAACGAATCCATATCATATAAGATGATCATACACTACATACCTTCGAGTCCAACGAATATTACAACATTTTACACATGGACATTGAATTTCCTCTCCTTGAGAATGTCAATAAGAATAAGAAAAATCTAGAAATGATTCAACGCGATCAATATACTTTTTGCTATACCTTGGTATATCTATCCAATCCTTGGATGGGATATGTGAATTCCTAGAAGAAGATATGAATATTTAATCTTTGAGAAACAATCATTAAATACTTCACAAATCATATGTTTTAAAAGCATTTAATTAGTTAATTTAGATGTTAAATTGTGTCATTTTAATAAAAATGTAGATGACTTTCACATTTCCTTAAATTAATTCTTAATTAAAATATAGATGATTTGATGCCAAATTGGTAATTCTTTTTTATTTATTTTGGTTGACACATGAAATATTATTGGTAAAATTAAATTGTTGATTTAAACATTTTCTATTTGAGAGCACAATTTTAAATTATATAACAATAGTAAAAAAATAAAAGTGCAATGAACGTTGTCAGAAACTAGTAAGCTTTAAAAGTCACGAGTAAGTTATCAGAGTCATGTGTTATGAGATGATAAAAGTTTCTTACCTAGTCAAGACATTTTTGCTATGCCAAATAAATCCTTGAATCCTCCACAAATGTTTTTAGATGCTGATGATACTTCTAAGGAAAAAATGAGAAAAACTAATAGGATAGACACAACAAAGAAAGAGAGTAAATAAATAAAATTCGAAGAAAACATACTTGGTAAGCTTACTGCAAATCAGTAGTAACAAGAGAAAAGAGATACTAAATATCTGTTGGAATTACAAAAGCTCTGAATTATAAAAAAAATTGAATGTCGAAGGCCTGTTAATCGCAAAGATGTCAAATCATCAAACAATCTTCTCTATGATGGTTTCGAACCACATGTGTGCCTTTCAATCTAACAGATATAGTTGTGATTATTTTATGATTAATTTGATTATATACATATATTTTATCTTATCAGTAGGTAATTAGTACATCAGAAGTATCCTTTAATAAATTTGTTGAGAAACAGGGAACATAGTCAGTTTGGAAAGATATGTGGCTAGGAAACACTTCTTTAATGAATGTTTTTCCAAATATTTTCCAAATTACATGTTATCCAGACTCAACCATGTCGTAGTACAGGGAAGAAAATATGTAGAAACTGATCCTAAGGATAATGTCTGGTAGTTGGAAGACGTTTTAGCCTTATGGTTACCATTCAAACTATTGCAATCAACAGTCGATGCAGGGTCAAACTTATCTGGAGACATATCAAGAACCGATCCTACTCAGTTAAAGCATGCTACCTTCAACAAATCTATATGAATACCTTAATTGATCAATGTCCATGAAAATTAATATGGGGAACTAAGTTGCCACCTTAATTTATTTGTTTCAGTTGGATTATTCTAAAATACTCTTGCTTGACAAAGAAAAATTTGTTTTTCAGTTGTATTACCATCAAATTAGGATGTTTGATTACTCTTTTTGGTTGGGTTAATCTCTCTCCTGTACTTGGTGTTGATTCTTACCTAGAATTTATCATAACTGTTGTTAACTATTTGCTTGACATAGTAAAATCATTCTTTTGTAATCTGTGCATCTGCTTGATGCTTTGTTAATGATGTCCTTCTCACTTCACAAAAAGAAATATGTCTTTGCAGATGTGTTGTCTTATGAGCATATCTGTCATATAAAGTGAGAAGAAACATATACTCTTATAAAATATCTGGCATGTACATTGGGGAAGAAACACAGACCAGAACAATCCACAAAATAATTCTAAAAATTGTTGACACCAACATAATGGTCTCAAACTATTCTAATCTGCCATCAAAAAGTTTAAGTCTGTTATCAAAAGTGAAATCGAGTCTTCAAACCACAATGAGCAATGGCAATCAAGCAATCAAAAAGTTTAAGTCTATTATCAAAAGTGAAATCGAGTCTTCAAACCACAATGAGCAATGGCAACCTAACTAATCTTATTGAAATAATCATATTATAGTCTAACAAACTACATAACAAGTACAAAAATCATATAACATAAGAATATATAAGATAACACATAGATATAACCATGACACCAATAGAAACAAAAATTATATGGTTATATCCTATTACACATCTAATCACTCCATACTTAAAGTATTCGTCTTTTGAAAAAGACACAACTTGGTCAAAATCTCAAGATCCAATAATTTCAAACAAAATCAAAACTTTGATACTTAAGCATCCTACAAATAAAAGAAGAAAAATCAAGCATCTCGACTCGGCAGTAACAACTCTGACCTTGTAATAAAACTTACCAGCGGAAGATCCAATAATGAGACTACAAAGTGAATCTCTAGCAATATTAATGTTCAAAAACGATCCCAATAAATGTATCTTGCTATCTGCAATTACTATCCTAGTCTTCGTCGCATTTTCTATAGCAAATTTCGTCATTATGCCATTGAATATATAAAGGAAATTGATATCATATCCAACATATATCGTGAAAGAGCAGAGAATTTCACATAATTTGATAAAGGAAATGGATAATATTAAATGTTGTATTTATCACTTATTTTAATTCAATAATCTTTTATATACTTGGTGAGTTACTTCATGTCCTAAAATTGAGAGATTCTACTTTTAACACCTTATATCTACTATGTGTACTCTAAATTAAAGACATTCAAGAAGTTCTATATTCATGTTTACATGAGACATGGAGAATAAACTAACCTTAATATACCAAAATTAGATGATTATCTCATTAGCAGATGCTACGCTTGTCAAATCATCTTTCACTATGTTTTTTTCAATCAATTCATCTGATCCATGAAAGTGGTAAAAGTCACAAGATAGATTAGCATGGATCAAGCTTCAAACCATAAAACTGATATCCAATAAGTAATCGTTATGTAACATAGCATGACTCGTTTAGTTAGAGCTTTTGAATTCACTATTCAACAATAAAATCATGAAGAGCAGAAGTGTAAATAATAGCCCCAAATTTCTTATTTTTAAATATGTCCTTGGCTGGAAGAGCTAAAACATGCCAAGGAGCAGAACTATAAGCTTTATGTAGGTATGAAAAATTCATAATAAAGAGGAACATAAAAACATGAGATAGCGGAATATGCATTGTCTTAAAAAATGATTTTTAGTTCATTTTTCGGACAAAGTAGACTTAGCTAGTGAAACTCAAATTTGGATAGTCCGATTTTTAGTTCACTTTTCAGAATATACATGGGTTTGACAACATATTTGGAGATTCCGATAAGCATAGTTAAAAAGTGAGGAGGTTCTCTATGATTAGGAATGTAAAGAAGAGAACAACATTGTTTCCTCATGTTGATTCTTATATGTTAAAACTACTTTTTATTTAGTTTCATCACGAAGATGAATAGACTCTAGTCTTACAGATATGGTCACAGGTTTCAAACTTGGAAGTGTATAAATTACAACATGTTTATTCTTCAAAAATTACAAAAGAATAAATGTATTTTAAGCTCTTCAGTAGGCTTATTTTTGTTCACTACTAACTCGAATACCCACATTTGACATAGACTAAAAGGCAAGGCATCCGATCAACTGAGGTCACAGAGAAAAATTGTTGGTGGATACCACCATAGGTCTCTTGCCCCTGAAGCTCCAAAGAAAGCCCACTTTTTGGAGCATGACAGAACCATTGAAGTCGGTAGGAAGGAGAAACATAAAGTCAGTGAAGAAAAAAATGACCATAGAATGTCTTTACAGTTCTATTACTTCTAATCTATATGGAAAGTTACAAGCTATTTTCTCATATGTTGCATCTAACTCATCAAATCGGACCAACTTTATCATCATACAAAACTTTCTCTCCGTTTTGTTTGCACTAACTTCTCCTAATTTTTTTTAAAACTTAGTTGAAGCAAGTCTCACATTCAACAATATCCAAAACTCAAAAGGTTGTCCACAATGCAACAACAATTCTTCTACTTCTATTTTCTTATTGCTAGTAATAGATAGCAGAAAAGACTCTCACAAGTTACTACTCCCTCTCCACCCCTTCTAGACTTGAAAAATATATCGTATATCTCCTATCTCTAAGGCACATGATTTGTTTTCTATATAGTTCAACTCAAAATATAAAGCAACTTTAACAAATCATACTACGAGGTGATCCCAATACAACTAAGCAATTTTAATAACGTTTGTGATCTATACTTGAAAAATGCACTAGACAAACAATATAATGACTTCTTGACACTTCAAAACATGAAGTCGAAAAAAGAAAAAGTTTTACCAGAAAAAAGCTACAAGACAGAATCAATATGGTTAACAATGGAACAAACCACGCTTATGACGAGCACAACCATGAACTCAGGAAGACTAAAAAAGACTAAAAAAAGAGTGACATTAAAACATACATTAAAACATTTTGAAATTCATGTAGAGTAGCTGCTCACACTTAACGAAATTTATATTAGGGACAAAATATCATAGGTATCGCCAGCTTCAACACTTGAGTTCTTCGAAGAAAGACGACTTAGCTACAACTCAGTTCTTCGGATACTTTTGACTTAACTTCAGCTTCTACATTCAACATTCAAGAGAAAAAATTAGTCTGTCAAAGATAATCTGCCCATTTATACGTAATACTACTACAAACTAAACTCCCCAAATCAACAAAATTCGTATCAACAACACATGCCATAAAAACCCTAATTTCATCTTTTGACTGACACACAAGAATATCAAAATCTTAGAGCTATAATTTAGACTTTTAAAGACAAAATCTCTTAACTGATAAACTCTATTCCAACAACCCTAAAGCTTTAAGACATAAGGTAAGTTGATTTGTGAAGCATTTTCTTTCAATTTTCAAAAGGAAATCTGATGGAACAACAGTTTACCCATAAATATTTCAAGAAAATGGTCTTATTCAGCTCTTCAATCATGAACAACGAAGATCTAAGAGGAAAATCACCTTTTTCAGTTCGTCTTCATAGAAATTGCACTGCTCTTCGATTCTTCAGCTGAAAATGGTGTTTTTCAACTGAAGTTTGACAGAAATGTGATGAAAATCGATTTTCTTCCATTTTTCGATCCTCTTCTTCAGTTTTTACAAATGGATTCTTCAGTTCTTGAAGAAAACGTGTTCTTCAGCTGAAAGTGAAAGCTTCAGCTGAAGTTTAGGAATGTTGCCTTTTTTATACTCAATAGAATAACCAATAACAACTCTTCAAATCATATTCAAGATCAATTCACCATGTAGGATAAGGGAAATGGTCATTAAAGAATTCCTGCAAGTCTTAGTTCCAATCCTAGCATTTACATGTTGTCAAGTAGTAGGTACAACCCGATTTAAACCGTCAATTTGATAAGTACATGCATCACAAGAAATTCAAACATTACTTACCACATACCCATCAATTCGTGTTTAATTGACCATAGAAAACAATTACTTTTCATCGAAATCATAAATCTAGACTTAGAAAGAAAATCCATTTTGTAGAGTCTAAACCCTAGTATTTGAATTTCTTGAAAACTTATATTGGAAAGGACCTCTCGGGGAAAGGAATCCCAAGAGTGAAAAACCCATGCCTTATAGATGAATAATCCACGAAATTCGATTGTAAACCTTGAAGCCTTCGTCTTCTTCCTTAAGCTACTCTTGTTCGTCTAGGGAGTTTGGAAAAGAGAGCGTTTCTTGAGAGAGATGGGTAATTGCATTGAATCTGATTTGGGCGTGTAAAAATTGTACAAGAAATGACCTAGTTTCCATATATAGTTTTCCCATAAAATAACCAAAAGAATCTCCACTTAAATGGGTCTTTTTATGAAGTTAAATTACCAAAAATATGATTTTAACGATTCTTGTAAGTAGCTGCGCATCGCGGGGCCAATACCCGTTATTTTTCTAAGATTTTTGGTCGAGGAAGTGAGATGTGTGTCAGCCTTGCGTCGTGAGGATGCCCAGAGTGCCTTGTGAAGGCTATGCGTCACGCACCTCATCCTCAAATATGCATATTTGCAGGCTGCCAGGCAGCCTGTTCACCCATGTTTGGGTCTTTCCCGATGACCCTTCTGGTGGTCATTGTGGTGTCTTTACAGGACGTTTGGACCCATTGTACTACATACTACTTATACAAGGTCTCCTTACAAGTTTTGGACTTCATTTTACACCTTGAAACCTTTACTAAACATTGGGACGTCAACTAGTTCAAATTAGCTAGTTTATGAACGTGAAGGTATTTGTTTGTCGTTTTTGGTCTAACCTTTTCTAAATGAACTTGTTACATTAATATATTCTGGAAACATCATTTTAAACATTATTTAATAGATTAAATCTAGTATAAGTCATGGCATTTCTATAGTGTTACATTATCCCCCCCTCCTTCTTAGGAACATTCGTCCCGGAATGAAATTACAATCTCTTGGAGGGTAAGGAATAAACTCAATACTAGCAGCCCAACTAACACATAATATAACATCGTAATGTGTCACAGATCATTGACATATCACAATATTACAGATAGCACTCAATTCATGATGCATAAACATATAAGAGCTCAATATTTCATAACGCATACTAAGGAATTTCCTTCTCGTTATTATCATGAGCTTTAAGTACATCAAAAAGTTACCATGCTATCATTCTTCTCAAGAAAACAATAAAACAACAAAATCTCTAGAAGACACATGTTTACATTTCACATAAGTCCAACAATAGAGTATGAAAGAAATTTCTTAAATCTCTAGTTGGCACTATCTTTTACCAAAACATGCACCTATTTAGTAATAGTCCATTTCATGCTTATTGATTAATTTCTTAATTAAGAGGAAATGTCTACCCTAAAGGAGTAAAAACATCAGGGTAGCTGGACTTCATGTCGGATTCAGGCTCTCATTTTGCACCCTCAACAATATGGTTCCTCTATAGAACTTTTACAGAGGCAACCTCCTTGTTCCTCAACTTCCTGAGTTGGCGATCTTGGATCCCAACCGAAACCTCTTCATAGGAGAGGTCATTATCCACCCCTAAACCTTCTATAAGTAGAATAGACACCGAGTCACCTATCCATTTCCTAAGCATAGAAACATGAAACACCGGATGAATTGAAGCTACTTCCGTAGGTAGTTTCAAGTCATAGGGAACCATTCCAACCCATTGTAAAACCTTATATGGACTAACATACCGGGGACTTAACTTCCCCTTTCTACCAAATCTCATCACCCTTTTCATAGGTGGAATCTTCAAGTAGACATGATCACCTATTTCGACCTCAAGATCTCTTCTTTTATTGTCAGTATAAGAGTTTTGACGACTATAGGTTGTCTTTAATCTATCTCTTATGATTCGAACCTTCGCTATAGCCGAATAGATAATCTTTGGACCAAGGAGTGAGGACTCACAAACCTCAAATCATCCAATTGTAGATCTACACCTTCTACTATAAAGAGCTTCAAAAGGTTCCATGGAGATGCTCGAATGATAGATTTTGTTGTAAAAGAACTCAATAAAAGGTAAGTGATCATTCCAACTTCCCATGAAATCAATGACACAGACTCTTAAAATGTCTTTAAGGTACATTCTTCTTGACCATTTGTATGAGGATGAAAAGTGGTACTAAGTTTCACTTGAGTACCTAAACCTTTTTGAAAAGCCTTCGAGAACGATAAGTGAATTCGGCACCTCTATCTTAAATGATGGACAAAGGTGTCCCCTGAAGACTCACAATCACATTAATGTAGATCGTGCGTAATCTTTGGAAAAATAAGTAGACTTAACATGAATAAATGGGAATATTTCGTCAACCTATCCACAATAACCCATAATAATCATTTGGCCTCTGGGTTCGAGGCAACCCAACAACAAAGTCCATATTGATGGATTCCCACATCCAAGTAGGAACATCCATAATTTGGGTTAAATCACCCGGTTTAAGATGTTCAGCTTTAACTTGTTTTCAATTTGGACACTTAGCAACAAACTTGCTATTTCCCTTTTTAAGCCATCCCACCAATTGACTACTCTATGTTCATGATACATTTTGGTTGCACCCCGATGTATAGAATAGCAAGAACAATGGGCTACTTCTAGAATAGAATTTCTCAAATCCTCAACATCGGGTACTCATAATCTCCCTTGGTACCTTAGAATACCATTTCCCGTTGGGAGAATGACTCATTGAGTTTACTAATTACTGATTCCTTCAAGTCCATCAATAGAGAATCAGGGTGTTGCTTAGATTTCACCTCCACCACTAATGATGAGTCTGAACACAACTACAATAGAATGCTTTAGTGGCAATTTTTTAGAAGCAACAAGACAATTGTCGTTGATGAATTCATTGGATTGAAATTTTAGCGACACATAAAAATTAGCCAATAAAAGATATTCTTTTACCAAGAACAAAAATAATTTCCCCTAAAAATCATGTTAAAATAAAAAAATTATCTCGTCTTTCCCTCTAATTTTTTACAAGAATTTAATTGTTCCCTCCTATATATTGCCACAACTAAATTATAAAAAACCTAGTCTTTCCTTTTTTTAATACGATTATTGGCTTGATGTAATACTCCGGAAATGACATGAGTTAGATTAGATCTTAATCCATCAAATAATATTTAAAATGATGTTTCCAGACCTATAGTAATGTAATAAACTCATTTGGTAAAGTTTAGAGCCAAACGACTAAGAAAGATCGTGACGTCCGGAAACTAACTAATTTGTACTAATTGACGTCTTTATGTTTGGTGAATGTTTTGAGGTGCCAAATGAAGTCCAAAACTAGTAAAGTGAACTTGGTTAGGTAGTATGTAGTACAAAGGTTTCAAACGTCTTGTAACAACACCCCAAGGACCACCTGAAGGGTCCTGGATCCTTGCGGAGGACCCAAACATGGATGGGCAAGCAGCCTGGCAGCCTGCGAGTAGGCTGAAGTGGAGGCATAGAGTGCGGCGCTCCTATCACGAGGTGTTATCCTCAAGATTTGACAGGCAAACTCGCAATGCGAGGCTGACATGAACCTCACTGCCTCAACTCAAATTCAATAAAAATGGCGGGATTTGGCCCCGCGACGGGCAGCTACTTCCCAGAATCGTTAAAGTTGTAGTTTGAGTAATTTTACTTATGAAAAAGACCCATTTAAGTTGAGGGTTGTTTGGGTAATTCATAGGAAAACTATATATTGATATAATGTCAGTTTTAGACCACTTCTACACGTCCTAAACCAAATCAAACAAAATTCCTCTTATTTTCTCAAGAACACTCTCTTCTTCAAAATTCATTGAAGAACAACAATAGCTTAAGGATGAAAACAAAGACCTCAAGCTTTTCATCCAATTTTAGTGTATTCCTCATCTATAAGGTATGTGTTTTTCACTTTTGGTATTCCTTTCCCCAAGAGGTCCTTTGAAGATATATTTTCAAGAACTTCAAATACTCATAAGTCCAGATTTATGATTTTTGATGAAAAGTAATTGTTTTCTATGGTTAATTATGCATGTATTTTTGAGTTCTTGACATGTAAATATGTATTTCGTGTGAACCATGCGTATTATTAATTTATTTGTTTCGAATGTGTTATACCCTTGCTTGATGACACGTAAGCGTAGGGATCGGAAAAGTTGACTAGAATGAACTCTTAAATGACCTCTTTTCCTTACCCTACATTATGCATTTATCTTGTATATGATTTGATGAGTTGTTCTTGATTATGCTATTTAGTATTTCACTCACTACGGTTATGAATATTGTAAGATGAATAAGGTCCTTGGAAGAAAGAGGTAAGTCTTCCAAAGTTGTGATTACTCTACCATGTTTATGCTAGACTATAAATCACGACGATATGTTGTGAAAGTATGTATGACGTTGCTATGTATAAATGTTGGGAGATGAAGACGTTAAATTTTAGATCATGAGCTATGATATTCTCTTGTATGCTTTACACAAGATGACTATGTTATGTTAATTTCACATATGAAGGGTTATGATGAAAGAAAATTCTCATCTAATCACAAAGAGCTCATGATCATGTTTATACAAGGAGTTAATATACTATTACCTGTGATAAGTTTATGATAAAAGACAACTTAATGGTTATTTCAAGAAAGGGACTCAAGCTAAGCACCAATGAACTATATATGAGGGGTGTCCCTTCCCTAGCAGGAAGGTAGGTTCAGAATGACTCTCATGAGATTGAGGCTTCCATGTAATGTGCAAATATAGGTCTCTAATACATATCCTAGTTCTTGAACTATGTTTCCACCATACGATACTAGCTAGTGGATCCACCTACTAAGCTATGTCATGTTAGGTTCTATTTTAGCCCGTAGACCACCTTTTTCAGTGTGGGGTTCTATGACACCGGAATCCATGTTTAGCACACTTGGTATATGTCGGTTAAGGAGAATGTTCCCTCATGTAAAATGCAATAAAAGTAAATGAATGTTGACTAGGGTGAATTGAGGAGTCTACTTAGTAGAGGTAGGGGCATGAGACTCTACCTAGACATTGCACAAGTTGACTCTAAGGAAAGTCTCTAGGAAATTGTTCTTATGAAATATGAGAACATGAAAGATATATGTTTATGATACATGATGTTATTCTTATATGATGTTGCCATTATGATGAATATGTTATTGGGTTATATTGCTATATGAAGTGATGACTAATTATGTTACAAGTCATAGAAACAAACCTTTACTCATGGTCTCCTATCTTATCTACTTGGTTGTATGGGGTTATGGGGCTTCATGACCATTGCACCTGTAGGTTGGGAATGGGATCATTGGTAAGTATTATGCATGTTATGTTATATTATCTATTGAATATGAAAATTTAATATGACTCTATGATAATATGTCCTTGATTATGATCAAGCTTTATGTTGATGGCATCCTTGACTTGTATATGTTCTATGGTATGTGCATTGAAGACGTTCACATGACTTTGCATGTTTTATTATGAAACGATAAAGGATACTTTTTCATGTATGTGCTTATGAGTTATGTGCATATAACCATACTTAATACATGTGGCATACAAACCCCATCACTTTATATTACTACATTTGTACGTTTTGGCAATTGAAGTTTAAGGAGGTCGATTTGAAGAAGCATGGAACTCTTTCTCCAAGTCTTGGTAGGTCCTCATGTTCGGGACTCTATCATTTATTTTTGATCTTATGAAGACTTTAGTAGATATTAGGAATATCCTATTACATCATGTTTCTTTGGATTTATTTGTATTATGGCATATTGATTATGTATTGGCTAAGACCAGATTTGCACTCTTTAGATGATTTTATATATGTGAGACAATTTCTTAGAATATCTTATGGTTTATGAATGATAGTATGAAGTCTAAGTATACTTCAAGTAGAATGTAAAAGTTTTAATTTTTCTGCAATGTTTACTGATCATATGTTATGACGAATGCTAAGGGAATATCTGTTTCCTCTGAGAGGACGACAAGGCCGGTCTCAACCGGGGTATGCTCTCGGGGAGTGACACTTTATCACACCGCTTTGTCAAATTTAAATCTCCGACCATCATTTTTCATGGTAAATTCATCTTCTTTTCCAATACCCGTTAGTAACTTCCATCAATTTAAAATTGATTTTGGGTTGATGTTTCTTCATTTTTTACAATATTCACATTCGATCTTCTTCCTCTCATCCATGTTCAAATTCTTTTTTATGTAGGTTGCAAGATTGTTCTAGGCATCATTCATCTCCTTCACCTTATTATTTTCATCTGCAAAAAATATGTTTGTGGTTTTTTTATGTTCAACTATGTTATTTTGAGATTTTTAATAGTATAAGCTCTCTCGGTATTTGATAAGTCATTTATGATATATAGTTGCTTTTCAATTCATGTGGATTGGTTGAAATTGATTTATCATGTTATTCCTTTAGTGATAAATTGATTTCTCTATTTACTCACATTTATGCTTGTGATTGATTTCAGAAATTTGCCAAGTGTCGTTGATGCATATTGATGTTTTAATTAAATCTACAACTTGTAGATAGATGAATTTGGCAATGTTCCAACATTTTATATGAGTATTTGTTTGTTTATTGTGTTGTTAGACGTATTGCTAGTTTATTATGATAAAAAAGAGAACTTAAGTGACTAAAAGGTCTTTAAAAATATTCACAACATCTAGAATAGCACTATTGGTTTTTAACATTTTCTTATGTCGATAAGATGTTCTACACTTTCATATTCGAGCTATACCTATGACGTTCTTAAACAAAGCACCACCTCAACTATATGTAGTTCAATATCATGCACTTAATTGATCCCAATTGAGTATATTCCCAAAATCATAGAATATAAATATTTTACATGAAAAATTTTAACGAGCTAATCTGGTAATGTAAAACTCAATGAAGCTTTAAGTTTTCGCTATAATTTGAACTCTCGTCTTGTAGAGCTCGACAAAAGTAGCTAAATTCGGTACCAATCTAATAAATGTCAACCTATTAGAATATGTGTAGAAAGAAGAAGTATCAAACCTAAACCATTCCCAAACAAAGGTATTGACGTTAATGCTGGTTCAAAGTAGATGAACCTCTACAATATTTTACTTAATAACATTTACTTATCATTCTGTTGAATAAACTAAATATTGTCAAATGCTTTTTTTATGAAGAAAAATGCTGGTCTTAATAAAAGAGTAAAGAGGGACATGTTTTCTGAGGTGTTCAGATAAAAAGTAGAAAAAACCTTCATCTCTCATTTCATTGAACATTTTTAGTCACAATATGTGGCTCTGTTATTCTAGCTTAAGAAGAATGTAGGAATGAGTAAAAAAAATTAAAAAGTACTTCATCTTCATCGGAAAATTACCAGAAAAAAATATTAAACAATAATAAAGGACAAACCTACCTTTGTTGTTTATCTACTTTCCTCGTCGCATATTTGGAATCATATATAAAGATTGACCTTTGAAAAATAACAAAGAAAAATCTCATCATGAATTTAAATACTCTGTAGTAAGACAAAACAATTTATTAGAAAAGCAACAAATACAAGCACCACAACAACTGGCAGCCCATATTCTAATAGAATCATGTCCAATTGTAAAACATTGAATAAAATAAGTGTAGCAGGAAAAAAGAAATGAATGAGGAACAAAAAGATGAAATTGATCTTTTCATTCTCAGCGTTTGTTACTATTATATGAATATGTATATTAGAGATCCTTTTTCCCTAATTCTCTTGGGTCCTTTAGAGCTTGCAAGCAGACGTTATTTTGTTTATTCTATGTTTTATGATTATTTATCGAAGAAAATAATAAATTTTGATGTAATGATTGATTAATTATGAACCTTGGAGTGTTTTCTCAAGCCGTTGCTAGAACCACCAGAAAGACATCACCTCACTATTATAAGCATATAAACTAATGACCCTTCCATATCTCGTTGTTTGAAAAAATACTTCTTGTTTTAATATATGGATTTTTATTTATTGTCTGGTTTCTACCCCTATATTTAGTATCACTTTGATGATCTTGTTTAATCAAAATTTGCATTAGAAGTCCCACTTTAGACCTAAGCCATTTACTATCAAAGGTGATTTCATTCTAATGACTCAAACTTAAAGCTTCTGGTCTAGGACGGTGCGAGGCATAATTTCCACACCATCACAACTTCTGGTTTTACATTTTCGTGGTTCCCATCTATTTATTATTCTTAGTAACAAAGACAAAACTAGTATACTAGTTTTTCCAATTCTTTGGCATCAAGTATTAGATTCACTCCTTTGTTGCAATTGTAGAAAATATCCATATTTAGCAAAATAATTATAGGAACAAAATAGACTAATTATGTTAGTAATATATTCTGTATAGTCATTTTCCTTATCTGGTTCCGTATTACCTGTATAAATGTAATAGTATTTTCACAAGAGCAATACACAGAAAATTAACCTAAAACTATTCTCTTTACTTATGTGTTTTTAACATGGTATCAGAGCCATAAGGTCGATCTTCGACGGTTTTTCGTACTCATCATCTACCGGGATCTACCGAAATGGAAGACCCATCGGAAAACCCACCGGAAAATCCAAACCAGCTTATCTCTATGGAACATATTCAACAACTGTTTCAAATGTTTCAAACAATCAACAAAAATTCAACCAACATCGAACCAGGGACTTCACAAACAGTGCGAGTCGCGGAAAAATTGAACTTCACCAATTACACCAAATGGTGTAAACTGATGCAGATAGCAATTGGTGGCCGGGGAAGGCTCAATCACATCATCATCAACCCCATTTCACCAGACGATCCAGAATACCAGCAATGGGCTCAAAAAGATTCGATGGTCATTTCATGGATCATCGAGAATATTGACGGAGATCTCGTGAATCAGTTCTTGGACTACAAAACTGCCCGAGATTTATGGAAAGGCATCGAAACGCTACTCAGTAGCGGCAGAGATGAACTGCAGATCTATGATCTGAACACAAAGGCAACCTCTATGAAACAAGGGATAGACACGATAGAGGTGTATTTTAGCAAATTAAATACCCTCTGGAAAGAAATCGATAGACGAATGCCGAACCAAATGAAATGCGCAGAAGACATCACACTGTTCAACTCGTTTATACAACGACAAAGGCTATACCAGTTTCTAGCTGGTGTGAATGATTCTCTTGACAAAGAAAAGCGAGACATCCTGAATTTAGATCCCCTTCCAACCATTGATGCCGCATATGCCACCATCAGACGAGAAATTGCTCGTCGTGGCATAATGACCGGCAACTCATCACTGGAACGAGGTCCCTCAGAGATCGGAAGTGGTCTTGTCACTCAACGCCGGTCAGATTCTTCATTTAGCCGGTCAGATTCATCATTCCGGCGAGAGGACAAAACTCACCTTAAATTCAGCCACTGCGGAGGAACCAAACACACCAAGGAAGGATGTTTCAAGCTCATCGGCTACCCGGAATGGTGGGAGGACCTGAGACAGCGTAAAGCCGCCACCAAGGTAACAAAGACCGGCGGCAAGGCTAACGCCGCCATCGGAGAAGGAGAACCGACCAGCGAGGCTTCGTCAACCACTGTCACCGACAGGCGAACAGGTACCAGCGAGGATTCGTCAACCAGTGTCACCGACAGGCAAACAGGTACGAGTGGCAAGGATGGGTTCACCAAAATTTCTGGTGAACCATGGATGAAGACACAGAAATCGACGGGAAGAAGAAGAGAGAAAATTCTAGAGGAGCCGTCCTCTAGAAATGAAAGTGAGGGAAAACAAGAAACCCTAAAAAAATCAGACCCTTTAGCCCTTGTTAATCACAAGCCCCACAAATCAGAAGCCCAATTATACAATAAACCCACGGAAAATCAAAGTGTGGGTCTCATGTGCAATAAGTCCAATTGGATTTTTGACTGTGGGGCCACGGACACTATGTCATACGACCCATCCGATTTCCTTTCCTCCACATCAACTACCCGTACTAAGATTCAAACTGCAAATGGGGAGTTCATTCCAATTACTCAGGCCGGAGATGTAGATATTACATCACAAAACCATTTAAAAAATTGTCTTTTAATTCCAAGTCTTACCCACAAACTTTTATCTGTTAGTCAATTAACCAAGGAACTAAACTGTACAATTCTAATGACTTCCTCTGATTGTATTGTACAGGATGCTCAGACGGGGCGGATCATTGGTCGTGGTATTGAACGAGGAGGCCTATACTATGTGAACGAGGTGACTCAACAGGGTAACGCTTTGCTTGCTGAAGGGTCGCCGGAATATCAGATCTGGATGTGGCACCGACGGCTAGGTCATCCATCTTTAAGTTATCTTAAGCGATTATTTCCCTCTTTTAAGGACATTGATTTTGTTTTGGATTGTGAAGCATGTGTACTTGCAAAAAGTCATAAACACTCTTATTCTCCCAGTTCGACTCATGTTTCTAAGCCATTTACCTTAATTCATTCTGATGTCTGGGGTCCTGCACCTGAATTTGCCTTTTATAAATACTCCTATTTTGTTTTGTTTGTGGATGATTGCACCCGTATGAGTTGGGTTTATTTTCTAAAAAATAAATCTGAAGTATATGATGTGTTTATAAATTTCTACAACATGATCTGTACCCAATTTGCTGCCCAACCTCAAATTCTTCGATCTGATAACGGAGGAGAATACATAAACTTAGATATGAAACAATTTATTTCTGATCATGGCCTTATTCACCAGACTACCTGTCCGGATACTCCTCAACAAAACGGGATAGCTGAACGGAAAAACCGAACCCTTCTTGAGATTACCAGAGCCATTATGTTAGAATCCCATGTCCCTGTCCATTTTTGGCCAGAAGCCATTGCCACAGCCACATATCTAACCAACCGACTACCTACCAAACCTCTTGCATACCAAACTCCTCTTAACACTCTTTCCTCTCATGTGTCCATCCATTCCTATCATTCTCTACCTCCACGGGTGTTCGGATGTGTTGTCTATGTTCATCTCCCAAAAAGAATCAGAAATAAACTTAAACCACGAGCCATTAAATGTGTTTTTATTGGGTATGGGGTTACTCAAAAAGGGTACTGATGCTATGATCCCATTCAAAACAAAATCTACACCAGTCTTGACTGTGAGTTTTTTGAACACTCCTATTACTATACCCAGCCTGGTCCTCAGGGGGAGACTACGAATGATGACCTTAGCTGGTTAATATATCAAGAAATGATGGACCATGATCCTCCAACACAAGTAAGCAATACCGCCGACGTCAACTCTGAAACATCTGTATCAGCTCCTTCTCCTCAATCCACTCCAATGACAACCACTGAGCACCCTGAGTCAACATCAGTTGAGGTAAATTCTGAATCATGTACTGTTCCTAGTGACTCTGTGTCTAGTGATAATTGTCAAAACAGATATGAGCTTCCTCCCAGAAGCACGAGAGGTGTTCCTCGAAAAAGGTATGACCCGGAATATGAAGATCAACGGTCCAGATACCCCATAGAAAGAATCAGCAATGAAAACTTGTCCAACACAGCTGTTGCCTTCACTACCTCCCTATACTCAGCAAACATTCCCAGAACCGTGGAAGAAGCCTTTGAAGATGAGAAGTGGAGACAAGCCATGGAAAATGAATATGTTGACTTGGAAAAGAATCAAACATGGGAAAAGTGTATTCTACCCAAAGGGAAGAAGAAGGTGGGATGTAGATGGGTATTCTCCATTAAGCACCGGGCAGATGGAACTATTGAAAGGTACAAGGCAAGATTGGTGGCCAAGGGTTACACTCAGACTTTTGGGATCGACTATTCAGAGACTTTTTCCCCAGTAGCCAAGATAGACACAATACGAGTATTGTTCTCTGTAGCAGCAAACAAAGATTGGCCCTTGTATCAGTTCGATGTTAAAAATGCCTTCCTCCATGGAAGCATTGAAGAAGAAGTCTATATGGAACCCCCTCCAGGATATTCTCATGACTTTAAAGATGGAGAAGGATGTAAGTTGAAGAAAGCCCTGTATGGTTTAAAGCAGTCTCCAAGAGCTTGGTTTGGAAGGTTCACTAAGGCTATGAAGAAATTTGGGTACAGACAGAGTAATTCTGATCATACTTTATTCATAAAAAGGGCAAATCAGAAAATCACCTGTCTAATTATATATGTAGATGATATGATCATCACCGGAGATGATGAGGAAGAAATTGTTACCTTAAAGGGGAAGTTGTTTCAGGAATTTGAGATGAAAGATCTAGGAAACTTAAAGTACTTTCTTGGTATAGAAGTCCTAAGATCCACGCAAGGGATTTTTATTCACCAACGAAAGTATATTCTCGATCTTTTAACTGAAAATGGAATGTTAGGTGGTAAACCGGCTGACAGTCCAATTGTAGCAAATCATGGTCTTCAGGTCATAGAAGGGGCAAAGACGACCGACCGAGAGCAATATCAGAAGATTGTAGGGAAACTCATCTATCTAGCTCACACAAGACCAGATATTGCATATGCAGTGGGGATAGTGAGTAGATTCATCATCTACCTCAAATACATCACATGACAGCAGTAATGAGGATTTTGAGGTATCTAAAGGGTACAAGCAGCACCGGGATCTACTTCGGAAGAAATGATAGCCTCGATATAATTGCCTACACCGATGCAGATTGGGCCGGAGACCGTGATGGAAGGAAATCCACTTCTGGATACTTCACTTTGGTAGGAGGGAATCTTGTCACTTGGAGAAGCAAGAAGCAAAAGGTTGTAGCCCTGTCAAGTGCGGAAGCTGAGTTCAGAGGAATTGTGAAAGGAATAACTGAAATCCTATGGATTAGGAAACTGCTAAATGAACTCGGTTTTCCTCAGAAAACAGCCTGCAAGTTATTTTGCGACAACAAAGCAGCAATAAGTATTTCTGGAAACCCTGTCCAACATGACAGAACAAAACATGTTGAGGTTGATCGACACTTCATCAAAGACAAGTTAGAAGACAAGGTTATCAAACTTCCATTTGTTCGATCAAAAGATTAATTGGCAGACATCCTAACCAAGGCTGTTAGTACTGAAGCTTTCAGCAATGTCTTGCGCAAGTTGAGCATTGTGAATCCGAGTGCACAACTTGAGGGGGAGTGTAGAAAATATGCATATTTAGCAAAATAATTATAGGAACAAAATAGACTAATTATGTTAGTAATATATTCTGTATAGTCATTTTCCTTATCTGGTTCCGTATTACCTGTATAAATGTAATAGTATTTTCACAAGAGCAATACACAGAAAATTAACCTAAAACTATTCTCTTTACTTATGTGTTTTTAACATATTACCTTCATGGTCTCATTTCCTTTTTTAGTGAAGTGCAGCACAAAATTCAATGTAGACAAATATTATCAGAAGTCATTTTGTGTCAAAAATACTTCCAGAAGTATTGATTTTACCGAACAATGCATGGATATTTTCTTCTTGTCTTCAAATATTTTTCTGTACTAACTTTTTCCATTTCTGCCTTTTGTTTACCATTCCCACAACATTCAGTCATGCAAACTTCTTCCATAATGTTGCTTTTACACTTGATAGGAGATGAAAAGTCATAATCATGTCTGCATTCGAGTCCCTAAGATTCAGACTATGACTCAGATACATGCTTCACCTATTTATTTAAAGTAAGTACCATCTTTATTGGTTTTCACAAATCCTTGTTGAGGTTTGTTCCAGCAAGCCTGACACTTTTCTATCTTGGTCTCAAGCTTTTTTCTTACTTTAACACATATACTTGGCCAAAAAATTCATGTTCTCGATACAAAAGACTATCTTCGGTATAGCTCTCCTAGTGTTCCATTCCTCGTGATTCTTCGCTATTGCTTTGCAGATATTTCTCGGTGTTCCATATATACAAACATATATCTGTTTCCTGAACTCCTAGAAAAAAGATTGAAAACCACTTGTACAATCAACTTGTGAAAAGGTGATATTGGGTTTTATTTTTCTGTTACTTCTTCAAAGGCAATTTTACAAGAGAGTTTATTTACGAATTTGTTCTTTAATATTACGTGCAATTGTAATCATGCAGATTGTATGCTAGAGGTGGGTGGTCTGTTTTCCTAAGCCAATTCATGTACATATTTGTTTAGTGTTTTAATATATGAATACTAACTCTTGTTTTCACTCCTTATAAATTGACCAAATACTCAAAATAGGATTCTTAACATGTCTTATGTATCTTTGGTATTTTATATTCTTATACATTACATTTAATTTTAACACCATTAATTAGTTATTTCAGATCATAGAATTTTATATTCGAAAATGTCGCACGTAAAGGTTTGAAGATTCTGAAGGATTCAGGAAATTATTTAAAAACATTATTTAATGACATTGATTATATTAGTTCAAAAATTATAATTTTTTTTAAAATTATGACATAAGTATTTTATTGATGATTTCATTTTATTATTTATATTTAAAGTGGTACATTCTGTCTTATGAAATAATGGTAACCTTTTAACTGAAAGTGTAAATTAGATCATTTTTTTGGAGAATTGTAGTCGACATTTCCAATAAGGGCCAAACAATTGTCATTAAAGGTGGTGACTTTTAGCATCTATTTAATTGAATGTACCGGCCATAAAAAGGAACATTAAACATAGATATTAAGATATTTTAATCGGGAATACGGTAGTCTATAGAATTGCCACAAAATAGTTGTCGTACTAAACGAATTATTATTAGAGGTGATTTAGTTGAATTTATTTGCCATTAAAAATGAATTCTACAATGTAACTGTTAGCTCTTACTAATTTGATTTAGTAGCCAAAATATTGCTTTTAAAACTAATGATTATTAGTGGCAATAAATAATACCATTTACCATATTTTATAAGATTGGCCGCAATAGACTTTTGCAACCCCAACATCGCCGACTAAAGATCAATTGCCGGTAAAGAATCTAGCGGCAATTTATATTGCCGCAAAAGACCTTTTTTGTAGTAGTGGAGTTATGATGGACCATGAAACAACCATTTGGAGAATCTACTAACCGCACACCTAGGTGAGCCAACCTATGAATATCTTTCACAAGTTCTTTCATCTCTTCGTCCACATAAGACACACTATCCATAGTCATACGACTCAAAGCATCCGTAACCACATTGACGTTTCTAGTGTGGTAAAAGACCTTGATGTCGTAATCCTTCAAAAGTTCTAACCATCTTCTTTGTCGGAGGTTCAAATCCTTTAGTGTAAACACATATTGAAGACATTTATGGTCAATAAACACATTAACATGCACATAATACAAATAATTTCTACATCTCTTATCGGCAAAAAATACAGCGGTTAACTCAAGATCATGAGTTGGGTAATTCTTCTCATGAACTTTGAGTTGCCTAAAAGCACAAGCTCTCACCTTACCATGATGCATGAGGACACATCTCCAAGCCTGCTCGAGAAGTGTCAGAATACACTACAAAGCCTTCATTACCCACCGTTAAGGTCAGCACCGGAGCGAATGTAAGATTATCTTTCACCTTTTGAAACCTTTTTCACAAGATTCAGGCTACTCAAACTTGACCTTCTTTTGGGTCAAAGCTGTCAAAAGGAGAAGCAATAGACGAAAATTCATCAACAAACTCTCTATAATAATCAGTTAAACCCAAGAAACTTCTTATTTCAGTGGGAGTCAAAGGTCTAGGCAAATTTATCTTTTTCGGATCAACCTCTACTCCATCACCTGAAATAATATGGCATGGAAAAGCAACTGACCTTAACCAAAATTCACACTTACTAAATTTGGCATAAAGTTGGTGTTCTTTAACGACTTGCAAGGCCAATCTCAAATGACTCTCATGGTGATTTTCATTTTTTGAGTATATCAAAGTATCACAAATGACTCGAGGTAATCTTCGAAACACTATTTGTTAGGTCCATAAATTCGTAGTGACCATATCTAGTTCGGAAAGCTATTTTTGGAACATCTTCACCTCTCACCTAAAGCAGGTTATATCCAGACCTTAACTCATCTTTAACCCTCACCACATGATATAAGCATCCCTTAGCTATCATAATACAAGCCTTTAAAAAAGAAATAACTTGACCTATTGGCATAGAGTTTCCCGCCTTCAATTATAAAATTGATTCATTAGAGAATTGAAATTTCACTACACTTTTTTTTTAAAAATCTATGGAATAAAAACAATCATGAAGCCAATCCATAGCCAAGATGATATCAAAATCAAATAGATAAAGTTTTACCAAATCAACAAGAATAACTCTATTTGGCAGCATTACAGAACATTTCCTATATACTCTTTTTGGAACTGCAGAGTCACCACTTTGGTATAAACCGAAAAGGGTTCAATCAAAACATTAGGAAGTACATTAAACTTCCTACCTTTGAATGGTGTAAAAAAAGAATGGGTATACCTGAGTCAAGAAAAGGAAAAACATTAACAGAGAATACTTGTGACATACCCGTTACAACGTCAGGAGAGATTTCTTGTTCACCCCAGCATTGAGTGCCTAGAAACGGTTCCTTTTTGGATCTTCATTAGTAGGAAAGCTTGATAGAGTTATTCTATTCCCCTCACCTTGACTTCGCACATTAAGACAATCGTTTACCATCTAGCAAATTTTTCCACAACCATAACAACTATTAGTTTCAACGAGGAATTCACTCAGATGTTTCTTACCACACTTACTACATGTTGATCTTTCTCTTGGTTTGTCAACACTTCTCCCCTTTTGAGGTTTAGGATTAGAACCTCTATCATTGCAGTTCTTGGAGAAATTTGAAGGGACTTCGTTTGGAAACCTCTTCTTGAACTTAGGCTTGTCTTGTACATCAATCCTAAACTTAGAACAACATCTTTCAAAAGACTTTTCCTTCTTAGCTTCCCTATTCCTCTTCTTGAATGACTCTCTTCAACCTGTTTAGCATGAATCATAAATCTAGAAAGATCCATACTTTCAATGAAGCATGGCTGCACGACATTTTTCTTCAAGCTCTTCGAACGCACCTGTTACATAACGGCTTATTTCATCCCTAGCATTGGAAACCAAAAAATAAGCATACTTGTACAGTGTAATGAACATTAAGATGTATTCCTTAACACTCATACCTCCTTGACGAAGGTTGATGAATTCCTCTACAATAGTTTTTCTTTGCTCCCTAAGGAAAAATCTTTCAAGAAAGGCCTTTTTGAAGATATCCCATGTCATCGGACCACCTTCTAAAGCCCTACTATCCTTCCACTAATTGTACCATGTCTCAGCCACGTCCTTTAGTTGATATGCAGCAAGTTCATCCTTCTCAATAGTGCTCACCCCCATAGCAAACAAAATCTAGTAAACATGATCAAATAAGTCTTGGGGGTCATCATCAACCTTAGATCCAAAAAACATATTAGCATTCATCCTTGTAAAATCCCTCAAATGTCTAGCCCTAGTGCTAGCATATTGATTCTCTAGAGGAACAACTTCCTTGTTAGCTTGTCCCGTAATGGCCTGAGATTGTGTGGTGATGGCTTGGCTATTTGGAACATGTCTGCCCTTACCTCACCATCCGTCATGGCCGGAGGATTCCCTGGAACGTGATCATTTGCAACATCTTGCACTTCAGGAAGGACTTGGTTGACTTGGGGAGTAGCTTCTGCATTCACACTCTCTTCTCCTACTCTTCTTGCGGATGTCCTTCTTGTGTTCATTGACTATTACCACAAGAAAGGGATTATATGCTAGAAGACACATAGTGCAAAACTCTAAAGGCACGAAATATGATTACCAATAAAATAGAATTTTCCTAATCATCACATAGCCTCTCATCCAATTCACCTCAAACTTTACATACTGCCTCTTTACAACCTTATAAACAATTTTATGACCGTATACCCTTATTACAAGAATGTAAGGCTATTGATACACTAACTCATTTTAGGGGTCTTACATCAATACTCAAAGTCTCTTACCAATATCCATGATAAAAAATTCAATCCGATAAACTCAGTATAAAAGGAATCCAACAATATCCAACATTAATACAATTAAATTGAGGCAGCCTATGAACCACACAATGATGATTTATACGTAAGTTTATATCCCTATACATATACACATGAATTAATTATTATTTAGACATATTCAATTCACTCATATTTTAATCGATGGTGGTCCGTCTTTTGGAATTGTTGATCCTCCTCCTGCAGGCCACATTTCCCCATCGATGCATCCCATCAACACACCATCGTTTGGACGACGGGCCGTTGTTTGGGAGGTCATTGCTTGGACATTATTAAGTAGTGTTGAGATCCATGGTGAGGTCCTCTTGTAGTGTTCCTTGTGTGTCTTAGGTGTAACAACCCTAAAATGACTATGCTAAGTAATACTTAATATATCTCGAATGCCTAAGATTAGATCGAGTTCAGAAGGATTGATGCGCATAGAACTAGACCTCTGAACCCTTGAAACAGCCAAGCCAACAAATTTGGTAAGTTAGTTGATCTAGTAAAGGTTGGGTCCAGCCATGTAGGGCACCCGAATATGAAGATTTACCCGGATGAGTCTTAACCAGACTTAAAAAGAGGTAATCTTATGTTTGGAGTGTTTAGGGATAAAATGGTCTTTTCCAGGGTAAGGGTAGTATTGTAATTACCCTAAATAAATAATTAATTAATTAATTAATATGGTGGACAAGCAATTCGGGTAGGAAGGGCCAAAATTGACCCTTGGTCGAAGAAATGATTTAATTGATTTATTGTCTTTAGTGAATTAGTTAAATTAATTAATATTTAATTTTCCAATTTAATTAAAGTAAAATCAATTTTTAAAATAATAATAATAATAATAATAATAATAATAATAATAATAATAATAATAATAATTATAATAATAATAATAATAATTATAATAATAATAAAAATAATAATAATAATAATAATAATGACCTTGTTTAACTAAGTCTCCACCTAACTCTCCTAATCCTAATCCTCATTCTCATGTATGTCACTCTCATTCTCACGTTTTTGATCAGCAAAAGAACTGAAAATATTAGTTCTTCACTCTGAAAGAACTTACACACAAATACTCAAACGAAAAGCTAAGCTGAAAATGAAAATCAAAAACATTCTTCTCGACAGATTGGGTTTTGGATTTTGGTGGAGAGAGAGCGGTGTCGTGGGAATAGAAAGCATTGAAACAAGTGTTTAACGACATTAAGGTATGAGTTTTCTTCTCTCTTAGTCCCTTTCCTAAGGTACCCCTAAGTTCTGTTTAAATTCAAATTGAGAAACTAAGGTTGTCCCCGTTGCATGCCCCCAACATTAGATCCTTTGAAAGATTCAAAGTATGCATTGGTATGTATTCTGGTAGTTAATTTTAGGTTTGGTTGTTATTATTTATTGAATGTGTATTTGGAAATTATGCAAGGAATGAAAGATGTATTCCGTAAAAGTGTTTTACGTAACTTGTTTGAGCATGGATGTGCTGTAAATTAACTATGTTAATGCCTGAAATTTGTGTGTTATAAATATTGTGTTTTCATATATGTAAACGTTAAAAGTGTGATGTTCATATAAGAGTAATGTTGCTGGAAAAATTTCACCCTAATTACTCCAAGAATCAACATTAAAACTTGAGAGAAAGATAGATTAAAAGAGACCAAATTTCCAAATTGCTGGAAATGTTGGTCTCGGCCAAAAATTTGAAAAGTGAGCTATGTTTTAAAATTTTGTAAAAATTTTGAGGTCATTCAGAATTGAAGCCAAGACCTGAACAAATGCAAATTACATAAAAAGTTCATGACAAAAAGGAAAAGAAAATTAAATGTGGTGAGTGTAGATTGAACCCACAACCTCTTGAATAGATGAGAAAGTTAGGAGCAAAATAAAATGTGGTGAGTGGGAATTGAACCCACAACCTTTTGAATACAACAGAGAATTAGGAGAAAACAATGGAAGAAAATAAATGAGGTGAGTGGGGATTGAACCCAAAACCTCTTGAATAGATGAAACAGTTAGGAGAAATATAATAAAGAAAAATATAATGAGGTGAGTGGGGGATTTAACCCCCAACCTCTTGGATAAAGTTAACAGAAAAATTAAGAGAAAAGAATTAGTTTGTGGGGGATTGAACCCACAATATCTTTGCGTTAAACGAGAAAGAGAGGAGGGAAAAGAAAGAAAATATTATGGGGGTGATGGGGATCGACCTAGGGTCCTAAAAATATGAAAAATTCAAGTACCAAGTTTAATATGATATTAAGTGTTGCTCAAGGGATTCGAAATCGGGTTCCCTTGCCCAATTCTGTATTGACACATAAGTCGTCCATGAACAAATATTTAATGATTGCTGCCACTAAGAGTTGAAATCAATATCTTTGAATACCAATAAGATGCATGAGTCTTGTACCACATAATCTTGGGTAAATATGAGTCACTTAGACGAATTATGAATGAATCATCATGGCTTGTACGTCTGGATCGATAAGTCCAGTGTACGTTTAAAAGTAACCGAACCTAAGATTGATGTAATGAAATGATGTGAACCTAGGAGGTTTATGTATGAGTTTAAAATATACTAAAAGGTCAAGTGCATTGGCATATGACGAAATGAACGTTCATGTAAGGGGAGTGTAGAATGATCTAAAGTTAAATCTCAAGCATACTCTAAAAGAAAGTGTTAAGAATGAATTCATAGTTAATATGTAAAGAAAAACGTGGCTACATGACTATAGACATATGCAAGTGAGATAAGATGCATCTAAGCCTAAAAAGGAGTGTCACTAAATGAAATTTCTAAGAGAGTATATATATACTAAAAGATGAATAATCAAAGAAAAAGAGGCTACATGAAGATAGGCTTGTACAAGTGAGAATCAATGTCCCTCAATGTAAACTCCAAGAGAGCATATGTATTATATACGATGAAAAAATAATGAAAGGTGAGTAAAGATGAAACGAAAAGATGTTAAGAGAGAACATGGGGGAACCATAATATGAGTCTAGTGCAAGTGAGACAAGATATACCTACGCCTATATAAGGTCACCGAAAGTACTAACCTTAGAGAGTGTTGAATATTAAGAGACAAGTCTCAATCACACTCTATATGTAAGTGTAAGGACAATACACACTTAATATGTGATGATGAGATGAGAAATAATCTAATAAGCTATGATGCCCCATGCTAGAAGTCACCTTCTATGATGTATGAGATGAATCTAATGGAACTTTACACTAAGCACCGATAGGCTAGCTATGAGTTGTGATTTCTTCTTTTGGGAAGGTAGAGGTTTATGTAATTCTCACGATATGAGACTGTCCATCCAAACGAGTATGGGTCTCCTTATATATCCTAGTCTTTGAACCTATACTTCCAATATAGGGTTCTAGCAGGGTCACACTTCCCTATATACACTAGCATGTTTTGGTTCACTTAAGCCGGTGATTCCACCTCTTTTTGGTATGGCGTTAACCACATGATTTAATGATGCTCACATGATCTATGTTGGTTAAGGTTAAAGTTCCCAATCAAAGAATGAGGTTAGCCTCAAGTAATACACATAATGAAATGAACGATACCAAAAGTGTTAGGATAGGATATAGAGAGGTGACCTAGACTTAAGTAATGAAACTAGGTCATTCTTGGTCATTGGACAGCGAACCTGATAAAAGTCATAAACTACATCCTAGGTTTGGCTGGTGTTTACACTAGCTTACGGACGAATGAAAATGAAGTACCTATGAATGAATGAAGTAGGCTCTTTGGTTGCTAAAGAAGGCTCCCTAGTTGAGGTCCTATATGTTGAGCCCTCATTTTTGGAAGTTTTAATGTCAAGTCCATGATTCCAAGGTCTCTGGCATATGAAAGAATGATATGAACTATGTGATATAATATGTGCAATATGTTATGTGTTGTTTGCAAAATGATATGTATGATGATGAATGGTACTCTCATTGCAAGACTTTCCTAATCCGATCTGCCAAGTCCACTGACTTGACTTTCCATAACTCATATCGTTAGGAGAGATCTCTTCTTAATCATGAATGTCTTTTGTGTGTATTTGCATATACCCATACTTAGTACAAGTGTGTACTAACCCCATACAACTTTCTATTTTTAGGTGCAGGTGCAGGTGAATGCTAGAGAATTACGAGACTACGCTGAAGTTATCCGGACATGGAGCATTCATTTGGACATGGTAGGCCCTCTTGCTTTCGATGATTCTTATCTTTTGTATTCTAGCTTAGATTTAGGCATGAGTTAGTTGAGGATGTTTCACTAGCGTTTCTTTCTCACTTGTTTCAGACATTGTATTGGTGCCATTCAAGTATACATTTAATGTAGGTATTAACTATTTTATTCATTTGAGTATGTTGGTATTAGATGGTTGTTGTGAACGATTATGAAATTATGTAGATGATCTTATTCGAATGCGATGTTTCCTATTATGAAGTCTCAGTATACTTCACCTAAACAAAAGTTCAAATTTTCCGCTAAAATTTATCTCGCTAAAATTTATCTAGATGATGTAATGATGATGTATGTAGGCTTGTGTCCGACCTTTGAGAGGTGAACGCCGCCGGTTTCGGCTAGGGTCTAGACTACAATCGTGACACTAGGTTGGGTCGTAATAAGACGTTAAACCCCTAAACTTGGATGTCTAGGTCATAGGAACATCTCCAAAAAAATTCAACACACACTAACACGAAAACATGCTAAAACACACCGAAACTCAAATGAACGCCCAAAGGCTATCTTTGAACGTCTTGGACGTTCTTGGGCATTTGACCTCCAAACCTTACAAAAATCAACATGCTGCCTTTATATACTATTACTAACAACATAAGGACATCATATATTCATTAAACAAATATAAGAACATGCAATCACATTAGCAACTAATAATCGAATGTCTTATTTATTAAGCTATTCATAAGCCTTTAAAACTGTAGTGAAGCTCTAGATAAGGGTATTTCATTTTATAGTCGTTACATTCTACCCTACTAAAGAACAGTCGTCCTCGAATAACACTTAAAACACTTAAAGAGATAATGACCCAAGAAAACATCCCACTCTCAAACATACAACATCATAGCCAAAAAAAATAGCCAAGAGTAACATCACTCCACCAAAAAGACATCCATCCACTTAATGCAAATCATGAAATTAGAATTACATCTATAAACTTCTCATGAATCATGCATTACAAATTACCATGATATTGGAGGGACTTCCTTCTTCAAGTATCACCATGTTCACAAAATCATTTCTAAGTTGATTAAACCAATTCTCATGGAAGCACAATTTAAGAAACATTTTATTTTTCTTACACTGAACATGCTTCACAATTTAAGAAATGCAACACTTAAAAAATTACTTATAAATGCTCAACAAACCAATCTCATATAACAATTTATACATGATCATTATTCATCTTCTTGAAATAATTAGCAGCCTACACTAGATGCATATGAACCATGAGGAAGATAACATGCATGAAAAACTCATTTTCTCATTCTACAAGAACTCAACTGAAACATGCATATTATAAACAGAATGTTTGGAAACTCATTTTTGACAAAATATTCTCACATAAAACAAAAATACTGTGAACTCTTTGTTTAGGCTTGAATAAGCATACAAGGAAAAGATAAGGATATCTCACTCCCAACCACCATACTCTTAACCATACTCCCCAAATTAGGAGAAACCCAATCTAAGGTCAACATAATCATACTACAATGAACTCACTCAATGAACCTTAAACCTTATTAACACCTTCTAACCTACTAATTAATATACCAGACCTTTTGAAACAAGAACATCTACTCCATCTTGGAAAAACTAAAGATTTTCAAAGGTGTAACTAACTAACCACAACATCCCCATCCCCAGGAGAACTCACATTTACTCTTTCTAACCTCACCTCCCTTCTTTTTTAAGGTCGGATCTAAGCAACTTCCAGTCATCTCAAATACCACTCCTTCATACCTCTAACATCATTTTTTGTCACCACCTCTCTTTACAATGTACCTCTTCATGAGGCAACTCAACCAACCTAAGGTCATCAACATAATATTTCACAACCAATCTTTTCCTCTACCCCAACCTCAACTTCTCAAAGGTCATAGACCAAGCACCATCGCAAAAGGAACAAGGGAAAAACACCATATACGAAGCTCTTAGGCACAATTAGAAAAAATTAAGAAGTGAATATTTTCCTAACCCCCAATAGCTTCCTATTCATAATGTCGAGTGCATCACATTATGAATAAGACTCTATTGAATGTGGTTTTTGATACAAACTAAGACACTCCCAAACCTTATGCTCTGATATCGACTTTGTAACCACCCACAAGTACACATTAGAAGTTAGAGCATTCTTGAGTTGCCACACGGAATATGAGACTTTAAGAAGTCTCACTTAAGCCACTCGTATCATTCATAGCATAATATTTTAATGAAAACAAGTAAGAATTTAAAACTTTATTCACACACAAAGTACTATTTAATCAATACGCAATAGGATCAGAAGACTCTCTTTAAAACATAAAACCTTTACAATGTCTCATTCAATTATCTATACATTGGATTATACAACATTTGGAACTAATCCCATACAATACATAAAAATAAAGACTAAGAGATAAGGAACATGGGTATTGTTCTCAAAAATCGATGAGGACTCACCAAAACTTCATCTTGAATACTTAAAAACCTATCCATCTTCTATGGCATATAAAGTCTCCCATTTCCTTAAACTTTAGTCAAAAAGGGAAAAGAAGGGGTTAGCACATTTAATACACTAAGAATGGAAGCCATGAAAAAATCATAAAAAAGGGACATTTAGTGAATAACATGCTTTTTATGACATTTGATAAAATCTTCATAAAATACTTTAAGAGACATAGTACAATTCAATTATCACACCAACTTCACATATACGACACATATCACAAGAAAATATCAAGAACACATCAAAGCACATAAACATGAGATGCTCCTACCAAAGGTGATTCGAAAGATCACTTGAGTGAGTTGTGAAGCGACCGCCAATACAATCCTTCCACACACACCAAAGAGATCCTTTAAACTACCTAAGAGAATATTATTCCCGTTTCATTAGTCAAACCCCCAACTGAGAGTTACTCACCCATGTACGACAAGAAGAGCACACCCATACACCATCGCCAAGCCAATCTACACAATCCTCATAGTTATTCAAGATAGATATCTTTTAAATTAAGATGTCTTTACCTAAGTCATTTATAAGACATTCAACACTTACGTTCATTCACATAATGGTGTTTGAGATGATCTAGGGACTCACACTCTAACATCTTCAAATCCTTGTCGTGCAATGTCTAGATAGCATCCCATTCCACTACCTAAACTTCATAGAATTTATCCAACACTTTCATGTATTCCACATGATGAGAATAGGCACTTAGAGACATTGAACATTCTAGCTATGCATGAATTATAGAGTCATGAACCTACTCCGATATAAGGTGTTCTACTTTCCAAGAGTAGAATGAGTACAATCCCATATAGACACATGGTTATGGAATATTGACGCATTGTTTGTTTTCTAGCTTCCTTCTTAAATAGAACTACTATCCAAGCATACTCGCTCGGTGCTAGCCTTTGTTATCATAGAGTAATTCAATAAAGGAGTATATGAAGAGGTACCATAACTTTTTCACAACCCAATCACATTACACTTTACCAATGAGGGTGAACTAAGTCTACCTACAATGGTTAAGATTATAGCTCAATGAATTTTCTAAGGATTATTTCATGTTGTTACAGCCAATCAATACTAAGTCCACCATTCAGACAGGAATAATACCATTATGACTTTCCACTTCAAGGATATCATAACCTTCCTTCTAGGTTGAAGGTTCCACATAAATGACCTTTTTAACTATGTTAAAGGTCATATATCAATCACACATGCAAGACTAGGGATCCTTAGAATATTAAGTCAAGAATCCATATTCACATTCTGTAGGTATCAAGTAAGGGACACAAGTCTACAAAAACAAGACATACAAATACTTCACCCAATCACAGGTACCATATCATTTGAGAAACATATAGGAATAACCATGTCAACTATAGGTAACCTTATTCACTACTATAGAATCATCAATATAATCCATGACAAGTCACATATAATCCATCAAGACTCACAAAAATTCAACATCTAGTAATACACATAACAACTTCAGTATGGCCTGCTAGAGACACATATCATCAACTAGAAGAACTCATGCTTACACTTCACATATATATACATAAGTCACCAATACCTTAAAAATACTCACATATTCAAGTAATAACATGATCATAACATAATACATAAAGTAATGCCGAGCAGGCCACATTATTCACTATTCATAAAGTAATGTCGACGAGGACATATCTCCCACAAATATAACACATAAGCATCGCCACCATAGGTGGACCATACAAATAATAACTATAATAGAAGATTAATAATAAATAATATCAAGAGTGTTAGGGCAGAATGCCATCAATCCAACCTCATAGCTTCAATTCATAGCCAAATAGACCAAATCAATACTCAAAGGCTCTTACCAATAGCCATGAACACCAATTAAATCCAAATAATTTGATGTACAGTGGATCCAACAATATCCAAAACTAATATAATCAAATTTAGGCAGCCTATGAACTATTCAATCATGATCTATACATAAATCAATATCCCAAAGCAATCTACTTATGAATTCACTACTATTTAGGCATAATCAGTTCACTTATAATTTAGTCAAATTGAGAGATTTGAGAAGGTCAAGGGTTCATAAAGAATTTCATTAAAAAATAAATTATACATCAATAACATCATATCTTAAGATTTGAAAATGTTTCATGCAAGAATCCATGACTTAGAGTAGAAATTGGACTTTATCTTTTTGAATTTATTTAAATTATCTTTGAAATTGACTCTAAGGTGATAGCAAGACTTATATGAAGAACTCTCATACCTTATTATTAGAATACAAAGAGAATTGATGTAGAAACTCCATTTAAGATCTATCATCAAGCTCCATATTCAGCTTGAGCTCTCATGGAGGTATTGGAGAAACTTTGGGAGGGAAAGGGTGTTGATCGAGGTGCTAAGTTATAAATGAGAGTTTAATGAATTAAATACTCTTAAAATACTCATACAAACCTAAAATACTCGTCCTCAAATTTTATAAGACTTAGTAGTGAAGAAGGTAGACTTGAAGGTTTCATCGACGGCCACTATCTATAGACCGTCGACAGGCCTGCGCCCTGTGGATGGTGGTCCGTCGTTAGGGACTACAGCTCCTGCACATGAAGTCCATGGCTCCATCACTTCCACACATTTAAAAGTAGTCATTTTGAAGATAGTTCATCGTTTGGGGGGTCGTTGATTGTCCACTGCCAAGCAGTATTGAGCTCCATGTTGGCGACTTCTTCTAGGGACCCTTGTTTGTTCTAGAGGGGGTCGTACCCAGAGGTTAAACCCTTAAACAGGAAAGTGTAGGTCTTAGGAACATTTTCAATAAAATTCAACACAAACGAAAATGTAAAACATGCTAAAACTCACCCAAATTCACAAGGACGCTCAAAGGCTATCTTTCGAACGTCTCGAACGTTCTTGGGTGTTTGATCTGCAAACCTTACAAGACTCATTATGATGCCATTAGACACTACTATTTACCATATAAGGACCTCAAAAGCTGATGACACACACGTAAGCACATGTAATCACTTAAGCCACTAATTTATCAAACGTCTTAGTCATTCCTTGACGTTAGCGTCACTCTTAACCGAATTGGCTTCATAATTTATGAACACATTATTAAGCTATGCATATGGCTTTAAAACAGTAGTGAAGATCTTGACAAAACTAGGTCATTTTGGGGTTGTTACAATAGGTAGGGCTTATTAACCATTATAACTTCATCAATGGCAGCACCTAGACCAAACCTAACCCTAACAACTTCATTCAATTGACTTCACATCATCAATGAAACCTAGATCATGAACTAACATTGAGGACTGGGCATATAACCTTATATTACATAATCGTCATAACCAAATATTCATAATACATCAATTTGACTTCAATGCCATGATCAACACATATATCGATTGACAATAAGGTTAACACCGCCACGATAAGTGGACCATACCACACTATGCCATAAAAGGACAATTCAACTAACAATTCTATCACCTTACAATTTCTCCATGCCTTGAACATGATTGATCAATTCCTATAATTTAACATCAATTTAGTTATAAATTAGTATCTAAAGGTGCTATTAAATAAACGAAATCCAAATTCAAAAATTAGAGGTTTAAGATCACATTACCCACATTCAGGTCTAATTTGAGACTTTGAGAGGAACATGGGCTCATCAGGAAATTGGATTGAGAACTTCCTTATAAACAGTAGTTTTTTCATAATTCATCATAAAAATGCTTTTGAAATAATTTTTATAAGGAACCCATGGCTACATTGAAAGATATGGAGTTTAGATCATGAACTTTCTATGAAAACCTTAGTAGGAACTCTTTAGATTAAAGAATATCCAAATATTAAGGATCACCATAACTCATTACAGGAGAAAACAATGAAAACTTTATGAAGAAACAATCACAATCCATCAACCAAGTTGTTCTTGAGCTTCATCTATAATGGAGGTTTCTAGAGAGGATTTGTATTGAGAGAGGACGGTGAAAAGAATGAATTGGCAATGGGGTTTTTATGTTATTTATTTACTTAATATACCTAAAATAACCCATAATAACCGTCCATAGTAACTGAGGAACGTGGGATGAATTTCCCATTCACCCCTTAGCATGGCGTAGTAATGTTACTCCGTAGATGGTGATTGATGTTCCATTTTGGGAGATTAAGCTCCTACAACTAAGTATACAGAAACATCCCCCGTTAATGGTTCTTCACCTAGAGTACAAGGCGTCATTCCTTGAGCGTAGATTGACACTGCCAAGGGAGTGACTAGGCAACCTTTGTGTCCTAAAGTACCTGGGTCCTTCGAGAGTTAAGCCCGAAAGCTTCCAACGTAAATACACTCGTATATATATTAAGGATCTCTCACATGAGTTTCAACCAAAACTAACACCTAAAATGTACCAAGGCACACCAATACACCCATGCACGTCTCAATGTTATTGAACGTCTTAGACGTTCTTAGATGCTTGACCTCCAAATCACTTCAAATCAAGTATGCATACTGTAAAACACTTATTTAACTCATTCAAATCATTTTAAGGCACATGTGAGTCTCTAGGAATCTTAATTCATTTTAGGATCCTTAATATATCCCCCACTTGGGAATATTCGTCCTCGAATGACACTTGGAACATTTCAAATACTTCAAGGATTTCAATGACTTGTAGAGAAATTAAAAATATTCAACAAATAATCACATAGAATTAAATTCACCAAACTAATAAGTAACACCAAATTCATATTATTTAGCATTCAATGCAACACAAGCAAGCAAAATCTTTATTCACTCAATTTATAATGCATCAAACATAGGCTCTTGTCATGTTCATAAGAGGAACATCATTCTTCTAATAATAACATGGTCTTTCAATTTCATTTCAATAAGAGAACATTATGCAACAACTTTTAAGTCACACAAAGGCATGTTCAACATCACTCAAGAAGCAAATAAGGACTCATACTTCAATGCACATAGACATGAGTCAAGTGGATTTACAATGGTCCTTATCATTAACACATAATGCCATGAAGGTCATACTCAACCTTAACATGGTTAATTATGTTTAAGGAGGAATATCCTTCTCCTCAACCCACTTACATGTCTTCAAGAGTTCATACACAAGCAATGCACAAACATCAAGCATGTTCATACTTCCTTCCTAGTGAAGTCAAAACGGTAAATTACACCACACATATCAAAATAATAGGAAGTAATTTCATAGAGTTTTTGTAACGACCCGCATGTTTACCCTAGAAGTTAAGGTATTCTAAGGTCATGGAACGTCGTACATCACCTCTCCGAGGTCTTGTACAAGCCATTTTTTATCGTTAATCGAATATACATAATGTAAAGTAGTGTGGAATTAAATCTTTTCATAAACTATTGGAATATCATTAATAACATTTTTCTTTAGAAATTACGAGAAATTCTAAGTCTCATTCTAATCAAAACTTAGACACGAGAATACTTGGGACACGATCCATACATCAAAATATAGAAATACTTAGTCTATCACAATACTTCAACATAACATAAAACTAAGATAACTATGCCCTCGAATCAAGACCGGACTTACTTCAACATCACTTGATTATTATTTAATCCATGTTTTTATTCCCAATGCTCTTCACCTACCAAAAACTATAGAGATAGAAATGTATGGATTTAGTACAAACACATGTACTAAGTATGGCATAATACATAAAAATCATGAAAATGGAAATTTATTGGAAATGTGAATCTTTTGATTTAAATATCATAATATAAGCATAAGAAAAACATTTAACACTTTAGAAACGCATAAGATAACACTTAACCATATAGTAACATTTTTAGAGCTACATTACATTAACCAAAATAACATCCTAGCATGTAATCGTCTCACTAAAAACTACCCTAAGACTCACTTAAGTAAACAAAGAGAGACGGCCCATACAATCCACCCTAGACACATCTAATTGATCCTTAAGTCCACCTGCTTCCTTGGGGCGCACTGTGGAAGGTTAGTGGAAGAGAGAGAGTAATTACCAATCAGATGGCACAAAACATATCAATGTTATGACATTGTGTAGTTCAGTTATTATCTTTTCTCTTAAGCTACTTTTGTAAAACCTATATAAGAATACAATTGTTGAATTATTTAGCTTATTATTGCTACCCCTTCCCTGCTCTGTTTGTCAGATATACATATGAATTATGAGATCAAGAGAAAAGAAGTTTAGAGCCCATAGTTGGAAACTCACTCTTGAACTTCTATCCTCACAGCCAAAGAAACTGTTTGGAGAGTGTAAAATTGATCTTCATAGAATACTCTACTGGGAAGTGATTTGGAAAATCTTGATCCAGTTTACAGATTCCTTTGTCAGACCTAAATTTTAAGTCGGTCAATTGATGGTCTCTTGCTCACTGAATAGTTGGTGTAAACTGGAAACCCACAAATTCACAGCAACCTCTTTCATCCAATGCCAGGTATTTTGTCCTTTAGTGCTTGTTTATGTTAATATGCAACTACGTTAGAAAATATGCGTAACTAATTAATGTTCATTTCCACTGTACAAAAACAAAAACTGTAAGGAGACTGCAACATTCTTCAAAAGCTATTTGCGCAGAGCTTCTACAAGTCATCCCATGAGTGTGATCTATCTTCAACTCAAAGTTGTAGTGATAGTGGTCTTTCTCCAGCTGAAAAAATAGAGAACAAACTTCTTCTAGCAAGACATGGAGCAGAATAATCTGCTTGAATGCATGCTCTTCCCAAAAATTATTTAGATCAAGTTTACATCTTTCCTCTATTCATAAAATTCGATCAGCGGTATTTTCCTGCACATTCAAAAGTAAATTATAAATAAATAAGAACCATATGTAAGAAGAACCAGCATCCCAAACATGCAATAACTTCATCAACAGTAGATGATCAACAATAAATCAGCTTACTGTGTCACATTTTATTAGAGAAGACAATGAAATGAAACTTTAGTAAGCCAACATGCACCAGCACTACGTGACAGTTTGGCACCATGGTTGTAAACTACTTATGAAGAAACAAAATTACTAATGACATGCTACTTGGAGCACTTGAAAAGATGAAAAAACATTTAACCCTGACAGCAGCTTCAAAAGAGGATGTTTCTGTGTATTGACAAACTGGAACTGATCACTACACAAAATGAAATGGAATTTTTCTTCTTTACTACCATTTGTAAAATTCTATAGAATAAGAAAATATAACATCATTCATTGGAGTACAGAGCTAAACTTGGAAGATATATAACGTGGACATAGAAAAGGCTTACCAGAAAGAGGAGCTTTGGCTTGCGAAGTGATGAAATGATATTTCATATACATATAAATGCATCCCAATCATGTGCAAAGTATACCTTCTCATAACAAGGTTAACAGAACCATGCATCCCAAACAAGAAACATATATGTCATGTCTTTTATTTTACAATAACAAGTTCACAGATCTTTTTTCCACATCTTCTCTTCTTTTACCTTACCCAATTTCATTCTTTACCTCAAACTCACACTATTAATTTAAGACTCTCAAAAACGAAATTGCAGACTACTAATAGAGATACAAAAGAAAAAAAATATGCAGACTACTAACAGAGAATGTGAAATTCAAGGTCATTTGATGAACCTAGTTATGAGCAGGTTACAAAAAGGAAGAACAAGCTTTCAAAACCAAAGACCAAAGAGTGGATAAGGAGAATACGATTGACGTTCTATAGGAAATCATATACTAATTGTTGTACTAATGCAATATCGTTCATGTATCCACCACAGACGTCTCGTGTACCTCAAATAAAGATAGCACGAAAGAACGTTTTTATCGTAATATGACTAACTTTAATTGGTACTAACCTATTTTATGGATGTTTTTGCATTGAGATGCAGAGGTAACAGGTAAACGTTTGTTTTGAAGGAACACACTAAGTTGTTGTGGAGTTATACGTTGACAGTTAGAGTATATATGTGTAAAATTGACAACAATATTACTGACCGATAAAGAGTTTTTTCACTATTATCATGAATGTTGTTTGAATACATATGGTTTTGTGTAATGTATTACTAATAAAGATCTTTATGTAATTCATTTCTATGTTTTTGCATCGGACATGTTCTTGAAATTTAATTGTGATTATTAGTTATACGCAAGCTAAATTTTATCACAAGTCTGTCTCAATTGTGGCTACAAAAATTTTACAAAGCATTGCAAATTTGCAACACTTCGAAAGTGAGACTATTGTTTAAAATTTTTATCTTATACATAAGAAAAGTTACACTTTTTAAGTGTTTTTGTAGGTATTATATAAAAGGCTACACTTTTAAAGTGTAACCGATAACAACGTAAATGTCACACTTTTAAGTGTAGTATAATCAAATAAAAGTGATGCTAATGAAATACTCAAAACTGTGGCCTTTATATCTCTTCGGCCACACTTTTTAAGTGTTGCTTCTTTGTCCACACTTCAAAAGTGTGGTCTAATGTCAAAGGTTACGCTTATTAAGACCATCACCCTGAAAATTGTTGCTTAAAGTAAAAAAGTGTGGCCTTTTATCAAAGGTTACACTTTTTACTAGTTTAGACGAGACATTATCGGTGTGGCCGTAGGCCTAAAATGGTGTTGTGCCACTATCACCCATTGATACGCTCAAACATACTTCTCAAATGAGAAGTAAAGCGGTCGCGTCAAGTAAATAACCCAACTAGTGAGGTTGGGATCGTTCCCACGAGGAAAATAGTCTAGACTTAACTTCAACTTGTGATTACTATTGTTCGGTTGATGACTTCCTTAGAAAGTAAAAACATAAAAAGGGGGGTTTGTATTTCCTAATGAGTAAAAATAACTAACGAAATTGAAAGAGACACTTAACAGTTTTGAAAGTTGAATTTTAATCAATTAATCAAAGTAACTAGGGTTTACGTGTTCCCCACAGGTTCATAACTTGATAATTCTAACTATAACAATTCTTTCCTAGTATCTTGCATGCAAAGTGATAAGTTATGTATTTCTAAATCCTTGGTCCAGCATCTAGAAAATCTCACTCCGCACATTGGTCCGGCTACATGTGTTGCTTTCCTAACCCTTATCTTTACCTCATATTAAGCATCGTATTCGATATTTGACTAAGTTATTACCTCGTACCAATCAATACTAGCCTATTACATAGTATACACTAAATCTATGTTAATAATTCTTTTCCTATTATCTACCTCCTTGGTCCGGCAAGTAGCATTAAGGCGAGTTCTAACGTTGATCATCCGTTAAAAAGACTTCTAAGCGAAAGAATTATTAATACATGCAAGACACTATTCTAGAATTGTTATTTTAGCTAGGGTTTATCTCATTATTTGCCTATGGTTCCCACAACCCTAGTTATGGAGTTTAGTTACTTATAGCCATAAACACAATATTCAAATATATTAAATAAGAATTCACGTACTTACTTCAATGAGAAAAAATAAAGTCCGAAAGTTTGCTTGATTAATCATCAAAAATCACTTGTAAGAATCTCCAAAAATCAAACACTAATACACAAAGTCTAATAATATGATGTCTAATCTAGCAGAGTCTATCCTCAAAAACGAGGTTTTTCGAACTATTTATAACAAAACAAAAACCTAATGAAACAAGAATTCTAATTGCTGGAAATCTGCCAAAACGCGGCTGGGTCGACGGACCACGCGATGGACCGTCGTGGTCACAATGGACCGTCGTGGACTCCGTCGTCCCATACATGGTGCAATTTTTTCTGCTGCTTTCTTTATTCCCCTCGATGGCAAGTATGATGGACCGTCATAGGCACAACGGTCCATCGAGGGTCTTCGTTTCAAAACACTTCAACTCTTGGAATCTGGGTACTGGGATCACTTCTCTGAACTTCATGACGAACCTGCAGGATGGACCGTCATAGCCCCGACGGACCGTCACAAGCTACGTAACCCCACACTTGGTCAGACTTCCCCATCTTCCTTCAGCAGCTTCTCCACGCTGCCACCCACGGACCGTCACAAGCACGACGGACCGTCATCAGCTCCGTAGGTGGTCTCTTCTACATTTCTTCAGTCAAAGTCTCCGCATACAACTTTGGACAGATTTCCTGCAAAACAAAGAGAAACTCATATAAAAACTAGCACAAAAAGACTTTCGGATACACTAAACTTAAGGAAAAAGTATTAATTATACCGTGAAACCACGGTATATCACCCATATTGAGTCATTTTGCCTTCTAATTTTAGGAAATCCCACTACAAACTCCATATTTATTTCTTCCCACTTCAAAGTGGGAACTTGCATATCATGGATTGCACGTCATATGTGGATTTTCATGGAACAATTAACAGGGGGAATCACAATAATATCCGCAATAGTATGACCAATGGATCGTTAGAACATCTTCAATACTTCAACTAAGCCATATACTTGTCGTTCATTAAAAATATGACAATCATAACCGATAAGGTGTCATGTCTACCCAAGAACACATACCTCAGATTAGGTGATCGAACCTTAAGATCTAGTTTTGGGTCCTCCTCAATAGAAGGTTTCACGTGTGGAGACTCGCGACGCTTTATATCCAACTCCAATTTCTTCGACTTTGACCATATTCATTTCCTTCAAGTGCAGCCACCAAAGACCGATACTCTTCAATACCGTCACTCATAAAATTCATGATAAGTGCCGCTAGTGCCTCGACACATAGTCGCTCTTAAATTTTTAACTCAGCTAAAGTTTCAACCCTATAGGATATAACAGATACCATCTCATGTAAGCACATGGTTAAGGAATATTAAGGGTTTCTTTGCAATCTAGTCTTTTCTTAAGTAAAGCTACTACCCATAACATATTCTCTAGGTGCTTAGCCTTGTTTTGATAGAGTAAGTTCAATCACATAAGGGCATATGAAAAAGTTAATATCTCTTAGTCTTTACCTCTTCATAATGCATGTAACAAAGATGGGTCCTCTAAGGCTTCAACTCAATGGTCAATAAGAATAGATCAATGTATTTCCTAAAGAATGTTTCTTGTTGTTCAAGCAACCTATCATTAAGTCAACCATTTACATAAAAAGGATAGTAGTACGACTTTCAACTTCAAGTATATATAAAACTCCTTTATAAATAAAAGGTTGCACATATTATTCATGGTAATAATGACACTTATCCTATACTTTATTCGACATTAATTAATTTGCATACAAGACAAAGGTGCATAAGACTCCTAAGTCAAGATGTTCATATCCATATAGTTAGCATGCATCAAGTATAGGAACATAGTCTACCTTAGAAGACAGACCCAATATCTTCCTATCACATATACAATAGTGTTCAAGTATAACATATGAATAACCAACTCAACCTATTAAGATACACTACTAACACAACTAGAGACATCACCCTACTATATTATGATTACATATAGTTAACTAGGACAATTTATACTCCAACCTCACATATACACCGCCACCATAAGTTTACGATATCAGTCATCACAATTAAATATATGTACTACACAATATAAGGAATTTAGGTCAACTTACCCTAATTTATCACCAATAAAAACAATGCTTTAGCCATTGCAACTAATTAAAGTGACAAGGGTCTTACCATAGCCATAAATACCAATCCAAACAAATAATAAAAACTATTGTATAAAGGCACTATGTAAAAATCATCCAATTAATGCAGCATATAAGCAATTCTAACTTAATTCATACATATATTATTAGACCATTACATTCTACGTATGAATTCAATAATATAAATTCATAATCAAATCACCCATATTAGATCAATAATATGATTTAATGATTTGTATTGTTTCATAGATATTTTATCCTTAAAACATTGTATTAACATCAATTATATCATAAAACATTCATTGAACCCCTTTTATGAAAGAACGCATAGCTAGAATTCATTTTAAAAGATTTCATGTTTTAAGAAGTCTTAGAAAAACTATTTTAACTTGTCTTCATGAAGAAAGAATATTCAAGATGAAACACCATATCTTTTATCATTACAATTCACGATAGTTATGAAGATTTGATGGAGAAATCAAACTCCAAACTCCAACCTTGTTCAAGATTCAATGGAGTTCTAGAGGTTTTTTAAGGAGTTTTAGGTTTCATTTTAAATTTTGAACTGAACGATTCGTTAAAGACAATATAAATCACTAAAAATACCCAAATGACCCTAAGTAACTGCCCATTTTATTTTTAGAAGGCTAGGTAAATGTAAGACCTCGAAAATGACTTAGGTGACCTAGAGCCTAACATGTTGGACTTGGTTTTATAAGGTCTTAAATAGGTCTATTGTGTACTAATGATCCAGTGTCTAAGAGTTTAGGTGCATTTGAATTCGAACATCAACAGATGACCAAGACATTCGACGACTAAGTCACCTATGTTCCTCGTATGTGTTTTTATGTGTTTATGTGTGACTCATGAGGTTATGATGTCAATAAATGAGTTATTATAGCATATGAAGGAAGTGTGTCTAGTTTTGTGATGTTTGGAAGTCAAACATCCAAGAACGTCCATGACGTTCAAATGGTTTGCCATGAAACAACCTTGTCTATCTAAGCATGTATCGTCGAGTTTTACGTGTTTGTTTTGGATGAAATTCATGTGAGAGGTTTTAAACTTTTAAACAGTCATATTTGGGTTGGATTCGTCCAGAAAACATCCCCAAGGACCATCCAAGGGTCCTTGAGGAATGACCTATGTTGGTGGCCAAAATTGCCCAAGGGAGTCCCACCAACAAATGGCAATCGATGGCCAGTGGCTTGATCGATGCCCCCTTGGTGGTAAGCGTCATCTTGTACTTAGACTGTGGATATAATATTCAAATTACAAGTGTCTCAAACCATGGAAGGAGTATAGGATGATCCGTGTATGGACCTACGCCCCGTGGATGGGCAATCGTCGATGGGAACCATGTCCTGTGTGCAGTTCACTATATCTTGAGGAGTGAACGTGTAATTTCACACCACTTCAAAATAGAAGGTTTGGCGGTTCCTAAAGGGTCTTTTGGGTATATCAAGTGTGTATATAGGTCCAAAAAACATTGAAGACTGCATTCCTCTACATCAAAACCCTAAAATCCCTTAGGAATTCCTTAAGACTTCATTAAAGTCCAATATCAAACAAGAGCTTGGTGTAACGAATTTAGGGGAGATTCTTGATATTGAAGAATTAGATTCATCAAGGTATGGATTTCGATCCTTTAATCTTGCTTCATCAATGAGTCAAACTGTCAAGAAATTTTTCAAAGTTTTCAAAGTCTAATTGTACTATTTCATGATTTTACCATGGGTTCTTGCATCAATTGTTTTTAAACTTTTACCATGGAATAAATCATTATGGTATTTATTATTTTATCCTATATTACCTATGAACCCATGAATTATATGAACCCTAGTTTTTGACTATGTTATGGGTTACTTGATATTAACCTAATGTTAATGAATTATGGTGTAGTTTTCTATGGGCTATATAATGATGTAATAATTGAATTCAATCGATATCTAGGGTGTATTATATTGTTCAATTTACATTGAATTGACCTAGTTTATTTATTATTATAGATTTTATGTTGAATTGATGTTCATGGCCATTGGTAAATGACCTTATGTTATTGAATTGGATGATTTAGTATTGAATTGAGGTGTTGATGATGAAGTGGTGGTACACTACCCTATTTACTTTATTTTGTTGTTATTTAGACTTCAATAATGTTGTGCTTGGTATGGTCCACTTATGGTGGCGGTGTTATGTGTTTTACTTGCAATTATTGTGGCCTTGTCGGCGTTACTTTATGTATTATGATGATCATGGATTTGTCGGTAAATACTTGAAGTAATGTTATTATTTGTATAGTTGATTATGTGAAGTATTATGATATGTATCTAATTGTTAAGTAATGTTAAAGTATATGTGTTCTATTGATATTAAGTAGGTGATCGTTAGACTATGAATGTGGCTTTGTGTGTGTGGTCTTAGGGTTGATGTATGTCATTCCTACTTGACTATACTAGTCTATTATGGTCATAATTATGCTGGTAGGATAGTATATAGGATTATTGGTGTTAAGTGTTATTTCTATGATCTTCTAGAATGATATGTATAATGAGATAAAAGTGAAGTATGTGGTGTCTTGTCTTGGTCGACTTGTGTCCCTTGCTTGATTTATATATGAATATGAATACGTGATGTCTTAACTTAAAATGCTAATGTTTCTTAGTATTGAAAGTATGAATGACATGTGACCTTAAATTATGTTAAGAGAGTCTTTTATGTGAAACCTTGATCTAGTTGTAAGGTTATGAATGTTGAAGAAGAAAGCCGTAATAATATCTTTCCAAGTAAAGAAATAATGTCCTTAATGTTTATTGACTAGAACTTCATCATATCAAACCTTAGGATAGTTATCATGAGCTTCTTGTAGCCATTGTAAGGTAACCCTAGAAGACCTCTTTGGTAGGGTAACTATAATTGGGTTATGAACATGATATGGAACCCCTTTATATGAACATTAATATGAGTTACTCTATTATAATGAAGACTAGCACCGAGTGAGTATGGTAAGGGAAGTAGTTTTAGTTAAAGAATAAGACTAGAATACAAAGCATGCCCTTTATATTCCTTAACCATGTGCCTACATGGGACGTGTCTAAGTTCTGCCATTGGAAAGTAGGACAACCTCACGGGGTAGGATAGAACTCTGAATTCCGTGTGTTTCTATCATGGTCTATGTTGGTTATTAAATATTATCATCATGTGGAATACTTACTAGAATTAAATAAGATTTATAATGTTTAAGTGGCGGTATGGGATGCTATCTAGACATTGCACAATAAGCTTTGAAGGTGTTAGTTAGAGTTCCTAGGTCTTGTGCAAGACCATTACTTGAATGTCCATTATGTGATGTATGAGTCTCTTAATAAACTAATGAACTAATGACTTATGTTATGATGTATGTAAATGAATGAGTACCTAATCTAAAGTGACTTAAGGATTCCTTAGCTAATGTGTGAAGAGGGTAGAAAAGATAATCTCTTCATATCTTATCTTTGGAAGTGTTGAGAATGAACCTAGTTAGGGAAGTTGGTTGATTATATGGACATAATATAAGACATAGGTAGTCTTAATGATTACTTTGGTAATCTTGAAGAGGTCATTCATGGGTGTTATCTTTTTGATTTAATTAAGTAGGTATTTTGATTGACTTTGAAAGGAGAATGTAATAATATCTAAGCGTTGATGTTTTGATGTCTTTTAAGTGTGTATGTGATTCATTATAAGTAGTCTTGAGGGCCATTCAAGCATGACTAGAGAGGGTGCATGGGCGGCCTCTCTTTGTATTTCTTAAGTGGGTCTTAGGATAGCTTTAAGTTGGAAGACTACATACTAAGGGATGTCTAAGGTGAAGATAATAAACTTCGCTGTAACAGTGAAGGGAGTTATTATAAAGTGACTCTAAAATTATAATGTTTGTTTGAAATCTTTTGTTATGTGCTTCTAAGTTGCTAAGTGTTCTTTAATTATATTATGAATTTTCAATGAAAAAGATGCATATTTAATATAAATATCCATTTTCATAATTTTAATGATTTATGTTGTACTTAGTAAATGTGGTTGTACTAATCCATGCTTTTATTTATCTATATAGTTCTTTGTGGGTTAGGAGCTTTTGGAAGTTAAGACAAGACCTTAGCATCGTTCAAGAGAAGTTGAAGTATGTCATCATTTGACTCGACGGCATATATGTCTTTTATGTTTTCATTTTAAGTATTGCAATAGACTAAGTATTTCTATTTTTGTAATGTTTATGGGGCGTGTCCCAATATTATTGTCTCTTAAGATGATAAGATTGAGACTTAGTATTTCCTATGACATTTATATTAAGAAGGTTTTTATGACTATGATATGATTTTGTGAGAAGTTTTAATTCCACACTAATTTTAACTATTTTTATGCGATGAATGATATGTAAGGAATTGTACAAGATCTCCAAGAGGTCAAGTACGCCGGTTGCAATCCGAGATTTCTCCTAGCTTACAGGGTGTGATTTCATGATGTGATACTAAAATACCCTAAATTCCCAATGGCTTGGACAAGAAACCTGTATAAATATGTGGGTGTCAATCGATGGCACAACCTACAGAGCGTAGACTCATAGACGGGTCATATTGGAAATTATTTTTTAGGTGAGAGACTCTTCAACAAGGGGTCTAAGATACCACACTATGTATGGGCTAAGCCCCCAAAATGATGGGACTTCGACTGGACAACGTTTTGTCAATTGGAAGTCGTTTGTTGGGGACTATTTTGGCAGGCTCGACCCATAGGTTTTTCCTTGGGGAGTCGCGCCCATACATTTCCAACCCAAATTCACTTGTATAGATTTTAGCAATCTCGGACATCAATATGAACAAAAACGAACATGTAAACATACAAATGCACGGTAGAACGTACAAGCATGTCCCTAGGCTATATTTTGAACATCTCGAACGTTCTTGGACGTTTGACCTCCAAACTTCTCCAAACGTTAGACACTTTCTATAAAAACTATAATTAAACATTTTAGGACTTTAAAACCTCATGACACACATATTAGGCTCTAGTTTCACGTAGTTTATTATTAGGGGCGTTACGATCTCCCCTACTTTGACAACATTCGTCCTCTAATGTCACTTGCCACACTTCAAACACTATCAAGCAAAAAGACACAAGAAAAGCAGATCATAAAAATACAACACCATATAAAATACACATAAATAGGCAGAACATGAACTCCAAATAACAAAGAGACTCTAAACACAACAATGACGTAGGAACTTCATGTACAACTCATCATGCAATAAAACTCACCTTTTAATATCATATAAAGGGAAATTCCCTATGCACACATTGTCATGCTCATAAACGTCATTTATAAACACATTATAATCAATTTTCATGATAGCATATTTTAGTGAAAATTTCAAAGACATTATAATTAAGTGTGCCTACAAATTCACTAATGCAAAAGTTAAGCATTTTATTATGAAGGCATGGCACTATGAGTGACATAACCATATAAACTAATTTAACCACATACGCATAATTTTATGAAAATACCACAATGCAAGGATATAACTGAAATTCATTTTCAATTAAGACCTCCTATACAAAATGCAACATGCTACTATCACAATTTAACTCTCATGCTAGAATAGAATAGAAGCGAAAAGAAAACAATCTACAATAATTTTTTTTCAAAGATCAATGTTTTAAGCAATTCGTAATATAAACGTACTAATCATTACTTCATAAAACACACAATGCAAGAAGTTAATGAAATTCAATTTCAACAAAACTCATAAACATCATGCACAAGCAACAATGTCAAGGACTTCTATATGATCTACTAACCATACTCCCCACTTAGAAGGAACTCATATCTTAACAAAAGAAAGAGAACTTACCAACATCATCATCACTCTCCTTCTCATCCGGCTTCTTCAGTCTAGAACATAGTGCATAGAAACACCTCTTTTTTGGAACATCTTCCTTTGGAACACTAGGAGACACCTTGCTTACCCTCTCTTCCTCTAGAAGCAATCATTCGACAATCTCTCATTGGGCCCATCTTTACCACAACAAAAGCAACTTACGGTACCCAATAGACACTCACCATAATTTTTCGTGCCACAATTTGCACAAGTAGGCTTCCATTCTTTGAATTACCTCCTTTCTCAACCATGAACTTAGCACTCTTAGATTCTCCTTGGAATTAAACCTTTTTCATAAACCTTGTTTTATCTAGATCACTAGCACAACTCCTTTTAAAACATCTAGCCATCCCCCGAAGCTTAGACTCTTCAATTGATTGTGCATAGACCATGAGTCTAGCTAGGGTCATATCGTCATGAAACATAGCAGTAAGACATTCTTCCACCACTAAGTCAGGTAACCCCATCACAAAATGATTCATTTCATCTCTTGGATTTGACACAAGATAAGGGGCATACCCAGACAAAGTTGAGAATTTCGAAGAGTACTCCGAAACACTCATATTGCCTTGATTGAGATTTATAAACTCTTCCACCTTAATTTCTCTCCACTCTCGGGGAAAGTACATTCCAATTAAAGCTTCCTTAAATTCTTCCCATTCCATAGGACCCAATCCTTCCGGCTATTATCCTTCCATTGAGTGTACCAAATTTAAGAAACATCCCTCTATTGGTCCGAAGACAACTCCGCCTTCTCCCTAGATGTAACCATATCACTTAAAATTTTGTACACTCCATCAACAAACTCTTGTGCATCTTCATCACTTTGTAGTCCTTGGCCACATTAAGGAACTTGCTCAACTTGAGGGGGAACCTCCTCATTCACTCTCTCCTCTTCCTTCATTCTAGCGGCCATCCTTCTAGTATTTATGTCCTAGAAAACACAAAGAAACTCATAAGAAGGATAATCATAATATTTACTATACCACACTACATAGGAGTACAAAAGAAGGGAAACTCTATTGTACTATAGCCTCTCGCCCATAGATGTGTTGCGACTCACACCGATGGTCAATACTCTACTAGACGTGACTTGATGAGATATCTTGATTTCTAATACTACTTTCACAAACCTATTCTCTAATACCAAGCTTTGTCACAACCCAACACAATACCTTAGAAGTTAGGGCACAATCTAATATTATGGCACGGCGTCGTCGAACTCTCAGAGTTCTTAGACAAGGCTCTTTCATATCATTCATTGCATATACATAGTGAAAAGTACTGCAGAATTTAAACTTTTCACAAAACATAATAAAGTGTTCAAAATCTCTTTCATATAAAAGTAATAGGAAATACTAAGTTTCAATCTCATGATCTTAAGACACAAGAATACATGGGACACAGCCCATACTTCAAAATACGAATATAAAAATACTTAGTCTATTACAATTCTTTGAATGAAAACATAAAAAACATGTATGCCCTTGAGTTAAGTGAAGAGATACTTCAACTTCTCTTGAAGGATATTCTAATTCCAAGTCTTTACTTCTAAAAGGTCCTAACCTACCAAGAACTATATAGATAGATAGATAAAAGATGGAGTTAGTACAACCACATGTACTAGGTATGGTTTATGCATAAAAATTATGAAAATGGACTTTATTGGAACTATGCATCTTTTTATTTAAAATCATATTATAATCATAATAACATAATAAATAAATTTAGAAACACATAAGATACTTCTAGCATGTAATTTCCTAACTTAAATTCATCCTAAGATTCACTTAAGTCACACAAAGAGAGACCACCCATAGAACCTCTTTAGATGTGCCTAAACGACCCTTAAGATTACCTATAATGAGTAACCTATAATCATAAACATCAAGGTAAGATTCTTCTACACGAGGTGAACTCTACGTATCAGTTGAGTGAGTTGTGAAGCGACCCCCCATACAATCCCTTACACACACGCTTAAGAGATCCAATAGACTCCTTAAGATAGAATCATGCTCACATAAATCACCAACACATAGATGATATGCCATTCTCTTTCCAAAGGTTATCAAAAGACCTACTTAAGTAAATCGAGGAGATAACGTCCATAGTGACCTCTCCAAGATTACCTAAATAGTCCTTAAGACAACCTAAGGATTAGATCATGTCCACAAAATCAACAAAATTCCCTAACTAGAGTCATACTCAAGACTTCCAATGATAAGACATGAAGATATTATACCTTATTACCTCTTCACACTTTAGCTAAGATATTCTTAAGTCACTTTAGATTATGTACTCATTTATTTAAATACTGCTTAACATAAATTATTAGTATATTAGTTCAATAAGACTCATACATCGCATAAAGGATATTCAAATAATGGTCTTGAACAAGACCTAGGAAATCCACATAACACCTTTAAAGTCTATTGTGCAATGTCTAAATAGAGTCCCATACAACCACCTAAACTCCATAAACTCCTCAATTTCTAAAATGTATTCCATATGATAAGAATAGGAAATAACTCACATAGACCATTATATCAAGACATAGAATCCGGAGTTCTATCCTACTCAGATGAGGTAGTACTACTTGCCAATGGTAGAACTTGGACACATCCCTTTTAGGCACATGGTCAAGGAATATGAAAGGCTTCTTTGTATTATAGTCTCATACTTAACTAGAAATTCTTTCCACATACCATAGTCACTCGGTGCTAGACTTGGTTCTCATAGTGTAATTCATACATAAGGTTCACATAAAAGGGTCCCATAACTAGTTCATAACCCAATAACATTTACCCTACTAAGGAAGGTCCACTAGGGCTACCTCACAATAGCTAGAAGAAGCTCATGATGAATTTCCTAAGGATAATATGATGACGTTCATCCAAGTAACCTTAACTCCATCATTCCTTTACTTTGAAGGATACCATTATGGCTTACACTTCAATCATTCTTAACATTACCCTTAAGTCAAGGTTTTCACACAATAGACTCTCATATCATCATTTAAATTCACATATAATTCACACATTCAAAATTAAGAGTTCTAACACCCTAAATCAATACATCACATATTCATATCATACATATATCACGTAAGAGATACAAGTCAATCAAGATAAGACATCACCTACTTGACTTTTAACTCATAATGCAAGTCATTATAGAAATACCTCTAAAACAACCTAACATCTACAAGTCATCATATATTCCATCATAACATCATTAATATACTCCAAATATACTCATAAAGTAAATTAGAAATAACCAAGACTTAACATTACACTATAGTAGGGCTGGCAGGGGGACCAGATGGCCCGCCCCGGCCAACGTCCCGCCCCGACCCGTCCCGAACTCGGCCCATCCCCCAGGGTTTAAGGGGTTTAAGGGGTGGGGGATGAGGGGACCAGTCAGGGGCCGGTTCACCCCTGCGTCCAGGTCGACCCAGCCCGGTCAAACAGGCCGGTTCGCGGGATCCCCCCCCCCATTTTTTATTTTTTTTTTAAAAATTTAAAAAACTATCCGTTTAGATTCCTTGGGGAAATGGCTAGTGGCCCCCCCCCCCCCAAACGGATTTATGCCCCTTTTTGTGTTCACAAACACCCCCTACCACCCCCTACTTTTAAAACTTTATTTTAAACCCTCAAGTTATTATAATTACACTTTAAACCATTTTTAATACTATAAATACACCTATCCTCTACTATTTCTTACAAAATCATCTATTCTCATTTCTCTCGTCTATTCTCTATATCCTATTAACTCTCAACTCTCAAGTGTCAATCTTAATTTCTATTCAATTTTAATTCTCATATTATTAGAATCCATATATTTCAATTTTCAATTCAAAATTTTCATATTATATCAATAAATATAATTATATTATCTCATATTTGTTATGAAGCATTGGCTTGGAGTTACAAATTACAAGTTACAACAAATCACAATCTTCAACAATCAATTTAACGTGTGCTATTAACGCAGACGTTTGGCACATTCGTTTCATAATATTTATATGTTATTATTCGTCTTTACTTTTGTGTTATTATTATTTTTATATTACACTTTATATATATATATATATATATATATATATATATATATATATATATATATATAATTAAGTATGACTTCTTGCAAAAAAAAATAGCAGTAAAGGAAAAGAGAAAGCACAAGATAACGACGAAAGTAGACTTTTTAAATTATTTAATTTTGGTAAAAAAAATAGTAAAGAAAAAAAGAGTAGTAAAAGTGGTGGCACTTCATCTAAATCAACGAGTAGAGTTAGATTTAACATAAATGATTCTACTTATGTTGATGATACTCCTTATAATATTGATTCAAATGTTCAACTCGATCACGAAAGTTTAGAACGACGTTATGGTAATATTAATCCTAATGTTGATGAAAATTCAGGTGAAGAAGTACAAGCTGATTTGGGAGAAGAGGAGTTAGATGAAACACCTACTAGTCCGGTGACAGAAGTTCCAAATGAGACTATCAATTTACCGGAGCAAAATTTTGGACATCCACCCCTTATACCTCCCACAAGGGAGAAGGTGAAGTATCAACGACCTAAAACTTCTATTGTGTGGCAATTTATGACTTTTATTAAAGAAAATAGTGTTGCTATTTGTAATAAGTGTAAGCAACCTTTTAAACATAAACAAGGTGGGGGTCAAGGTGGAACGAGGGGATTGAATAGACATTTGTTATCTTGTGTGCCGATTCAATATAAATAAGCTAAAGCATTAGCCAATAGAAAAAAGGGAATTTCAATTAATGAAATAGATATTACTGGTAATGCATCGATATGGGCTTCTAACATGGTTCAAATAAAATAAGATTCTTTTAACCCCGCTGGTCCAATAACACAACGTAAATAAAATAAGGAATATGATCGGGAAAATTTAGCTAAAATGGTTTCTGTTTGTGGTTTTCCTTATAGTTTTCCTTCAAATCCCGATTTTGTTGAATATATTCAACAAACTTATAATCCGAATTATAGAGGCTTTTAAGAAATGCTATTAAAACTGATGGTTTTGAATATCAAAGTAAACATTGTCAATTTCTTCATTGTCTATTTAGCATATTAGATAGTAGAGTGTCTATATCTTCGGACATGGGTCGTATTGTTAATGGAAATGATTATTTAACTATTACTTCACATTGGATTTATCATAATTGGAATTTGCAAATAAGAATTATAAGTTAAAAACTATGTATAGAAAAAAAACTGGTGCATACTTAGCTTCAAATATTTTAAGTGTTTTAGATTATTACATGATTATAGATAAAATAATGTCTGTCGCATTAGATAATGCATCTAATAATACAAATGCTGCTAACATGTTAAAAGTTAGATTATGTCCAATTGACAATAAAGTTTTTCATGTTAGATGTGCACATATATTAAATTTAGTTGTACAAGATGGTATTTCATTATTTGATTGTGGTAGCGTAAAATTTGAATATGCTGTTACCTGGATTTTTCATACAAACAATGCTGCTAGAATAACGGAATTTAATGAGCGTTGTTCACTATGTGAATTGTCACCTAGAAAAATTCAAAAACATATTAAAACAAGGTGGAATTCTCTATACGAAATGCTTTCAGTTGCTTATAAATATAGAAGACCCATACAAATGGTTTTAATGCTCATAATGCTGACCCATTAGATAGAATTTGTGATGAAGATTGGGAAGAAACTAAAAACCTATTACATTTTTTAAGACTTTTTTATGATTCTACTACCATGTTTTCGGGAATTTATTATCCTACTATTTCTTCCGTATTAATAAATATTTGTGCTCTTTCAATTCAATTGTGTAAATATAAAAAAATAGATAAATTTAGAGTTGCAATTGAAGGTATGATTGAAAAATTTAAAAAATATTTTTTTCCTATTCCTCAAGTTTTTTTAATGGCTACTTTACTTCATCCTGCTTATAAATCACAAGGTGTGCAAAGCCTTATCGACACTTTTTATGAAACTTTAGAAATTTTACCAGAAGAAATTCCAAATTTTCAAGCATGTAAGTCTAGCGTAAAAGTAGAAGCAAAAGTTTTGTATGAAAAATATAGAACTACTGAAAATTTTCAAGGAGAAGTAGGTCAAATTTCTAATGTTGAGATTGATTCGTCGGTTCCAATTTCACGTTATATGCGAGGTTTTCTTGGTTTTAATTCTACTAACCGTGATGATTTTGAAGAATATCTTAATCAATCTTTAGAAAACTTGGAAATCAAAGATGGCAATGAAGATTTAATAGGATGGTGGAGTAGGCGAAGCGATGCATTTCCAAGTTTGAGCAAATTGGTTCGTGATGTTCTAGCTATTAAAGCTTCATCAGTTGCATCGGAGGACGCTTTCAGTGCGGCAAGGTTTAAAATCGGTGATCATAGACATTCATTGGCGGAAGAAAGTTTGGAAACAATAGTTTTATTTAGAGACTGGTGCAATGCCGAAAGGAGGAATAACAATTTGCTAAAGTTAAGTAAAAAACAAACAAGTTGGATTAAAACACAAATTGAATGCAGTGATGATGAATTAGAGGCACAAGAATTTCTAACAAGTTTGCCAACACCGGAGGATATCACCATCGATATGATGCGACAATTAGAATTAAATTTTTAAGGAGAAAACATATATTTTTAGATTACATTCGAGAACTAATTGAAACAGAACCCTTCCTAGAAGGTGGCTGCGTAAAATTAATTATTCATCTAATATCTGTAACAAATATTAGTTTTACGTATGAGAAATTATTGATACAGAACCCTTCCTAGAAGGTGGCTGCGTAGATTAGTTACTCCACTAATATTTGTTAATTGTAAGTTGTAACTTCTAAGTTCTATTGAATAAATTTGAAGGTTTTAACTTTTGTTCAAGTTTTTTTTATACAATTATTGTTTTGCATTTTAATTTTAATATATACAATTAAATATATATACTAAAGTACTAAACTAATTTTAAAATACTTAATTTAAAGATTACAATTTATATTACTTTAAAATATTTAAATTACAAATTAAAACTTCTCAAATTTGAAATTTAAAACTTTAAAGTTGAAATTTGAAATTTGAAATTTGAAACATGAATCTTAAAATTTGAAAAATTGAAACTTTAAATTTGAAAATTTATTTTGATATTTGAAAATTAAAAATTAAATTTAAATTTATTTGCTAAAGAAGTATCATTTCAATAAAAATATATAAATATTTTAAACAAAGAATCCCCCATCCCATGCCAACCCGTCCCGTCCCCCTAAATCCCATCTATCCCGTATATATAGTGGGACGGGATGGGACCTATTTTTGTCCCCCC
>JAPDHL010001909.1:8029686-8083511 GCA_032847665.1 Solanum chilense | reverse complement strand
TGTCCAGTCTCCCCACATCCATAACACTCTCTGGATTCAAGCATCGGTCTCTGTGAGAATGACGAAGTCTGGGAATAACCTCCAACCTCAGAGAAATGTTGACCGGTCTGAGGTGGACCCCCAACTACAGTCTGTAGTGAAGACTGAATGGGTCGGGCTGGATAACCTCCTGAGCCTTGCCCTCTGGAGTAAGAACCATTAAACTCACCTCCCTTTCGAAACCTTTTTGATGTCGATGACATGGTGAAGTCATCTGGCTTCACTCCTTCCACCTCTATCACGAAGTCTACCACTTCTTGAAAGGATTTTGCCGTAGCCGCTACCTGTAAGGCTGAAATCCGCAATTCTGACCTCAACCCCTTCACAAAACGGCGAATCCGCTCTTGTGGACTGAAACAAAGTTTGGTGGCATACCTGGATAATGCACGAAACTTAACCTCATATGCAGTAACCGACATCTTACCTTGCTCTAGGATCAAGAACTCATCTCTTTTCCTATCCCTCAAAGTCCGGGGTATATACTTCTCCATAAACAAGCTAGAGAATGATGCCCAAGTCATAGGTGGTGTCTCTATTGGTTGACACTCAACATGTGACCGCCACCACATTTTGGCGTTCCCTTGAAACTGATAGGTCACAAACTCAACACCAAATCGTTCTACTATACCCATCTTGTGTAGTAGCTCATGACAGTCAACCAGAAAATCGTAGGCATCCTCAGATTCAGCACCCTTGAAGACTGGAGGTTTCAATTTCAAGAACTTACTAAAAAGTTCATGCTGATCACTTGTCATTATAGGCCCTGTAGTCAGATGAGGAAACGTGCCTATTTCCAATGAGGCATCCATGCGGGGAGCCACAGTAGCTACATGTTGTACCTCCAGAACCTGAGGTGCTGGTGCAGAAAACACTGGAGGTGTCTGTCCTTGATCAGATAACCCGCTAAGATAAGCAAGAACCTGATTAATCATCTCTGGGGTAGGTTGGGGGTGGTAATTCCTCATTCTGCTCTTGTTCATTCTCCCCTTCCTCACCCTCTCTTATCACTTCCTCAGTCGGTGGAGGAGTCACCGCCCTAGTACCAGGTGGGCTAGGTGCTTGTCCTCTTCCTCTAGAGGACGTCCTCCCACGACCTCTTCCACGGCCTCTCGCCACTGTTCCTCTCCGAGCTACATCCCCAGTGGCTGGCTCAGACGCATCTTGTCTTGCCGGTGTGGTGTTGGTGCAGTCGTTGCTCTAGTTCTAACCATCTGCGAAATAGAGTGAAGATGGTTAGATATTAATTTGTATCACCTAGATACCAATTGGATCCAAGTAATAGCACGAAAGAAAGAAAGAAAGAAAGAATGGAATTTTCCTAAAGTCTTATAGCCTCTCAAAGAAAAGTAAAGGCGTCCCCCTACCGTTCCTTAAGACTCTAATAGACTCGTTCTTGTGTGATGAGACCAACGAACCTAAGGCTCTGATACCAAGTTTGTCACGACCCAAAACGAGCCGCGAGTGGCACCCACACTTATCCTACTATGTGAGCGAACCAACCAATCTAAACCCCAACATTTCAAACATAATGAATAAAATACAATACGGAAGACTTTAAACTCATTAACAAAATCAATTAAATAACTTCTAAAATTTATAACTCATTATCCCAAAATCTGGAAGTCATCATCACAAGAACATCTATCCTCAAATTACTAATCTAAGAGTATCTAAGAAGCTAAAATAAGTGAAAAGCTAGTCCATGCCGGAAGTTCAAGGCATCAAGACATGAAGAGGATAGATCCAGTCCAAGCTAGAAGCATTAGCTCACCCCGAAATCCGGTGGAATGAAGACTGGCTAGAGTTGCGGTTGAGTTGAAGACGACGACACGTTTGCTGCACTCCACAAATAATCAAGAAAGCAAATACAAGTAGGGGTCAGTACAAGGCACAAGTACTGAGTAGGTATCATCGGCCAACTCAAAATAGAAAACAGTATATATCAGATAATAACATAAAATCAACCATATTACTCAACAGGTGAAAACAACAAGTACACAAATCATGTGTAACAACATCAAACACACCTATGAGAACTCAAGTCTCCACACCATACTCATTTGGGAAATAGGTTCTTTTCATTCGAATTTTATTAACATAATTTCAAGATTCATTATCTTTATTCCTCTTGTGTCGGAACGTGACACTCCGCTCCCCTACTACTATGTGTTGGAACGTGACACTCCGATCCCCTAATTCTACATGTCGGTTCGTGACACCCGATCCCCTAATTCTACGTGTCAGTTCATGACACTTTATCCCCTAATTCTACGTGTCGGTTCGTGACACCCGCTCCACTAATCTCATTCTATTAATTCATCAATCCTTCTTTAATACAAAGGCATCATCAATCTCATTATTTTAGTTCATCAAGCCTTCTTTTATACCAAGGCATCATCAATCTCATTATTTTAGTTCATCAAGCCTTCTTTTATATCAAGGCATCATCATTAACAAAGTGAATTTAGGATTAGAGATTCAATAGCCTCATCATGCTTATTCATCACAATTATATAATCACATCATGTAAGCACACAATTAAGCATATAGAAGGTTTTATAATACTACCCAACACATATCATTCGCTATTAAGAGTCTACTACGAAGAGCATAAACCATAACCTACCTCCACCGAAGATTCGTGATCAAGCAAGCAAATTCCCCAAAGCTTTGCTATCCTCTTCGTTCCTCTCTCTCGTGATCGATTCTCCCTCTCTTGTTCTTTCTATTTTTCTTATTCAAACCCCTTTTTCTTTTACCCTAATTAGCATATAATTAAGTATAAAAGATGATAAAAAAACCCACTAATTATTCCAAGGTGACCTCCTTTAACCCGCAAGTAATTGAGTTATTAATATTAGACCACTAACTTTATAATTATAAGAAGGAATAGTCCAAAACGCCTCTTAAAATATTTGCAGAAATCCGACCCAGCTTGAGATTACGCAACCTGTGACGATCCGTCATGGCTGTGACGGTCCGTCCTGCAGGTCCGTCGCAAAGTTCAGAGAGTTAATTTCTGTGGAAAATGTGTGATGGTCCGTCGTGCCCACGACGGTCCGTCCTGCCATTCCGTCACGAAGTTCAGAGATTCGATTTCAGTACCCAAATTTCAGAATTCTAAATGTTTTGGAACGAGACCCCCTCGACGGTCCGTCGTGCCCATGACGGTCCGTCGTGGGTTCCGTCGACTCAGACAGTTTTTCCAGAAATAAAATCTGCTGCTCAAAATGACTAAACAGGTCGTTACATAAAATTGGTAAGTGGACTGTGTTAACATATACTTATGAATACAAATCCCAATTTTGACTCTTTAAGGCTAAATCCTAATCCGTAAGGGTTTCCAAGAGTAGTACAACCGATCAAATTTATATTAAGATTATTAAGATTTTTTGTTCAGAAATTACTCATTAATCAATAATATTAATATATATTATACTTTTTAAATATCATTGACTAATGAGTTAATAATATACATACAGATAACTCATTAGTCAATGATGTTGCAAGAGTATAATATACATACATATATATATATATATATATACGATTTGTAGTATCATTTATAAATGAGTAATTTCTCAACCATAAATCTTAAAAATATCAATATATATATATAGTATCAATTATCAGAAATTATCATTCTTAATGATGTCAATACAATATATGATCTTGATTTAGTATTAGTTAAGCGAAGTTAGTTGGCGATATATAGTTTAATTGTATAGTGGGGTATGAATATAAAGTGGTATATATTGTAGTTATTTTGCTTTTATGAGGTATTTGCTTTTAGTTTTTCCATTTTTAAACGAATAAGGCACAAGTACCTCCTAAACCATGATCAAAATTTCAGAAATACACATTAATTAGACTAAAGTCCTATCACCCTTGAACTCACTTTTTCTGCCTACGTGACACAAACATCTTTCTTTCATGTGCCTCAACTATGTGAAGTCATAGTAATCCGAAGGGTATATAAAATTACAAAAATAAAATAAAATAAAATATGAGCATAGGACATTAGTTTAGTTCAAGCGTGTCTCTAAAATTTCGATCATAATTTAGAGAGTTACTTGTGCCTTATCCTTTTTTTTAAAAAAGGGCAAAACTACATAAATTCAAGTTTAGGTTATAATTACTAAGATTCTCGATAATTTCAAATATTGCTTCCTCTATCATATTTTATTCTTAGGGTACATAAGTCTAAATAAATGAGATATATGTATCTTCCAAATTTTAACATCGCGATACATATTTTATTTGTTTAAATTAATTGATTACAACTAAACATTTTCTTAATTATAGGAGTAATTAAGGATTTTCATAATACATGAAACTAATTGTAAAGTTTAAATTAATCAAATCACTTAATAGAAGTCCGAAATCACAGTATGCCTATTTTTAATTAATTTCATTTCATTATTCTTTGAAATAAATAAATTTATTAATATCAATAAAAAAACAAAGTCTATATATCTTGACAATGTAATTTGATTATTTTAATTTATTATTCTTAAAATAATAAATTCATTATATATATATATATATATATATATATATATATATATATATATATATATATATATATATATATATATATATATATATATATATATATATATATATATATATATATATATATATATATATAAAAGTAGTTAATAAATCTTCTAGGGATGTTATATAACATTCCCAAATTATAACAAAATATTAAAGCCCAATGAAATGATCTATTTGCAAGAATAATTACACAATTATGAGAAATATTAGGGGGAAAAAAACTACAATTTATTTTACAATTACTTAACGAGTGATCTAATTCTAAATATAAATATAATAGTAAGCGCATAAAATTTAAATTAGACCAAAAAAATACTTCCATATCATCATATTTTCACTTTAGCGCGGTATATATAACTCAGTTAAAGAATTATCGACATCTTTATCCTAGTGGTGAGATTGTGGTAATTCGTGTCTCACTATATCCACTTCTCCATATCACCTCCCCTCAAAAATAAAAATTGTCAGAACATAAAACTTAAACTCAATAAAAATACATAAAATAACACTTGCAATGAAATTGTGCTATAGGTATTTTCCCATTTTTTACGAGTTCAAATTTGTAAGCATCTCCAACTTGAAGTCCATTTTCTACTCATAATTTTGTCCATCCATTCATAATTCCAAAATGATGTGCTTCATTTTTAAGAATCATCTCACATTTTCTATTCATCAATCCATTTGACTTTGCAAAACCCAATGGAAAATACTAGCATAAAAAAATCCATCATGTAGAACAAGTTAAACAACATATTTAACGCGATTCTACGAGTAAAGTCGGTAGAGTGTGATGTATACAGAGATGCTACTCCTATCTTGTAAAGATATAGAGTCTATTTCTAATACACTCTCGATTCAAAATAAGTTTCAATTATCAGTTATTACCCAAAAAAAAAAAAGAAGGACTAATACAAAAAGAATTCAAATTCTATGCACACGCACTTGATTATTTATAACAAGCAAATAATTGCAAGAATAATAATAAATTTAATTTATTATGTTTGTTGTTTTTTTCCTTAGGAAAAAATGAATGAATTGGTTGAAGGGAAACTATAGAATTGCAAGTAAACTTATTAACGAAAGTATGATCTTCGTCTTAATTTGTTTGTCTTATTTTATTTTTAGTTCTTTTTAAGAAGTATATTTTTTTTATTTTAAGTAGTTTTTAAAATTTAATTTCTCACCTGATATGTCTAAAATTATTAAATTTGAAGATATTTTAATGTCTAATTTCTTTAAATCTTATGTTAAATTTAAAAATCAGACAAATAATTTAAAACGAAACGATATATATAAATAGGCAAATTGCTAGCTTTTCATATTCTGAGGACTGGGTTATCCAATGCTAATAAATAATGGACATTAATATTGCAATAAAAGTTACCATGTTTATTGACTCTCCCTCTTCACGAGATTATTTTTTTTAAAGTAAAAAAACAAAAAAAAAAACAATTTATGTATATATATATATATATTTATATATATATATATATATATATATATATATATATATATATATATATATATATATATATATATATATATATTGTATTTGTTTTGTAATAAAATTCCTTCCATGACATTTTTATTTTACAAAGGTAAAGAATGTAGATAAATATTTTATCCTATTGTGAGCCATGGTGAAACTAAAAATTATTTACATTTTTTTGTGTTCTACAAAATGTATTTTTTTTTCTGGTTTTATACTACGTATTTAAAATTTATAATTATCAAATTTGATTTTTTTTTCTTTATTTTCTTAAATTTGATGTGTAATCAATTTTTTGAATATATAAAATAAAAAGTTGTTAAAGTTATATTATTTTTCTACTAAGTATAATGTTCAACACATTTCATACATTATTATTCGATAAGTAATATAAAAATTTACATAACTAATACTACAATATAAATTCTACGAAAATGCATTATTTATATAAGATAAAAGTTAAAATAACTAATATTACATGATTATGAATGATAAAAGTTTTTTCTTTCATTATTATTTTTTATATTATCTACAACTCTAATGAACGATGACATATAATTTTTTTGTTTTAAAGTTGATATTCAATATTTGCATTGAAATTCAACTATTTTAAATATGAGCCGTGTAAAATTTATTTTTTAAAAAAAGCTTTGTATTAAAAAAATTCATAATCAAAACTTAAATCGAAAACCGATATGATATACAGATGTTAATGATTTGATTTTACAGGGAGGACAGTACATTACGTATTCCAAAGGTAACTTTCCAGAAGTAGAAAGTTGACATCTTTCTAAATCATCAAATAAAGGACAGACAAAGTTTATAATTACAACTTTATACTAAAAATTTAATTTTACACTTTCGAAATCGTTTGATTTAGAATAAGTTATTTCGAGATTAATTATCTAAGAGATCAAACCCAAAATAGTGAAGTCATCATGGTAGCATATCTAAGTATAAATTGATATTGAGTTTGATAATCCTAAACGGAAATAAGTAAATAGAAATATTTGATGAATTGATACGTGTCCACTTAATTTAGGATAAAATCTCATATCGACGAAGTACAATAGATATATTGGATATGTATAAATGAACAGGTCTTACATTTTATTGACGTGTTTTAAAGTTATGATGACCTAAACCTAGAGGAATATCACTCAAAAACAGACCCACATGTATAGATAATGGTTTCGTAAACGAATTAACTTTGAAAAAGTTGTGTGTATATATATATATATTCATCTTGAGAACTTAAAAAAAAAACACCTTTCTTTCATGTGTTTCAACTATGTGGAGTCATAGTAATTCAAAGGGTATATAAAATTACAAAAAAAATAAATAAATATGAGTATAAGACATTAGTTAATAGTTCAATGTCACGACCCAAATCCAGCCGCGAGTGGCACCCACACTTATCCTACTATGTGAGCGAACCAACAAATACAAAACCCAACATTTCGATATAATAACAGAATATAATGCGGAAGACTTAAATCTCATTAATGAACATTGATTAAATAACTTCTAAAACTCAAATACTATTATTATCCCCAAAATCTGGAAGTCATCATCATAAGAACATCTATCCTCAAATTACTAATTCTAAGAGTATCTAAGAAGCTAAAATAAATAAAAAGCTAGTCCATGCCGGAAGTTCAAGGCATCAAGACATGAAGAGGAAGATCCAGTCCAAGCTAGAAGCATTAGCTCACCCTGAAATCCGGTGTAATGAAGACTTGCTAAAGTTGCGGTTGAGTTGAAGACGACGGCACGTTTGCTGCACTCCACAAATAATCAAGAAAACAAATACAAGTAGGGGTCAGTACAAGGCACAAGTACTGAGTAGGTATCATCGGCCAACTCAAAATAGAAAACAGTATATATCAGATAATAACATAAAATCAACCATATTACTCAACAGGTGAAAACAACAAGTTCACAAATCATGTGTAACCACATCAAACACACCTATGAGAACTCAAGTCTCCACACCATACTCATTTGGGATATAGGTTCTTTTCATTCGAATTTATTAACATAATTTCAAGATTCATTATCTTTATTCCTCTTGTGTCGGTACGTGACACTCTGCTCCCCTACTACTATGTGTCGGAACGTGACACTTCGATCCCCTAATTCTATGAGTCGGAACGTGACACTCCGATCCCCTAATTGTACGTGTCGGTTCGTGACACCCGATCCCCTAATTCTACGTGTCGGTTCGTGACACCCGATCCCCTAATTCTACGTGTCGGTTCGTGACACCCGATCCCCTAATTGTACGTGTCGGTTCATGACACCCGATCTCCTAATTCTACGTGTCGATTCGTGACACCCGCTCCACTAATCTCATTCTATTAAATTCATCAATCCTTCTTTTATACCAAGGCATCATCAATCCCATTACTTTAGTTCATCAAGCCTTCCCTTATAACAAGGCATCATCAATCTCATTACTTTAGTTCATCAAGCCTTCTTTTATACCAAGGCGCCATCATTAACAAGGTAAATTTAGGATTAGAGATTCAATAGCCTCATCATGCTTATTCATCACAATTATATAATCACATCATGTAAGCACACATTTAAGCATATAGAAGGTTTTATAATACTACCCAACACATAATTCACTATTAAGAGTCTACTACGAATAGCATAGAAACCATAACCTACCTCCACCGAAGATTCGTGATCAAGCAATCTACTTTTCAAAGCTTTGTTTTCCTCTTCGTTTCTCCTCTCTTTCGATCGTTCTTCTCCCTCTCTTGTTCTTTCTATTTTTCTTATTCAAACCCTCTTTCTTTTACCCTAATTAGCATATAATTAAGTATAAAAGATGATAAAAATAACCCACTAATTATTCCAAGTTTACCTCCTTTAACCCCCAAGTAATTGAGTTATTAATATTAAACCACTAACTTTATAATTATAAGCAGGAATAGTCCAAAACGCCCCTTAAAATATTTTCAGAAATCCGACCCAGCCTGGGATTACGCAACCTGTGACGGTCCGTCATGGCTGTGACGGTCCGTTCTGCAGGTCCGTCGCAAAGTTCAGAGAGTTAATTTCTGTGGAAAATGTGTGACGGTCCGTCGTGCCCACGACGGTCCGTCCTTCCATTCCGTCGCGTAGTTTAGAGAGTCGATTTCAGTACCCAAATTTCAGAATTCTAAGTGTTTTGGAACGAGACCCCCTCGATGGTCCGTCGTTCCCATGACGGTCCGTCGTGGGATCCGACGACCAAGACAGTTTTTCCAGAAATAAAATATGCTGCTCAAAATGACTAAACAGGTCGTTACAATAGATACCAATTTACCCATCGTTCGTCCTCGAACGATCACAAGAAGAAAAACGAGGGCGAGAAGGAGTACCTGAATCTGTAAACAGGTGTGGGTATCTTTCTTGCATATCAGCCTCCTTCTCCCAAGTGGCCTCTTCAACTGGTCGATTCTTCCAATGAACTTTGATGGATGCAATCTCCCTCGACCTCAACTTGCGAATTTCTCTATCTAGAATGGCAACAGGCTCCTCCTCACAAGTCAAATTCTCATCAAGCAGGACTGAATCCCAACGAATGATGTAGTTCCCATCCCCATGGTATCTTTTCAACATAGACACATGAAATACCGGATGCACTCCTGACAGTCCTGGAGGCAAGGCTAATTCATAAGCCAGCTCCCCTACTCGCTTAAGTACTTCAAATGGTCCAATATACCTTGGACTTAGCTTACCCCTTTTACCAAACCGCATCACCCCTTTCATGGGTGAAACCTTCAGCAAGACTTGTTCACCCTCCATGAACTCCAAGTCTCTAACCTTTCGATCCGCATATTCTTTTTGCCTACTTTGAGCCGCTAAAAGCTTTTCTTGAATAGATTTCACCTTCTCCAATGAATCCCTCAACAGATCAGTACCCCAAGGTCTAACCTCAAATGCATCAAACCAACCAATGGGGGACCTACATCTCCTCCCATATAGTACCTCAAATGGAGCCATGTCAATACTTGAGTGATAGTTATTATTGTATGAAAACTCCGCTAAGGGTAAGAAGTTATCCCAATGACCACCAAATTCTATCACACATGCACGAAGCATATCCTCCAACACTTGAATCGTTAGCTCAGACTGACCATCGGTCTGAGGGTGAAATGCAGTACTAAGGTCCAACCTAGTACCTAATTCCTCATGCAATGTTCTCCAAAACTTAGAAGTAAACTGCGTACCTCTATCTGATATGATGGAGAGTGGAACTCCATGCAATCGAACAATTTCTGAGATATAGATTTTGGCTAACTTCTCTGCATTGTAGGTCACCTTGACCGGAATGAAGTGATCAGACTTAGTTAATCTGTCCACAATTACCCAAATAGAATCAAACTTACCCAATGTCTTTGGAAGACCAACCACGAAGTCCATTGCAATCCTCTCCCACTTCCATTCGGGGATGGACATTCTCTGAAGGGTTCCTCCAGGCCTCTGGTGTTCATACTTTACTTGCTGACAATTTGGACATTTGGCGACGAACTCTACAATGTCACGCTTCATTCTACTCCACCAAAAATGTTGTTTTAGGTCACGGTACATCTTGGTTGCACCAGGATGTATAGAATATCCGGAACTATGGGCCTCTGTGAGGATCGTGTGGATCAAATCATCGACGCGGGGTACACATACCCTTCCCTTAATTCTCAAAACACCTTTCTCATCGATTTTTGCTTCTTTAGCCTCTCCTCGCAACACTTTGTCTCGGATCCGAATCAGTTTCTCATCAGTAAACTGCTTTCCCTTAATCTTGTCAAGGAAGGAAGATCTTGCCTCCACACAAGCCAAAAGTCCTCCCTTCTCATTTACTTCCAACCTCATAAGGTCATTAGCCAGAATCTGAACTTCTCTAGCCAATGGGCGTCTAGAAACTTGCAAATAAGCTAGACTTCCCATGCTTCCTGCCTTTCTACTTAAAGCATCTGCCACAACATTAGCTTTTCCTGGGTGATACAAGATGGTAACATCATAGTCCTTCAGTAGTTCCATCCACCTCCTCTGTCTCAAATTCAAATCCCTCTGAGTAAAGACATACTGTAGGCTACGATGATCCGTATAGACTTCACACTTGACCCCTCCATTGCTTTAATGCAAACACTACCGCAGCCAACTCCAAATCATGGGTCGGATAGTTACGTTCATGCACCTTTAATTGTCTCAAAGCATAAGCAATTACATTCTTCTCTTGCATTAGCACTGCACCCAAACCAGAATAGGATGCATCACAATAAACAATGAAGTTCTTACCCTCTACTGGCAAGGTAAGGATAGGTGCAGTAGTCAGCAAGGTCTTGAGTTTCTGAAAGCTTTCCTCACATTCATCCGACCATACAAATGGAACATTCTGCTTAGTCAAGTTCGTCAATTGGGAAGCAATAGAAGAGAATCCTTTGACAAATCGACGGTAATAGCTAGCTAAACCAACAAAGCTCCTTACTTCTGACACATTAGTAGGTCTTACCCAACTCTTCACTGCTTCGATCTTGGAAGGATCCACCATCACTCCATCCTTAGAAACCACATGCCCCAAGAAGGACACTGCATCTAACCAAAACTCACACTTAGAGAATTTGGTATAAAGCTTTTTCTCCCTCAACATTTCCAATACAATTCTCAAGTGCTCCTCATGTTCCTTCTTGCTCTTTGAGCATACCAATATATCATCAATGAATACAATGACAAAGAGATCCAGATATGGCTTAAAAATCTCATTCATCAAGCTCATGAAAGCAGCAGGGGCATTCGTAAGCCCAAAAGATATTACTAAGAACTCATAATGCCCATACCTGGTCCGAAAAGCAGTCTTGGGCACATCCGTTGCCCGTATTTTCAATTGATGATAACCTGATCTCAAATCGATTTTTGAGAAGGTACAAGCACCTTGTAACTGATCGAACAAATCATCGATGCGAGGAAGAGGATACTTGTTCTTAATAGTTACCTTATTTAGTTGTCTGTAGTCTATGCACATCCGAAAACTCCCATCCTTCTTCTTCACAAACAAAACAGGAGCACCCCAAGGAGATGCACTTGGTCTAATAAAGCCTTTGCTTAACAACTCTTGAAGTTGGGCCTTTAACTCTCTTAACTCCGCGGGAGCCATTCTATAAGGGGGTATAGAAATGGGGCGAGTACCCGGTTCAAGATCAATGCAAAAATCAATATCTCTATCCGGTGGCATACCAGGAAGATCTGCAGGGAACACATCCAGAAACTCACGGACTACCGAAACCGACTCAATTGAAGGTACTTGTGTAGTGTCATCCCTGAGATGTGCCAAGAAAGCTAAACACCCCTTACTAACCATTCTCTTAGCACGAAGAAAGGAGATGATACGAACCAGAGTGGAAGTGTAGTCGTCCTCCCACACTAACGGATCTGTCCCAGGCTTGGCTAACGTCACAGTTTTAGCATTACAATCCAAGATCGCAAAATTCGGAGAAAGCCAAGTCATACTTAGAATTACATCAAAATCAACCATTTCTAAGATAACCAAGTCTACATAAGTATTGCTCCCCACAAAAGTCACCAGACAAGACCTATATACTTTTTCAACTATCACAGACTCACCCACCGGAGTAGAAACACGAATAGGCATGTCAAGCAATTCACAATGTAAATTAAGACCAGTAGCAAATGAGGAAGATACATATGAAAATGTGGAGCCAGGATCAAATAATACAGAAGCCATGCAATCCCAAACCAAAAGATTACCTGTGATAACAATATCAGATGTCTCCGCTTCAGATCTCCCAGGGAAAGCGTAACAATGGGCCCTATCACCAGTCTGCCCGTTGCCCCTACCATGTGGTGTTGTAGTAGCTCCAGTTTGCCCGTCATCTCAGCCGTTTTGGTGACCACCATTACCTCGACCACCACGTCCTCCAGAATGACGGCCTCTTCCATGACCACCTCTACCTCTGACTATGGGAGGTCTGTAACTCTGTTTTGGACAATACCTCTTAATGTGTCCAGTCTCCCCACATCCATAACACTCTCTGGATTCAAGCATCAGTCTCTGTGAGAATGACGAAGTCTGGGAATAACCTCCAACCTCAGAGAAATGTTGGCCGGTCTGAGGTGGACCCCTAACTACAGTCTGTAGTGAGGACTGAATTGGTCGGACTGAGTAACCCCCTGAACACTGTCCTCTAGAGTAAGAACCATTAAACTCACCCCCCTTTCGAAACCTTTTTGATGTAGATGCCATGGTGAAGTCATCTGGCTTCACTCCCTCTACCTCTATCACGAAGTCTACCACTTCCTGAAAGGATTTGATGTAGCCGCTACCTGTAAGGCTGAAATCCGCAACTCTGACCTCAAACCCTTAACAAAACGGCGAATCCGCTCTTGTGGACTGAAGAAAAATTGGGTGGCATATCTGGATTGTGCACGAAACCTAGCCTCATAAGCAGTAACCGACATCCTGCCTTGCTCGAGGCTTAGAAACTCATCTCTCCTCCTATCCCTCAAAGTACGGGGTATATACTTCTCCATAAACAAGCTAGAGAATGATGCCCAAGTCATAGGTGGTGCCTCTGTTGGATGACACTCAACATGTGACCGCCACCACATTTTGGCGTTCCCTTGAAACTGATAAGTCACAAACTCAACACCAAACCATTCTACTATACCCATCTTGTGTAGTAGCTCATGAAAGTCAACCAGAAAATCGTAGGCATCCTCAGATTCAGCACCCTTGAAGACTGGAGGTTTCAATTTCAAGAACTTACTGAAAATTTCATGCTGATCATTTGTCATTATAGGCCCTGTAGTCAAACGAGGAAACGTGCCTATTTCCAATGAGGCATCTATGCGGAGAGCCACAGTAGCTGCATGTTGTACCTCCGGAACCTGAGGTACTGGTGCAGAAAGCACTGGAGGTGTCTGGCCCTGATCAGATAACCCGCTAAGATAAGCAAGAACCTGATTGATCATCTCTGGGGTAGGTTGGGGTGGCATTCCCTCATTCTGTACTTGTTCATTCTCCCCTTCCTCACCCTCTCTTACCACTTCCTCAGTTGGTGGAGGAGTCACCGCCCTAGTACCAGATGGGCTAGGTGCTTGTCCTCTTCCTCTAGAGGACGTCCTCCCACGACCTCTTCCACGGCCTCTCGCCACTACTCCTCTTCGAGCTACAGCCCCAGTGGCTGGCTCAGACGCTTCTTGTCTTGCCGGTGTTGGTGTTGGCGCTGTCGTTGATCTAGTTCTAACCATCTGCGAAATAGAGTGAAGATGGTCAGATACCAATTTGTATCACCTAGATACTAATTGGATCCAAGTAATAGCACGAAAGAAAGAATGAAAGAATGGAATTTTCGTAAAGTCTTATAGCCTCTCAAATAAAAGTAAAGGCGTCCCCCTACCGTTCCTTAAGACTCTACTAGACTCGTTCTTGTGTGATGAGACAACCGAACCTAATGCTCTGATACCAATTTTGTCACGACCCAAATCGAGCCGCGAGTGGCACCCACACTTACCCTCCTATGTGAGCGAACCAACCAATCTAAACCCCAACATTTCAATATAATATCAACAGAAAGTAATGCGGAAGACTTAAACTCATTAATAAAAATCAATTCAATAACTTCTAAAAGCTCAACATCTATTATTTATCTCCAAAATCTGGAAGTCATCACCACAAGAACATCTATGATCAAATTACTAAACTAAGAGTATTCTAAGAAGCTAAAATAAATAAAAAGCTAGTCCATGCCGGAACTTCAAGGCATCAACACATGAGGAAGAAGATCCAGTCCAAGCTAGAAGCATTAGCTCACCCTGAAATCCGATGTAATGAAGACTGGCTAGAGTTGCGGTTGAGTTGAAGACGACGGTACGTTTGCTGCACTCCACAAATAACAAAGAAAGAAACATACAAGTAGGGGTCAGTACAAAACACAAGTACTGAGTAGATATCATCGGCCAACTCAAAATAGAAAACAATATATATCAGATAATATCATAAAATCAACTACAATACTCAACATGCGGCATTTACAATTACCATAACTCTTGGTCACAACACCAAGCACATCAATGAGGACTCACGCCTCCCCATCATACTCATTTGGGAATTAGGTTCATTAATTTGAGTATATTAACATCTTTCAAGATTCATTATCTTTATTCCTCTCGTGTCGGTACGTGACACTCCGCTCCATATACTATCCTGGTGTTGGAACGTGACACTCCGATCCTCATATACTATCCTGGTACCGGAACGTGGCACCCGATCCTCTATTACTATCCTGGTGTCGGAACGTGACACCCGATCCCCCAATCTCACTACTTTCGTTCATCAAGCCTTCTTTTATACCAAGGCATCATTATTAACAAAGTAGATTAGGGTTTTTCAAGATTTAGGATTCAATAGCTTCATCATGCTTATTTTATCACAATTATATAATCACATTCATGCAAGCATACAATTAAGCATATAGAAGGGTTTACAATACTACCAATACATATCATTCGCTATTAAGAGTTTACTACGAATAGCATAAACCATAACCTACCTCCACCGAAGATTCGTGATCAAGCAAGCAAATTCCCCAAGCTTTGATATCCTCTTCGTTTCTCCTCTCTCTCGATCGTTCTTCTCCCTCTCTTTGTTTTTTCTATTTTTCTTATTCAATCCCTCTTTCTTTTACCCTAATTAACATATAATTAAGTATAAAAGGTGATAAAATAACCCATTAATTAATTCAAGGTTATCTCTTTTAACCCCCAAGAAATTGACTTATTAATATTAACCCACTAAATTTATAATTATAGCAGGAATAGTCCAAAACGCCCCTTAAAATATGTAACAGAAATCCGACCCAGTCTGGGTTTACGCAGCCTGTGACGACCCGTCGTGCCTGCGACGGTCCGTCCTGCAGGTCCGTCACAAAGTTCAGAGACTTAATTTCTGTGGAAGATGTGTGACGGTCCGTCGTGCCCACGACGGTCCGTCCTGCCATTCCGTCACGAAGTTCAGAGAGTCGATTTCAGTACCCAAATTTCAGAATTCTAAGTGTTTTGGAACGAGACCCCCTTGACGGTCCGTCGTGCCCATGACGGTCCGTCGTGGGTTCCGTCGACTCAGACAGTTTTTCCAGAAATAAAATCTGCTGCTCAAAACGACTAAACAGGTCATTACAGTTTGAAAGGCTGCCCGATAATTTGAATTGGTGTAATTACTAGGATAGTAATTATCAACCTAGTAATTACGTTCGCCTGTTTGTTTGCTACAATATAATTACATTGTAATTTCATTTGTTTTGTTTGGTTGGACGAATGAAATTACAGAATTAAATTTTAAAATAAATCAGATTTTAAATAAACAATATTACTACATAGTTAAAGCCATGATTTATTAAAACCAAACATATTCTGAAATTACACAACCAAATGATTGTCATTGTAGGAAATATGTATAACTGATTGTTAAAATCGATTTTCTAATTTATGATTATTATAAAAAATTAAAGTAAAAAATCAATTGTCATATTTATTTAAATCTCAAGAACAAACATGAAAAAATACAAAAAACAAAGTCATACATAATCTACCTAGACATCAAAATTTGAAAGTAAAATGAATCAAGAAAGAAGTCTTACTTGAAAGAAGAAGCACAAGGTTTGTTGTTACACCGTTGTTAGAAGAAAAAATGTCCAGATAAAAAGAAAGAGATGATTTTTACTAAATACAAATATATTTAAAAAATAATATTAAAAAATTCATGCAATTACATGGTGTAATTACACTCAAAGGCCCACCCTTGGGAATTGAGGAGTGTAATCACACCCCTTTCACTTACATCCAATTTCCCTCTTACCAATTAAATACTTGCTCTTCCAAACAGGATAAAGAGAGTAATTACACCAATCCCCAATTTCATGTGGCCTTCCAAACAAGCCCTGAATCATTTGATTGGTCATTAGGCTTAATAGACCCAGTTCAAAAAATGACTTATGATCCTTTTCTGAGTCGAGTATATGTCTTACAACCAATGAAACTAACTAGCCAAGTTCTAGATTGTACAAACAGAGTAATAATTACGTAATTAAAACTCATATACATTGACACAGGGTTAAACTGTTGACTACTAGTTAACTCGATTACGTTTATATAATTTTTTTTGGTTTCTCATCCGATGTCCGATTCTCACATTGGAGCTGGACTAAATTCAAATTTGCTCTGCAAAGTCTTACATTGGGGTAAAGCGTTCTCTAACAAAAGCGACTCTGTACCCAAGGAGACTCAAACTTGAGACCTCTTGATTAAGGATTAATACTTACCACTCCACCACAACCCTTATTGATATTCACGATCATGCTTAAAAACTGATTATCACATCAATTATAACCATAGCAAATAAAGATCAACAAAGTTCACGTTTCAATATTGCAAAACATAAGTACTCAAAATTTTGGAGAGGGTCTCAATTTAAAACACGACACGTAGTAATAATCCATTGATTTCATTAATTAGCTCTCAATTTTCTTCTACTTACACAACAATCATAATTTTCTAAACATTCTAGTTCAACATAAATGACACCATTGGGAAAAGAAACACGGTAAGAAAAATCTTTAGGTGACAAAATTAAGTTTTTGGTTAAAATCATTCCTCAACTATGATTTAAATTTAATGTGCATCCTTATATTATAAAAATAAGCAAAATGCATCTTTATACTTTTCAAGAAATAACAAAAATCTTCTTCCAGTCTAATATTTTAAGTAACTGATTGAACCAATAATGAAAAAATATTTTTTTAATTTGTTCATGTCTTAATCATGACGAGAAGATCAAAGTTACCTATAAAGAATAAGGATATGGATAGGAAATAAATCTTTTATTCTCAAAATTTAAAGTTTTTTGAATTGTTAGTTTTATATATATATATATATATATTTGCATAAATTGACTTGCAACAATAAATATCTTGAAATATTTCTACAACAAGTCGTGATTATTAGAAAATTTATGTAAAAAATTCATTTGAAAAATATTAGACCCAACTATCTAGAGATTTGTTTAACAAAAAAAATTAGTACGTATATATGTTATATACAATACAAGTCACATTTTATACAATGTACATAATTGCAAGAAGTTTAGTGCAATTGCGTAGGTGTTTAATTATGTAAAAAATTACTTTATTTAAAAATTTTAAAGTTGGAGCTGTATTTGGCCATACTTACAAAGAATATTCAAAATTTGACATATTTTGTCTAAATATGATTTAACCCCTCAATTTATAATTTTTTTTAAAACTTATCTAACTTCACTAGCTTAACCATGTATACATATATTTATTCGACTTAACACATTTTTTTGTTGGTGCCTGGTGATGTGAGTTTCTTAAGAAAATAGACAGAAAAATGAATTTTGCAACTTTTTGGATAGTGCAAGAATATTTTTTGTTCACTTATATAACACAATAATGTACTTTAAGTTGAAGTTATACTTTAGGAATGATTTTAGCCAAAAACTCTAAAAATACCTATAAAACATCCTACCTCGTGAAAACAAGTACCTTGTCCTCGAGGCATATAAGGTTGAGTAAAGGTCCACCAATTTAGGATAATTCATTGATATGTCCCTGCAAAGTCACATACACAATCATGCGGAAAGGTCTCATACCTTACTAGTTATAACAAGCCCTATGGGGAATCACAATCACAATCGCAAAATACAATAAAATGTAATACAATATGCAAGATGTGTTGAATCCATCCCATTATTTTAGTCAACTTTAGCTATTCAATTGATACAAACAATTGTTAAAAAGGAATAGTAATTGGAGTTGAAAATAAAAGATTTGGTAGTTGGTAAATTGGTAAGATTTGCAACCATTTTTGACTTTGCTATGTTTACATATGTCATTAGTGACATAGGCATGGTTTTATCCTTCTATAAATGTAGCATTCTTGCTCATTTGTAGAACACACCAAGTTAGAGAGAAAAACCATTTTGAGAGCAAAGTGAGGTATTCCATAGACTATATAAGAAAATAGTCTGTGTGATCGATATTTCAGTAAGACGGAAACCAAAAGAGTGTTGTTCCTTTTGAGTGTGTAGTAGTCACTTTGAGTGTTGTATTCGTGACTACATAGTGTAAAATTCCTTACTGTAGTAATATCAGTTGCTCCTCTTGGCCCATGGTTTTTTCCCTTATTTAGAAGAGTTTCCACGTAAAATTCTTGGTGTCGTTATTTTCCCATTTTGTTTCCATTACTTTTACCATGTATACTTTTGTGCTTGTCCGCATTTTCCAAAAAAGATGTTATGCATATAATACAATACAAGAATATCAAAACACTCTGTAACAATTACTACGAGGCTACAGTGGAGCTGTACCAACTACAACATGCCACCAACAAACCACGTACATCCAAAACTGACCCCGAGGTACATAGTAACCAGGTGGTAGATTGTTTTGCATGATATACGTGGTAGTGTTTGAGAAAAACCTCTGTGATAAACAAATGTTATTGAGAAATGCATGTTTATGCTTGAGATGAATATAGTCTACCCACTTATGAATGGATTTGCATTATATTAAGCTAGCGTTTGATTATAGATTTCCAAATATTCTTGGAAAATATTATTTGACTGAAAATTTGGGTGAAATTTCACCATATGTTGGCCATAGTATTTATATTTTGGCCATAGTATTTAAGAAATATATTTCACTTTTTTAGAAAAATATTATTTATAAAAATAAGTTTTAAAAACTATCAAAACTAACTACAAGTCAATTGGATGTTCGTTGCAACAATAAGAAATAGTGTCCATGACACTAGAACAATGTGATAGTTTGGAGTGAGTGCCACAAGCATCATTCCATATATCTTGAAGTAGACAATGTAAGGTTGTGGAGGCTGATTAATATATACAACTGTTTACGCGGTTCAACCTCTGCGGTGAGGTTGCCAGGGGGTTATGGGGGCGGCAACCCCCCATCCGAAGGAGGTGTTCGGGGCAGCGCCCCGACCTAAATTTTAGGCTTTACTATTTATTCTCCATTTATTCTCTGTAATCAAAACTACTCTGATTTATTAATATAAATATACCCCACCGCCGTGAAAGTTTATTCACGGGGTGTTACCCCAAAATATTGAGTTTTCTCTTTCTCTCTCTAGATCTCTCATCTCTCTCTCTTGAAAGTTCTTGTGTTCTTCATTCATCTAGTGTGTGTGCGTAAATTCGATCCTAACAGACAAAACATATGACTTTGTTACCTTGAGCCATTTTTCATCATTTTCATCAACAACCATATTATCATTTAATATTCACTAAATATTTCATCACTATTTTGGTGTTCACGTAAAAAAATATGTAATACAACACAAATAACTAATATAGAGGGTGTTTTGTAAAAGATAAAAGTTTGGGGTAAGATTTCAATTTTCAAAAGATCCCAAATAATGAGATTTGATCCAAATACTAGAAAAAACTAGTATTTGAAAATTTAAGATATTTGCCACAAGTATTTATCAAATAATAATAAAATGTATGGACAAATATTATTTGCCATATTTCCCTCAAATATTTTTTGAAAAGTTTATGGCCAAACGGGCCCTAGCAATGGATTGCTTGAATGCCAATTAGCTTCCTATTTCCTTATTAAATTCCCTTAACCCCTTGCTTGAAAAGATCTTTATCCACATCTTTGATTGTTATTAATATCTTCTTGATATTATAATTTTGTATTGTTAGTGTAGATTCAAACTAGTAGATTGAAATTCTTTATCTTTTCAATTGTTGATATATTGTTCCTTTTGGCATTCGACCCTGGCCTCATAAGTTGGGTATAAAATTGCTAACAAATGCTTACTTGTTTAATTGTTTTACGAGTAATTTGAGTGTTATCATATATCTCTGTGAAACACTATAAATAGAGTTATAAAGATTCATACTTCATACCGTTGAAGATGTACTACATCAAAAATGATCTTTAGTGACAATTAAACAAAAGATTAATTGCTACTCCCTCCATTTAAAAAAGAATGTCTATATTTCCTTTTTAGTTTGTTCAAAAGAGAATGTTTCTTTTTCTTTTTTGACAACAATTTAACTTTAACTTTCTACGTGGCATGTTTAAGACCACAAGATTAAAGGGCATTTTGGTAAATTTGACATAACTGTAATTTAGAACCACAAGATTGAAAAGTCTTTTCTCTTTTCTTAAACTCCGTTTCAAGTCAAACTAGGTCATCCTTTTTGAAACGGAGAGAGTACTAAATATATATTTTTAGTGACAATTAACACTCTTTATATATGTGCCTAAAACATTTATTGACAATGGATCCAATGAAATTAACTTGTTAGAATATATGATGAATATATTATGATTAATTACCTTTATTAAGTGTATATTAGTTCCTACTTATAGCTACCTGTATATTTAGTTTCCTTAGTTATAGTCTTGTATTGGTTGTATATAAACTATTGATATCAATGAAATAATCAAGGGATTAAACTCTTTCATGGTATCAGATTTCTAGGGAAAAATGCTTCGACTTTCTCTTCAAACATCATCGTCCGCCCCTCTCTTCTTCTTCGTCTCTCTTCTATCATCATCATGTCGGAATCAAAATCTTCCTTTCACCCTGCTCTTGCTGTGTCCAACATCAAGAACCATGTTCCCATCATTTTTGAGATGGAGAGCATCCAATATTCCACATGGGCAGAACTATTTAAGATTCACACATGATCCCATCGAGTTCTTGACCATATCATTCCTCCGGCAAAGGGCAAGGAGAAGGTGCCTAAAACAGACGAGGAGAAAGAGTTTTGGTCCACTCTTGATGCAACCTTTTTACAGTGGATCTACCCCACTATATCTCATGATCTTCTCCATACGATTCTTGAGCCAGACACCACTGCTATGGAAACTTGGAATAGTCCAAGATAACAAGCACTCTCGTGCTGTCACCCTTGAGTACAATTTTACTCATGTGAACATGGAAGATTTTCAAGTATCTCTGCCTATTGTCAACACCTCAAATCTTTGACGGATCAACTCAAGAATGTAGGCTCTCCATTCGACAATAATAGACTAGTTCTTCAACTAGTCTCTGGCATTACCGAACCCTACAAAGGTGTGTCCACTCTCATTCGCTGAGTTAATCCTCTATCACAATTTTATCAGGCCCGTTCGATGCTCACTCTTGAAGAAGGCAGCACAAAGCTCCACATCATCCATGGTGGATCGTGATTCGAATGACTCACATGATATTGTTGATCATTCCTCTTCACACCGCAATACTAATGGTGGGAAGAGGAACCACTATCGCAACAATAATCGCAGCAACAGTGGTGGTCGTGGAAACAACAAAGGTGGTAGCGCGAGTGGGGGTAAGACTGGAGGTGGTGGTCAGATGAGAGACGACAACAGCCGCAGTGGAGGACAAAAACTAGCAGTTCAGCATCCGCCATCCAATTCCCCATGTTCTGAAGGTCAGTCATGGCCATGGATGGAACCTTGGGCTTCCTGGACTATACCTCTTTGTCCGTATCCATCAAACTCGACCAGGACCAATTATGAACAGCAGCCGAAACAGCAGCCTGTATACTTGGGCCCAGACTGCAGTAGGCATACATGGCAGCGCCAACTCCGACTGACATTGAAGCTGCTATGCATACTCTCGGCATACTCCTCTAGATGCGAATTGGTACATGGACACTAGTGCCACTTCTCACATGACATCCGCACAAGGTAACCTCACGTCTTATTTCAATATGAGCAATAAACGTGGAATAGTGGTTGGTAATGGTCAATCTATTTCAATTCATGATTATGGTCACACTGAACTATCTTCACCGTATCCTCCCTTACAATTAAACAATGTTCTTCATGCCCCTCACCTTGTTAAAAATTTGGTGTCGGTTAGAAAATTTACAATTGATAACTCTGTCTCTATTGAATTTGAACCGTGTGGATTTTCTATGAAGGATTGTTGGATGGGGAGAGCGGTAATGAAATGTGAAAGTCGGGGAGAGCTGTATCCCATCACTTCTCCATCTTCTTTTGCCGCTTTGGCTCCATCCCTATGGCATTATCAGTTGGGTCACCCAGGAGCATCTATTTTGAACTCTCTTAGAAAATATAAATTGATTAAATGTAATCAAGTTAAAAACTCTCGCATTTGTCATTCTTTTTCTCTGGGAAAACATGTTAAGTTGCCATTTTATCAATCCAATTCTCGCACTTATATGCCATTTGATATTATCCATAGTGATCTTTGGACATCGCCTATTTTGAGCTCATCGGGTCATCGATATTATGTCTTGTTTGTGGATGATTATTCTAATTTTTTATGGACATTTCCTTTATCGCACAAATCACAAACTTTCCACATTTTTGAGTTTCAAGACATTTATACGAACCCAATTTGAGCGAGACATAAAAAATACACAATGCGATAATTGCAGGGAATTTGATAATGGCCCCTTTTGGGATTTTTGTAAAGCAAATGGTCTATCGCTTTGTCTTTCCTGTCCTCATATATCCCCTCAAAATGGGAAAGCTAAAAGACAAATTCGTACGATCAACAACATTATTCGTACATTATTGGCCCATGCTTTCCTTTCTCCTTCCTTTTGGCATCATGCTTTGCAAATTATGACTTTTCTTCTCATTATTCTTCCTCATAAGCTTTTAAATTATCAATCTCCTCTTCGAGTTTTGGATGTTTATGTTATCCTCTTATTTCCTCTACAACCATAAACAAACTTCAACACCAGTCGACTCCTTGTGTTCTTTTAGGGTATCTTTCAAATCAGCGTGGGTATAAATGCTTTGAGTTGTCATCTAGAAAAATCATCACTAGCCGTCACGTAGTATTTGATGAGACACACTTTCCCTTTGCAAAAACCAGTACTCCTCAAACTCAAGTTTATAAGTTTCTAGACGATGGACCATCTCCTTACCTGGTACGTCATTTCACTACCTCTCCTAACCCACAAGTTGCACCTGTTCCTAACCCAACCACATCCACAACACCCATCCCAAAAAGTGGTTCCGACGTGCCCAACGGTCGGCACAACCATCCAGTTGACTCCTGGTCTTCCTCAGTCGATTGTATCGATTCCATCTATTCCTTCCACTCTCCCATCCAACTTTCTTCCTAGCCCCACTTCGATCTCTCCCTCACGTCACCCACGGGTCCGATTACTCGGAGCCAACACAGGATTTCAAAGTCCAAGATGTATTTTAACATTCTTACATCAATATCTAAATCCCCCTACCTCGTATCCCTGTATCTGCTCTTCATGACTTGAATTGGAAAATGTCTATGGATGAAGAATATAACGCTCTTATTGAAAATAAGACGTGGGAGTTAGTGCCCCATCCTTCAAATGTTAATGTAATTCGGTCTATGTGGATATTTGCTCATAAAGAAAGAACTGATGGTTCATTTGAGAGGCATAAAGCCCGTCTTGTAGGTGATGATAAAACTCAACAAGTTGGCGTGGATTGTGGTGAGACGTTTAGTCCGATCGTCAAACCGGCGACTATTCACACGGTTCTCAATTTGGCTCTCTCTAAGTCCTGGCAGGTCAATCAACTTGATGTCGAAAATGCCTTCCTACATGGGGAACTCAAGAAGACAATTTACATGTATTAGCCTTTGGGGTATCGGGATCCGGATCATCCTAATCATGTGTGTTTGCTAAATAAATCTCCATATGGGCTCAAACAGGCTCCAAAGGCTTGGTATAAGAGGTTTGCTGACTATATCCGTACTCTTGGGTTTTATCAAAGTACTTCGTATCATACATTGTTTATTTATCGTCGAGTTCTATGGCTTACCTTTTATTGTATGTCGATGACATAATCTTTACTGCTTCCTCGGATAAGCTCCATCAGTCGATCATCTCTCGTCTTAGCTCGAAATTTTCTATGAAGGACTTGGGCCATTTGAGTTATTTTCTTGGCATTGATGTCACTCGTCATGCCGGTGGTATATTTTTATCAAAAAAAAAATATACTACAGAGATCATTGAACGAGCAGAGATGTCATCGTGTAAGGCATCTCCTACTCCGGTGGATACAAAATCGATGCTCGGTACTACAACGAGCAAACCATTTGAGAATCCCGCTCTTTATAGGAGTCTTGCCAGCGCACTTCAGTACCTTACGTTCACAAGACCCGATATTACGTATGCCGTACAATAGGTATGTTTATTCATGCATGACTCGAGGGAGGAACACATGCATGCACTTAAGCACATTTTGCGCTACATACAGGGTACTATGGATTTTGGTCTTCACATGTTTCCGTCCTCTACCTCAACCCTTATTTCGTATACTGATGCTGACTGGGGTGGATGCCCGGACACACGACGTTCAGCGACGGGTTACTGTGTCTTTTTGGGTGATAACTTGATCTTTTGGTCCGCTAAACGTCAGGCAACCTTGTCCCATTCTAGTGCAGAGGCAGAATATCGAGGGGTAGCCAATGTGATTTCTGAGTCATGTTGGTTACGAAATTTTTTGTTGGAACTTCATTTTCATATACAACAGGCTACATTGGTGTATTGTGATAATGTGAGTGCCATATATCTTGCTGGTAATCCGGTTCATCATCAACGCACTAAGCACATTGAAATGGATATACATTTTGTCCGAGAAAAAGGTGGCTCGCTGCCAAGTTCGCGTGTTACATGTCCCCTCGCGTTATCAGATTGCAGACATATTCACCAAGGGTCTTCCTTTTTTGTTATTTGAGGACTTTTGAGACAGTCTTAGCATTTGACGACCTCCTGCTTTGACTGAGGGTATGTGTTAGAATATATGATGAATATATTCTGATTTATTACCTTTATTAAGTGTATATTTAGTTCCTACTTATAGCTAGATGTATATTTAGTTTTCTTAATTATAGTCTTGTATTGATTGTATATAAATCATTGATATCAATGAAATAGGCAGGGGATTAAACTCTTTCATAACTAATGCCGCTTTAACACTCCTTATTAATGTATATATTTATTACCGCTAAAAGATATTTTTGGTGTAGCGATACTCACTTGGAAGAATAAGAAAAATTTCCAGTATTTCTCTACTTGCTTTATTAGAGTTAATATCTCAAAAGGTCACTCAACTTTGTGAATTTATCTTGTAAAGTCACTTATCTTTGTTTTGTATCAATAAATTCACTCAACTTAGATTTTTGTATCAATAAAATCACTCAACTAAATTTATCATTAAAAAAATTGACATGACAAAATAAATTATTATATCATGATCATAATTTAAATAATAAATAAATATCTTAAAATAACTATTACATTATAGAATAAAATAATAAAAATAAATAACAATATTTACTTTCATAATTTCTTATTTTTTCTTCGTTACCGTCATCAATTATGAAATCGAAATTAAGCCCATTATAAGAAGAAAACAATAATTTTAATTATTTTTCCTGTATTCACATTCCCATTGACCATTAGTACACGCACGACATTTGACGGACTAAATGAGAGAAAATTTTTAAATAGCTACAATACAATATTTTTTGTTCGACTGTTTTTTATTCCTACAAATAAATATTAGTAGGCAGTTGGAGATTTGTTTTAAAAAAATATATATTTAAAGTTAAATTGAAAACAAGTATAAGAAAGTTAAATTTGTATTTTAATATTGCAAAATTGTCATTGATCTTTATTGTTTTATTTTATAATGAAATAGTAATTTGAGCAATTTATTTATAATTTTAATGATGAACATGATTTAAAAATAATTTTTTTGTTATGTCAATTTATTTTAGAAATAAATTTAATTGAGTGATTTTATTGATATAAAAATCTAAGTTGAGTGATTTTATTGATATAAATGTCTAAGTTGAGTGATTTTATTGATACAAAACAAAGTTGATGACTTTACTAGATAAATTCACAAAGTTGAGTGACCTTTTGAGATATTTACTCGCTTTATTATATCTTTTTGCCTTATATTCCTCTTATTTTATAATACATTATTAGAACCAACCTCACAATAAAAGGTAAAATTAGCTCAACAACCAAATTGTGGAGGAGGTATATTTTTCTTCTCTATTGTTGGTTGATTTCTTTGTTATTAGTTTTCATAGAAGTCGTGTGAAATTCAAATTGGGAAGGATTTGAGCTTGGGGTTCTTGAACAATAATGTATATGGATGTTTGGTTTTGAGGTAAAAATAGGGTTTTCTTTTTATATTTTTTTGGAATAGTAGGAAAATATTGAGAATATGGTAACTAAGTGTGTACTCTAGTAATTTATACATTAAAATACAAGGATCCAAGTCATTAAATACACTCATTTTATTAATATATGAGCTAAAATTGCTACCTCTATTCACAAATGTCATGAAACTTTTGCTTTCTTCTTTGAAGTTTATGCTCAATCAAACGCGAGTAAAAACTTATATACACATTATTAATGTATCAAGCCTCTGTTAGTCCATCCACACTTTTTCAAAAATTAGAAGTTTGTTATGCACAAACATCGAGTATTTACTCAGAAAAAGTTGGTCTCGAGTAGGGGTGCATATCGGTCGGTTCGGTTCGGTTTTGAACATTATCGGTTTTGCTTATCGGTTATCGGTTTGTAGACTAGCTAAACCGTTAAACAACCATTAAGTTATCGGTTAATCGGTTATTGGTTAATCGGTTGTCGACCCTTATCGGTTCGGTTATCGGGTTAACCGTTAACATATCACACATTTTTTAAAAATAAAAATCACAAGAACATGCAAAAGGTCCTGCAGGCTGCAATGGTGCAACTAAAGTGACAACATACTAGCAATTAGCAAACACTTACATTGCCTTTCTTTTACTTGCTTGATGAAGCTACAAGTGCACTTGATGCTGAATAGAAAACATCAGTCACTGCCACAACAGTCAGCAGCCCACAGAACACACAGCCACAGCCCACAGCAACAGCCACAGCCACAGCCCAACAGAAAATTCTACTCGACAGTCGACACAACAGCCACAGCCCACAGCAGTCAGCAGACTCAGCGCAACACAACATTTTCTACTAGAAAACACTCGACACAACAGCCACAACAGTCAACAAATCCCCAACAGCTCACACAGAATCAAAATTTCAAAAATTCAAAATAGCAGTCACACAAATTGAAAATTTAGTCCAAACATAGTACTAATATTTCACATTCAAGTAAACAAAATAATAGCTAGTAATCAATTCTTGCGAGTGAACGATTCTGGTTTCTTGTTTCCAAACAACGTTTAACATGATTTCTTAAGGAGGCAGTTCCATTATAGTGCGAATGGTAATAAGCAACACGACCACAATGAATACATTTCACTGTCCACGATCCATCTTCTTTTTCTTCAAGTTTTTCATAGTGATTCCAAATAGGTGATTGAGCATTAGAACCATGAAGTTGAGGCATGATGAAATCTGATGAACAAAGAAACAGAGAAAGCATTAGATATTTTAATGATTAAAATGAAAGATTAGTCAATCATAAATCATGCATAAAGACAAGATAATAAATAACACATGTATGATGTAATATAAGAGACCACCTCAATAGTAAGACATCTACCTTCCTTTTCCTTTAGTAGAGTTAGTGAAGGAAACCTCCAATTTTACATGTCATCAATACAAAGTTCGTTTCCAAGTTTTGCCAAATCTAAAGACAAATATAACAAGTGAAGGCTCAAGACTTAAAAAATAAAAATATAGAATAAACTATTCACAGTTTTACAATTTACATCAATGAGGTTCTTTTTTTACCTTCTTCAAGTTGCTCAAGAAAATCTAAATCTTCCTCAATACTTATGGGTTGTGGCTCACTTCGAAGCCAATCTTGAAGGCACACTAGAGCTTGTACCAATTTAGGAGTTAATGAACTCCTAAACGAATCAAGTATGCGTCCTCCAGTACTAAAAGCACATTCAGACGCCACACTTGAAACGGGAATAGACAACACATCTCGAGCCATCTCAGAAAGAATTGGAAATCTAGGGGAGTTAACTTTCCACCAAAGCAATACATCAAAATCTGATTTTCCAACTTCAATTTCTTCATCAAGATACTTAACTAATTCTGACTTTGAACTTGCTCCTCCTTTTTCAGATGTATGTTTTTGTAATTCCTCAAAAAAATTTCCAACTCCTCCTCCAGACCTTGAATCAACAGACCTTGAATCAGAAGTATCCACCTCAGTTGAAGAAAATTGGCCATTTTTATCAGAATCAACAGGCTTTGTATACTCATTAAACAAAGATTCCATGTATGTTCGCACACCGATTTCTAAAGCAGCCCCTTTTTCTCCAAACATCTTCCTAAGTGCAAAGCCAAGAGTGATAAATTTGTGACGAGGATCCAAAACACATGGTATAAAAACCATTTTATTCATTTTTTCAGTATCACCCCAATATTTATCAAATTTCTCCTTCATATTTTCCGCCATTTTAGCCAAAACATGATCTTCATTTGATATCAATTGATTCAAGTAAACACCAACTTGACAAATTTCAAGAAAATGAAGATTTGATGTAACATATCGTGATCCAGATATCTTCAAAGTAAGATTAAAAAACATTTCAAGAAATTTTGTGATTCGCTTTACGCCCTCCCAATCACTACTCAAAAGTGTACCTGTAGAATTTTTATCCACCATATCAACAAACTTAAGATGTAGTGTCAAGCCAATATCACGATCGGCGTACTCTACAATTGCACCTTCATATTCAATTACCCGCTTCAACATCATGTAGGTTGAATTCCACCTTGTAGGAACATCCAAGCATAAAGACTTTTTAGCAAGATTTTCATCTTCACAACATTCTTGAAACTTTTTCCACCTAGCAGGAGATTGTCTGATGTATCTCACTGCTTGCCTAACTCGTTCAATAGATACATTTGCTTCTTTTGTACCGTCTTGAACAATAAGATTTACAATATGAGCCATACACCTTATATGAAGGTGACTACCACCCATTAGGTTGGTCCCCCATTTAGTTAATTGCTTAGACAACTCAGTTATTGCCACACTATTTGAACCAGCATTATCAACTGTAACGGTGAAAATGTGATGCAATCCCCACTCATGTAAGCACTTACTAATAGACTTTCCAAGATCTTCACCTCTATGACTAGTGATTGGACAAAAATTGATAATTCTTTTATGCAAAGTCCAATTTTTATCAATCCAATGAGCAGTAATGACCATATAATTAATTCTTTGGATGGAAGTCCAAGTATCAGTGGTTAAAGACACCCTTTGTTTTGTTCCCTTAAAAAAAGCCATCAACTTATGTTTTTCTTCATCAAAAAGATTAAAACAATCACGAGTCACAGTGGTACGAGAAGGAATGTGGAAACAAGGTTGTGCTACTTTCATAAATTGTTTAAAACCTTCTTTTTCAACAAATCTAAAAGGAAGTTCATCAATAATTACCATACGACACAAGGCCTTTCTACACTCTTCCTGATCAAATTTCCATGGAACAACAACTACATCACCCTTGTTACCACCTATCATTGGTTGAAATGCTAATCTTGATTGTCTAATATCAATGTTATAAGGCATCTTAGGGCATTTGGATATATGAGTAAGCATTGACGTCGTACCATGTTCTTTTGTATCAGCAAAATACTCTTTCTTACAGTAGTTGCAAACACCCTTTTCATTTCCATCAGAATCAGTTTTACGAGAAAAATGATCCCACGCACGAAATCTTTTTTTCCTCCCTTTCTTTACTTGAGACTCAACAATTTGACTTTGATCTATTGCATTTGAATTAGAAGCTCCACTTTCACCAACAACCTTATCAGTTATGACATTTTCAGCCATGATACTTTCACCAAATACTGCGAAAAGATATGCCATAATCGTTTATTATTAACGTTCAACAAGGAGGAACCATCATCCACTTGTCCTAATCTTGAAAAAAGAAACACACACAATAGCTAGCTAACATGAAGATTTTTTTAAACATGTAAATGTAAAATAACATCATCGAATAGGAGATAATAGAAGGCATGAGACAATAAAATATCCCATTGGGATAGCATAGATTTACTTCAGGCTAAAGGCAATACCTCAAACTCTGGAAAGCAGTGAATGACCAACAGAAAAGAGTTTCACGAACTCGAAGGATACAAAATGTTTGACATGCCTATATAGAAATTAAAAAAATAATAGATTAAATAATGTGATAAAAAAATAATAGTAAGATCAGTTGGTTGGTATATGCTGAAAATATATAATTATAATAATAACAATACTAATAAATCATACAGTTTCTTTATGGAAATTTTAAGTAATTAAATTACTTTTTTTAGCTTTTATACTCGGGAGTTTTTCGCCACCGTTAACGAAAGGCAGCTAAAACTTTAATATTCATCAATATACTTTCTACTAAAATCAAAAATTTAAAATTTTAAAGTTAAAAGACACACATCCGTATAATAAATTTGAAATTTAAATACAGAATTACGAATATGGAAAAAGTTTTAACACAAATTTGTTGTATTTTTACGCAAAATAATATTTCATCCATATACTTGTCGTTATACTAAAAAAAATTGTTCAATTTTATTTATTTAGTTTAATAATTCAAGAGTTTCATTATCATTTTCATATAAATTTTCCGTTTATCAAGTACCGTTCACTACAAACTACACTTCGTTAAACAAGTTAGAGTTCCAATTTGTGAACTACTGATCATTGCCCCATATAAGCTCAGCACACAGCCACACATACCATAATCAATTAAATTGCTTCACAAATCCACATGTTCTTGTAAACAAATAATGCACCATGAAATCATATACAACACAGCGAGAAGGGTAAAAGATACAACACAGCGCGAAGGGTAAACACATAATGCACCATGAAATCATTGTTAGTCGTTAGTCGTTACCTTGTGAGACCGATATGCACCCCTAACTGTTGTCGCCTCGCCGGACGCCTGACTGGAGTGGAGAGTTGGTTAGTCGAGTTCCGTCCTCGCCTCACCGGAGTTTCGAAGCAGATTAGCAGAAGGTGTGGTGAGAGGCAGAGAGTTTCGGTCTAGACTGGTTATCGAACCAGAACGTCCACTTCCTCTCTAGCTTATGCGGCTGCTTCTCCACCCTCTCGCCTGACTGGAGTGCAGAGAGGCAGAGAGCGGCGGAAGCAGGAGTGAAGGACGAAGCAGATTGTAGGAGTGAAGAGAGCGGCGGAGGCAGTTGTAAGTTGTAACCTAGAATTAGAAAATAGAAAATAAATTTAGGGGGAAATAAGTCGGGTAATCGGGTTACCCGGTATATTTCCTTCCCAAACCCGTCACCCGAACCGGTAATCCAATTAAAAAAATTACTGAACCGGTCCCCGACCCAATTACCCAATAGACCGACCCGTTAACCCAATAAACCGAAAATCGGGTCGGGTTATTGGTTTTACCCGTTTTTTGCACAGCCCTAGTCTCGAGTACATACACATCCTAAAGATCCATCATGAAAATCAACTATTCTATTGTCCTGCTAACAATATTAAGCAATCACCAGAAGCAGTTTCATTTGTTTGACTGATTCAGAAACTGTCTTAGTCCATTTGATCCTATCATCATTTCCAATAAGATCAGAAAAATATTCACCAAAGTTGTTCCATCAGTCTTGATCCGCATGTCGTAGTCGTACAGCCAATGATATGTGTAATTTCATCTTGTCCTTAACAAGTTGGAACATAACACCCATACTACAATCAAGGACGAGCGACACCAGTATTCACATTGAAGATGCCAACAACATTTCATTGCAGATAAGTTAGATTTCAACCAAGGAGAGTTCTGTAATATTTATAAGAAACAGACTAGAATAAGAATCATTTCAGAGCAAATCTGTTATTTAATTTCCTCGGGTATTTAGCTCATTGGCAACTGCAGAGGCCAACTATCATCCTAAAATCTGAATTTCTCCTCTCCATAACACTAGAAAAGTTAGTGGAAGAATCTCTTTCGACATCTTGCTGATCCCAGCTCCTCATATTCAGCTTTTGTGATACACATTGCATCAAAGTCAGGACTTGATGCCAAGAGTGATCCCCCACGCCAAACACCTAGAATAGGACTGCAAACAATAACAAAAGACATGTTAGAGAAGTAGAAACACTTTGAACAGTTTCTCCAGAAGGACAGTATATTACTCTTCTTGAGTTGTGATCTTTAAACGATATTTATCTGGGACAAGAGGCCGAAGGTCCATTTCTCTGCATTTAGATGAAATTTCAAGACATAAGCAAATAGAACGTCCAGCCTTTTTAAAGCAATGGGCAATAAAGGCTGCATTCTTACAGTCTTTTGGCAAAATGAGGAAATAGAGTACTGCCTCCCGTCAGAATAATGCTTCCTCGTCCAAATTCAATACATTGACATTAGAAGAAGGAAGATAAACATAAACCAATATTAGTAGATAAGCTTTTGAGATGCACCGATGATTCTGCACTACCTCTCATATAGAACAGGGTGAAGATGAGAATGGCAGGAACTGATAGCTCGATGAATGCACTCTGCAAGTCCAGCCTGATTCAGTCCTGTAAGCCACAAATAACTGAGATGCTGACAACCAAATTCATACTTGTGAATAAACAAATTCATAGAGCTACACTTCCAGACACTCTAATTCACATGAAAGGGAAAAAAATGCTGAATAATTGAAGCAGATTCTTCAACTGAACACAAAACTGAAATACAAGTCAAAGACACACTGTGATACGGACCCAAGTCAGCTGGACGAAACATCATCTCTGGGACAAGGAACCGCTCATTTGTTAAGCCAAATTCCTGTTCATACAAATAAATTAGAATAAATAGAAAGAGGATGACGAGCTATTTATAAGGGCTTGGAAAAAGTACATTTTTTGTCAAATCAATTTTTGATCCATTGTTTCTGTTCCTGTCTTCGGAATTGTCAGTGTTCTCGAGCTGATCCATATCAATTTGTTCCCCTGCTACTTGCTGCGGAGCTTCATCATACAAAGGAAGATATCTCTTTGGTTCTTCAGGGTCTTTTAAAAAGCCCTTAGTATGTGTAATACCGTCAGGAAGAACATACGTACACCTAAACAAATTGTCCTTCCCTGGTTTCCTGGGAGATTGACATAGTAGTTATGAATAAGGAAGATCCCAGCATGTTTGACACTCAAAGATCATCTTACTTTAATGTGGATTTTCTGCTCGCTTTATCTAAGTTTTAAGTTTAGAAAACGGTTCAAACATCACGGCGTTGAAGGATCCTAATTCTACATTTGTTCCAGAGGGGCCAAAACATGTAATTGACTAGAGATCCCTTTGAACTACTTAATGGTAGTCCAGTACACTACACGACCCATCCTGCGTTCATGCCCCCATCCTTTTAAACTAGTTATTACACTAAAATAAGAGCAAACAGACCCCATAAGGTGCAGCACTTAATTCGGAATGGCATGAACTTTGATATCCACAGGAGGATAACAATGACACAACAAGTATCGAAATTAATGAGCATTACCTAGCAATGTGCAAGTCCCTGGGAAGATCCAAAGAGACAAAGCAAAGTTCCTCCTTAACATGATCCATAAGGAAACTTTCATCCATCAAATTAACACTTCTATAACTGACCAACTCCTTTAAGTAATTACTCAAAGCTTTACCCCCAAGATCAAGCCTTTTAACAGCATAATTCAATGTAAAATTCTGAACTACCGGGGAAGCATGAGTAAAGGAAAATCCACAGTCGACAACTAAGCTACACTGGGCTTTAGAAACAAGGCCATAAGGGCGACGAGATGCTTCATAAAGATGAACTAAAGAGGGGGAATCTGATACATAAAGAGCCTTAAAATTAAAATCTTCGAATACAATTTCGTCGATTGAACGTTGTATGGAAGGGAGATTGAAAAGGGGTTCAGTAAGAAGTAGAGAAGAGTGTGAAGGAGTAATTTTGAGAAGGTTCGAGAAGATGTGAGACCAAATGGAAGATTGGAGATCAGGGTTGATAAGATAACCGCGGTCGAAAGGGCGGCGGGCGGTGGCTGAAGTGAGGTCGACGTCTGGGGAAAGAAGCTGGTCAGCCATAATCCATTTCTTGGAAGAAAGTGGACGGCCCATGCTGTTGGGGACAATAGCTGTTGGATCTCTTTCGCCGCCGATACCAGCCTTGATTAAGCCGGCGCCGTTGTCCAAAACTACAACATTCGACATTTCCGATTGCCACACTAATTGAACACCCAGCTTCCTAATTTATGGCGCAATGAATTAAATCCATCGGCATGATAATTGATTTTTTGGGACGAATTGAAGTGAGAATTTATGTTGAAAGAAAGAAGCGGCTAATGGGGATGCAAACATTTGTTACGAGTATCATGATTTATTATAGGAGAAAGGGTTTGATATACTCAAAAATTTATGTGGAATTATATATATCTTTCTTATTCTAGGATTAGTGTTATCACTACGTTCTTACGAGATTATTATAGAGTCTTGTATTGTTTTTGTGTTGTCTTTGGCGATCTCAAGTCCTTTCTTTTTAGGATAAGATTAAAATTTGTAATTCTTATTTACAATAGCCCTTATCTCATAACTCTCACTCCCATTAAAGAATACATAATTCTTCCTCTTTTATCATACAGAGTTATTTTTAGTAGAGTTATAACTTACTTCATGAGTGAAGCAAGTTATTAATCAATCTATTAATAAATGTATCTATTTCCAACATCTCACACTCACACATGATGGGATGAAGCACGTTGGGCTTTGAAAAGTAAATTCATTCACACATTCATAGCAAGTGTATTGTCGTGACCACTTTGACAATAAGTTTGAAAGCTCTTACACCAGAAATCTCTTTTTAGATCATCATAAGAGACTACTACCCTTTTTATGATCATTTGTGATATATTATGATGTCATATAAAGTGCCTTAGATACGCCAATCATGTTTATGTACACATATGGTTTTTTAACTCTCTATCCATTTTCAATTCTCATATACCTTGTGTCAACCCTTAAGATGTCAACTTAATAGGTTTTATAATGGACAACACTCAAACACAAGCATAATGTGTTTATATCTAACATGATTTTTTTCCCGCCCACATAACACTATGATCAGGATTAATTATAGCATTACTCCTTCAGGTGACATTTTCATAACTTTTAGATTCATACAAACTAGTATACACTAACCCATCACTTTATGATATTGTCAAAGTCATAAAAAGAATCTTTTCAAGGTCTCATACCATTTCAATTTGCGGTAATGAAGCACATGCAATATGAAATGTATGTCAATTTTTATTTTTTCCAAGTAAATCATTTTTTTTTTACTTGAATTCTACCATTTTATTAGACTTTTTGAGGAGATCTCACATATGGCTACAAGTATTATGGGAAATTCATAATTTCGACCATTTTTGACATTTATCTTAGATCTCATCCTAATCTTTTATTAAGGCAACTTTAAATAATATATTCTTAATCAAAGGTGTCACATCTATTCACTATCCTTTTTAGCGTTAAGAAACACAAATGTCTCATCTTGACTCACTTTCCATAAGACCCCAAGCTGGTTGCTCATGTGACAAACTCAATCTTATCAAGTTGTACGAAATATTCTAATATTGTGAATGTGCTGATTAATAATAATGTATGAAATAACCACAAAAACATAAAAAAAAACTATCCATACATCACGATCAAGATGTTCAAATAAGGAAATATATCATTTTACAACTCGCGCGAGTTTAGAGATTTCTCATGTTTAACAAAGACAGATATTGGCTTTGTCAAGGGTTCTACTACCATCTTGTGTGTAGAAATACACTATAAAGTGATTTCCTTACGAGCTATAATGTCTTTCATAAAATTATACTTTGTATCTATGTACTTAGTCTTACTATGATACTTAAGGTCTTTAATATAAGTCAATGTTTCTTGGCTATCACAAAAGATTTGCATTGCATCCATTGGCCTACCAATGATCTCTAAGTGTTCTATGAACTTTTTTAGCCATATAACTTCTTTTACTGTTGCAGAGCATGCAATGAACTCTGCTCCTATAGTTGATAAAGTTTTATATGTTTGTTTCTTGCTACTCCATGAAATGATACCATTGTTAAGTAAAAACAACATAATCAAAAGTGGACTTTCTTTGATCCAAGTCTCTACCTCAATCAACATCAGAGTAGCTCACCAACTGTATGTCACTTTCTTGATAAGATAATTTTTAATCAATAGTGTCCCTTAAGTATCTGAAGAATTTCTTAACAACTTTTCAATGTGTTTGTCCTGGATTGGAATGATAGTGACTAACAAGACCCACTGCATAACAAATGTCAGGGCGTACCTGCACAAACATTACATACATTAAACTCCCAATTGCACTTAAATATGGAACCCTCTTCATGGTGATTTTTCACTTTGAGTTTTGGGACATGTTTCAAGGCTTAAATTTTCTCCTTTAGCTACAGGGGTGTCTATTGATTTACAATCTCTCATCTTGAATCGTTCAAGAATTCTTTCAATGTATGATTCTTTTGTTAAAACTATTAAATTCTCAGAACGATCTCTATGATTTTTAACTCCAAGAATGAATTATGCTTCTCTCATGTCTTTCATTACAAATTAAGGGACAACCAACCTTTACAAAAGTAAGACTATTTCCAGCTAATAGTATATAATCCATATAAAAGGAAAATATCACAAAATCGTACCACTTCATATACACACAATGGTCTTCATTGATCATATTAAAGTCGTAAGGTGTAATAGCATGACGAAATCTTAAGTACCATTGCCTGGATGATTGTTTGAGTCCATATAGACCTTTTGAGCTTGTAAACTTTGCGCTCTTGATCATTTTGGATAAAAATAATGGTTGTTCCATATAAATTTCTTTATCTAGTTCTCCATTGAGAAAGTACAATCTTTACATCCATTTAATGTAACTCCAAGTTCATACTTATAACTATAGCTAGAATCAATTTAATAGAGCTAAAGTGAGAAAAAGTATTTTCATAATCAATATCCTCTAGTTGTGTGTAACTCTTAGCCACCAAGCGAACTTTATAGCTTCCAATTACACTATCAACCTTTCTTTTAATTTTGAGTACCACTCATTCCCAATTGTCTTTCGACTTGGCGGAAGACCAAACATGATTTGTCCTCATGGACTTCCTTTTCTCTTTCGTTGCTTCTATCCACTTATCCTTAATGGGGCCTAACAAATTCTCTTGAATTAAATTAGGCAATTCATCATCTCGCGGAGTAACTATTCATGTTTCCTTTTCGATATGAAATTGACATCGAGGAATAGTTCCTCGTGTACTTTTCCACACATATGTCTTTTGTGGAATATTCTCTAAATGAGTAATTCTCCCATCTGGATCAACAAGAGAATGTTTAACTTCTTGTTCCTCACTTCTTAGATCTTGATGATCTACAACTCCATAAAATGACAATCTATCAATATCACCCTTATTAGGAAATTCAGTCTCTAAAAGTGTGGCATCTCGTGACTCCAACTCTGTTATACTCCCAATTTTTATCCTATAAAGATATAACCCTTTGATTGGTTTGAATAGACAATGAAGATGCATTTCTTATTCGTAGGGCCTCACTTCCCGTATTTATGAGAATAATCATGCACATATAGTGCAGACTCCTAGGATCACAATATATTTAAGTCAGGTTTTCTACCCGTTCATAGTTCATAGGGTATGGAAGCAACCGACTTAAAGGTCACATGGTTGAGCATAAAAGCTATAAACATCAATGCATCTCCGCAAAAGAAAATTGGCAAGTTAGCCAGCGCCACCATAGACCTAACCATTTCAAGCAAAGTTCTATTTCTTCACTCAGCCACTCCTTTTTGTTGAGGGGTGTATAAAATTGTTAATTGTCTTACAATTTCTTTTTCATTACATATATCCTTAAATTGATCAGATAGATACTCACATCCGCAATCAGTTCTTAAAGCTTTCACTCTTAAGTTTAATCGGTTCTCCACCAAATTCATCAATTGTGTAAAGCATTCCAATGCTTCTGACTAATGGGAGATCAAATAAACATGATCATGACGAGTACAATCATCCATAAATGTGATGAAATATGAGGATCCATGCCTCGCCCTCACACTCATAGGACCACATATATTTGAATGGATGAGTTGCAATGGAAAGTCATCTCTAGTTTCATTTCCAAATGGTTTTCTAGTTGTTTTTCCTGCTAGACAATGTTCATATATTGACATTTCCATTTTAGTTAAGGACCCCAACAATCTTTCTTTTGCAAATCTATTCATTCTTTCAGGGTATATATGTTCAAGTCTAACATGCCATCTAAAATTGGAGATTTTGTTAAAGCAAAACAACCATGATTATATATATCATTAAAACCAAAAATTGTGTCCAAGACAATAAAACCATCAAAAAGGTAATCATAATCATAATATTTAGTGCCATAAATGATGTGAATAGAATTATTGTGAAAATTCACACTAATATTTAATTTAAGAAGAGAAACAACAGTAACTAAATTATGTTGAATGTCTAGAACATATAAAAAATTCATGTAGGATTAGGATTCGTCTCCCTTGGAACTCTAGTTTCCATGTTCCGACCCCTTTCACTTTAATTGATGCATTGTTTCCTAAATAAAGCCATTTGCTCCTGGAAGGCAGTCGACGACATTTAATTAATGATCCCCTATCTCTACCTATTTGGTTTGTAGCTCCTGAGTCAACAATCCACAAAGTATTAGCATCTTCCATTGATGCAGTACAAGAGACATAAGCAAAATGAGGAGTTTTAGTGCATGATGTTGCCTTATTCTGCTCCAGGCAATCTCACACAAAATTATCCACCTTGTGCCAAAAATAATACTCTACTTTGGCCATATTTATCTTTCTAACACCATATTTTCATCTCTCGTAAATTGAGATTTATCTTTCTAATTTGACTTATCAGACCCCCTTTTTCTTCCATGCTTTCTTGTTATTAGTCTTTTGCTTAGGATTACAAGTCCAAGCAGATTTGGCTAGAAAATCTTGATCATTTGCTTTAGAAGCGTCACGACACTCATCTTCAAGAACAAGATAGTTCTCAATGTCTTCAAAAGACTTGAAGCTTTCATTGTGGGTCATATGAAATTTTGTCTATTCCTAAATAGTAGGAAGAAGTTTTGTAAAAACTTGCACTTGTTGATGATAAGAAATATTTTATGAACAACTGGTTTTAGTTCTGGCATCACGTTTGACATTTCTCTTAAATGTTGCCTTATCATTAAATTAGGACGTAGTTTATAGGTATCAAACTTAATGATCAACCTCCTAAGTTTTTAGTATAAGTGCAATCAAACTTATCTTTCAGTGTTATCCACATGGCTTGGGCCGTTGGATAAGATTCGAACTCACACATAAGATCATCATCCATATTACTCAACAACGTTATGCGAACAATACTATTTTTTTCTTCTAGACTTGAAAAGTCTAAAAATTTCTCTCATGTTGTTGGATATCTTATATGCCAGCTCAACCATTACATGGTTTATGCCACAACCCGAGAGTATACCCTGAAAGAAATGGTATTCTCAAATCGTGGCATGACGTACTCGACCTCTCGGAGGTCCTGCACAATCCCTTAGACATCATTCATCGCATATGTATATATGAAAAGTAGTGCGGGATTAAAACTTGTCACAAGAACAATAATTTTTTCAAATTCTCTTTCATAGAAGACATTGGAAAAAGCTAAGTCTCTTGTAGACATCTTAGACAGTTGTGTGTATCTTTGTCACAACCCAAACATCAAAAAATAGAAAATAGCAAAGTCTAATACAATGTCTCATGACAATAAAAGCTAAACATAGATATGTCCTTGAATCAATTGAGGACATAGCAAAACTTGCTTGAATGAATGCTAATTCCAAGCTTGCTCATAGTATACTCCTCACTTGCCACCTACACCTTTTGAGATAAGACAATATATTAAATTAGTACAATAGAATGCACTAAGTATGATGACATGCAATAAAAACCATGCTAAAAGGACATTTGCTTTAAAGTATCTTTTCATGCTCTTTTGGAGAAACCTTATAAAACACAAGTATAAGAATTACTTACAAGTCAACATATAAATATAAGACATATTCCAAGTAATCCATAACATACCATTTTGAACACTTAGAAACCATATAAGCACATGTACCTCCTACCAAAGGTCCGCCTAAGGCTCACTTAAGTAAGACATGAAGCGGCCGCCCATACAACCACTTCACACATCTAAGTGATCCTCAAGACTTTCTAAGATAAGATTATTCACTTTATTCAATTAAACCCCCTGCCTAAAGTTACTCTAAGACTCACCTAAGTAAGACATGAAGAGACCTCCCATACACCCTTTTCAAGCCTACCTTAACAATCGTTAAATCTATTCTAGATAAGTACCTTTTTGTTCACATGCATTAGCTTAAGTCAATCAATAGTCATTAAGACATTTAAGAGACATTCACATTTAGAAGATTTCACATAATGGTCTTGAAAGACCTAGGGAATCCTCATCCTAGCATCTTCAAAGCCTACTCGTGCAATGTATAGATAGCGTCCCATCCACTACCTACACTTTTTAGAACTTCTCCAACACTAGAATGCATCCCACATGATGAGAATATGCATTAATCGACATAGACCATACTAGCTAGGCATGGAATCTGGAGTCTACCCTACTCCGATGGAGGGTGTTCTACTTGCCAAGGGTAGAACTAGGACACATCCATGTAGGCACATGGTTAAGGAATACTAAGGGTTTCTTTGTACTCTACTCTCAACTTAAGTAGCATCACTCCCTTAGCGTATTCACTCGGTGCTAGCCATGTTCTCATAGAGTATGTTCAATCATACAAGAAACATATGAAAATATATCATATTTTAGTCACTACCTAATCATAACACTTCTACCAAGAATGAGTCCATTAGGGATGCCACACAATGGTTGAAAGGATAAATTAATGACTTTCTTAAGGATGGTTTCATGCCGTTCCAGCCAATCTACTCTCAAGTCCATCATTCACACAAAAAGGATACTATTACACCTTTCAACTACAAGGATATCATAACCTTCTTTCTAGTTTGAAGGTTCCGAGTTAATGACCCTCTTAACCACGTTTAAGGTCATATTTCAATCATATATACACATACATGACAAAGATGCTTAAGCCTACTAAGTCAAGAGTTCATATTCACATTCTTCATGTATCAAGTAGAGGGACATAAATCTTCCAAAACAAGACACACTTCATCATCTTATAACATATACAACAACATTCAAGTAGCACATAGGGTCAACTAAGTATACTACAAGTCACCCTTTCCATTTCTATAAAAACATCTTCATAAAACATCATAGTCTCTTACAGTCAACTAGTGAGAATCATACTTGAACATCAAGTATACACATATAAAGACATTAATATCGTCTATCATGATCACTTATAATCAATTAGAAGAAAACATGCTCTCACTTTATTCATACACATATACCACATAAGCCTTCACAATGATCACCTATACAAGCTATAACAAAATAACATCACAATTCACAAAGTAATGTCGATAAGGTCATATTCTTCACAATTATAACACAAAAGCACCACCATCATAATTGGACCATACCAATAAACACAATTCAATGCGTATACTAAACAATATAGAAGAGATTTGGTTAACATACCACCATTCCATCATCAACACCTCCAATCCTTAGCCATTCCAACCAATTCAATTCACAAAGGCTCTTACCAATAGCCATACACACCAATCAAAACCAATAATCAAACCATACAATGATCTAACATGATATTATATGAAAATCATCAAATTAAGGCATCCTATATACAATTCTAACATGATCTTTACATAATTCAATAGCCCAAAGTAATCTACACAAGAATTCAATTCAATAGAGCCAAAATCAAATCATCCACATTATAGCCAAAATTAGAATTTCATGATTTTCATGGGTTCATAGTAATTTTGATGTAAAATCATTCAATTATCATCAATTATAACATAAATCATTGATTCAAATCATTTTATGCAAGAACCCATGACTAGAAGTAAAAATACAAGATTTCATGTTTTGAGAAGTCTAAGAAAAGCCTTTGAAGTTAAGCTCCTTGAAGAAAGAGAATTCAAGGATGAAACACCATACCTTTCTTGAATATTATCCACAAAAATGATGAGGATTTGATGGAGAAATCGAGCACCTAGACTCAATAGAGTTCTAGAGAATTCTATTTGGGGTCTTGGGGTTTTGATTTGAATAATGAACTCAACTTTAGGTTCTAGACTTATAAAGTCACTTAAAATACCTTAAGTAACCGCCAAATATATTTTTAGAATGCTAGGTGAATTACCCAAATTGTCCTTGCCTTGGCCGAGAGTCTGCGGGAAATAGCACACTCCAATCGACAATCCTATCTACGGGGTGTCGACCAGGCTACGGGGCCATACTAGCAACCGTCGTTTGGGGTCAGAGATTCATAAAATGGGTTATTAAGCTTCCACACCTAAGTTTGGAGCGACTTCCCCCATCGATGGGGCATTCCTTAGACGTCAGAGCGTCGTTTGCCCAATCGTAGATGGAAGACTGCCTTGGACAGTTTTGAGCCAAAGGTTGGGTCCTCCTCAAGGACCCTTAGGGTGGCCCTTGGGGAGTCGTACACGTTTCCAACCTAAATACTTACTTCTAGGTGTTAGGAACCTTTTATTTCAATTTGAACTCAAACGAACACGTAAAATATGCAAAGGCACATTAGAACACACAAACACGTCTCAGGGCTAACTTCCGAAACGTTTGGGATGTTCTTGGACGTTTGACCTCCAAACCCTTCCAAACTCAACACACTGCCTCAAAACACTATAATTAACCATTTTAAGACTTTATAACCTCATGACACACATGTTAGGCTCTAGTTTCACCTAGTTCATTTTCAGGGTGTTACAGTTTAGGGGCTCCAAAACCTCTTGCCCTTCAAGAATATATTGAATTTTACAATGTCAAATGTCATAATAATCACTACTTAATTTTTCATCCTTATTCAATTCAACAATGATAATCTTTGAAGCTATTTTATAAACTTTTATATGCACATAAAAGACATAGTACAAATAAGCACAAAACATAATTTTTTATTTGCTGCAAATTATATCGAAATTAATATTGTTTATCTAATAGTCTATGTTCAAAAGTTCACATTTGTCTTACTTTAATATATATATATATATATATATATATATATATATATATATATATAAATTTATACTTCTATGAATATACATGTCTCAAACAAATTACATAAACCATTATCATGAATTAATTATTTTTTAAATTGAAATTTGCTAAGAAAACTTTTAGAATTTTGAAAACTTCCTGATTATGTTTTCAAACAGTGAACTTTCAGTTCTCATGTTTCATATATTCAATGTCAAATTTTTTTTTACAAATAATATATCGTTGAAAGGTTTTGAAAATATCTTTCCACTGATATATGTCTTGTTGGATTCGAAATTGATTAGAGTATCATGCCAAAGATTACAATTGCAAATCATATGACTGATAAATAAAAACATATTACTTATATTGTTTGGTCAAGCGACTTACATATTTAAAATTAAGGATGCTCTTTTATTCTTAAGTGTGAGAAGAGGGGTATTCTATTTATAGGATTCCTTACGTTTCCTTTGAGGGAATAAACCAAATATGAAAGAAAATAATATTTTTATTTAAAAAAAGTTCAAATATTTATGATAATACTTTTCACTTTTCTTTTAAGGAAAAAATAAACTTCAAATAAGGTAAGAAAATTAGGGCAAAACCCTATCAAATCACCCCTTTTGGCTGAATTTTCTTGACAAAACTTAATCCGCCTTCTTCTATACTTGATAATCTTGTGCTTCACAAAATCTTCATTACCACTGTTTGCCATAATTAAAAATAAATTTAAAATATCTGAGTTAAAAATGATTTTAAAATGTTTTGTTTTTATTTTTAAAAATTACAGTAGTGGGAATGTTGAAAATATGATTTAAAACTTATTCTCCACATGTAGTTAAAAAATATCTTCATTGTTATCAAATTTGTTGTAAATTGGTTTGAATCCATTTGTATGCATCTTCTACCTCAATGAACTACTAAATCATGGGACTATAAAATCATATGCTCCTATACCGCTTGTTGGGTTCGAAAGTGATTAATGCGTTATGCAAAAAATTATAATTGCAAATCATATTGTTTACTAATAAGACGACAAATAAAAATACGCTTAAGACATATTATTAATATGCTTTGGTCAAGTGACTTACATATTGAATATTAAAAAAATCATTGATATGTTTAGGAGAAAATCTTCTCATAAACAAGACTCTTAAACAGTTACATTGTGCATGATTTTGCGTTCTTAGTGTGAGAAGACGAGTCTTCTATTTATAGGGTTCCATATGTTTCCTCTAAGGAAATAATAAATCAAATATGGAAGAGAATTATATTTACTTTCAGAAAAAGTTGAAGCATTGATGGTAATACTTTGATTTCTTTTAAAAAAACAAACTTTAAAAAAGGTAAGAAAATAAGCGCAAAACCCTAATATGTCTTGCACACATTGAAAACATGAAGAGGGAGAAAATGAGCTTGCATGTTGGGCAGTCTTGCTGAAATTTTCAGCTTTTTCTCTTCTTTGGCAGCCAACTTTCAGCACCCATATCTCCTACATCCGATATCGAACTTCTAAAAATAATATATCAATGGTATCAAAAATATCTTTCTATCAAAGTATGACTTGTTAAGTTTGTTATCTTTGGATGATCCCAATTCCTCCTTTTTATAGGACTAGGTTAAGAGTTGTAACTCTTATTCTTCAAGAGTTACATCACGTCTTATCCCATAACCACCACTCCATTCAAGAATACATAATTCTCCCTCTTTTATCATATGGAGTTATTTAGTGGAGTTGTAACTTACTTCATGAATGAAAGAATTTACTAGTCAACCCAACAACAGATGTATCTAATTCCAACATTGAGTTATAAATATCTCATTATTTCTCTTTAGATCTGTTTGTTCATCACTATTTGACTCTCTTGTAAGCTTTTTAGTGTCAAAATTTGAGAAACAAAAAGAAAGAAAGTGAACGAAAAAAAAGAAAAAATTTAAGATTAATCATTTTTGCATTTATATTGTGATTTACTTTGTGTATTTGAAACAAAGAGGAGCCTAGGAGTGTCAAAAGAATATGAAAAATCGATTGAATCAAACATCTATTATATCATTTTCTAATAAATTACTGAACTTTTATATAAGCGTATAACCGTTCCAGGCAATTGAAATGGTATTTTGATATAAAAAACCAAAAAAAAATATTAGAAGTAAACCGAATAACCTTATAAGTATGCAAATATATTTATAAATTATCAATATGTTAAATCATATATTTATATAAAAGAGAACCCTAAGCTCGCTTACGTGGTGCCACGACAAATCAAAATTTCCTTTAATTTATTTTATTTCCAAAACTAGCCTTCTATTATTTTTTAAATGAAAAGTAGCGACTTTTATGAAAAGTTGTAATTTTTATGAAAAGTTGAGACTTTTATGAAAAGTTGCGACTTTTATGAAAAATGTGACTATTGTAAAATGTTGTAACCTTTTTGAAGGGTTGCAATTTTTTCAAAGAGCTCTGACCTTTCCGATAAGACACAATAAGTATTTGTTCACACTATCATTTGTTGTCTATAAATAGAGTAATTTTCTCTTATTATAAAACAACAAAAAAGTTGAACTTCTTTTTTTCTGGACAGTTAAATATTTGTAAACTTTGCTCTTATTGAATGACTCACTGACACCATTGTTTTGTATCAATACACTGGTGAATAAAATTTTTCTGTCATGAGATGATCTGTTCCCTTAAACCTCGGGTACTAGAGGATAATAATTCGCTTAGGGGACATTGTGCATTCATTTGGCACGATTTTTTTCATTCTGTTTCATTCTATTGATATAAATCCTAGTATGCTTTTTACAATCATTAATTTATGCTTATATAATTAATTGTTGTTTTGAGTATATGTTTTAAACGTTGTTGTTTATGTTTATGTAAATTTATTGATATAAGTATTTTCAGTGTAGATTCAATAACAAGTGTTAATTGACTATTCGGGTAAGTTTTCTATATTGAAATTGTTGAAGGTACGATAAAAGAATGTCCACAAATCTCTAACTTCTTTATCAACAACTTCATTCCTTCACATACAAGGATGAGAATTTTTGTAAATTAAAAGATCATTTGAGAGTTAATAGCTTTGCATGCCCATATTTTTTGGCTTTTATATTGTAAAGTATGTTATAAAATATTATAGTGTAGATGTCCACTACACCAAGAAGTTACTCACCCATTATCTCCATTACTTTCTTCCATTATGATGATAACCATAACATCCATAACCTCCAACTTGTTAAGAAAACTCACAGTCTTCTCCAAATGGAAGTTGTGGCTGTGGAATATTTGAGAATAAAGGAGAGAAGGGATGAAGAGTAAAACCAACCAACTACAATGTTACATCGTCCTTCTGTATATATTATATTCTATGTATTAGTATTTATACAGACTCTAAAATTGTAACTATCTCTACTGGATACATCTTCTATTTATAAAAAAACATTTACTGTTCTAACTAACTAAAAATATAACTAACATCTTGAAAATGACTAATCTAACAAAATAAACTAATTGCTGGCACTACATGCCAGACTCTTTATCTTCACACTCTCCTTACGCTTAGTCGTATGAAACAAGTTGAATACTCAAAGCTTAGATAATAGAAAATCATGTTGTGTATGTCCTAATCCTTTCATCAGTATGTCTGCTAGTCGAAGATCAATCTTGACATGTTTTGTTTGTATCATTCCCTTTCGTATTTTATCACTGATAAAATGACAGTCAATTTCAATGTGCTTCGTCCTCTCGTGATATATGGGATTTTCTGCAATTTTTAAAGTAGCCTATCTATCACAGAACATTTTCACAGGTAATGTCAACTTCCAGTTCAGTTCAGCAAACAACCCAACTAACCAAATCACCTTTGCAGTAACACTTGTCATACTCCTCCTATATTAGAATCTGCTAAGATTTTGGATATAGTGTTCTATTTCTTGGATTCCCAAGATATCAGTGAGTCACCAATCTTTACAACTAAACCACTAACTGAATTTCTTGTCATTGGACAAGTTTCCCAGTCTGCATCACAATGAACACTCAGTTTGTGTGAAGTCTCAGAAGATAAGAGTATTCCAAAACCAGGAGAATTCTATAAGTATCTAACCACTCTTAATGCGACTTCCATATGAGACATTTTATGTGAGTGCATAAATTGACTAAGGTTTTGTACATTAAAGGCAATATCAGGTCTTGTCATTGTGAGGTAGAGCAATTTACCTACTAGCTTTTGATAGCTTGTAGGATCCTTTAAAGACGCATCATCCAATGAATTTCCTGAATTAGCATATAGGCCCTTATAATATATACTGGTAAGCCTATGGTTTGCTTCAAGTGGAGTGCTAGAAGGCTTTGATCCTATTAAATCAAGGTCTGAAATTAGATAAGACTAGACTATCTTTGACAAACTGAGATACCCTTCATGTTTCTAGCATTTTCAAGACCAATGAAGTACTTCATCTCTCCTACGTCCTTGATCTTAAAATGATGATTAAGCATAGCTTTAGTCTCTAGAATGAGAGTAGAAGAGGAACCATTGAGTAGAAGGTCATCAACATTAGACCAAAATAATGATAGTATCAGCACCAGCTATTTTGGTGAATAAAGAGTAGTCAGGATGACTCTAAGAAAATCAAGAACGCAGTAAAACTTCTGTAACATTTAAATTCCACTGTCTAGAGGTCTGTTTGAGACCATAAAGGGATTTCTGAAGCTTACAAACCTTGGTGGACTCCCCCTTGCTGGAAAAACTAGGTGGTTGAAACATGTAGACATCCCCGTCTAGATCACCTTGAAGGAAAGCATTGAATAACACCATTTGGTGAAGCTTCCAACCATGCATAGAAGATATTAATAAAACATCCCAAACAATGTCCATTTTCACCACCGGGGAAAATGTTTCTTGATAATCCAAACCTTTTTCCTGAGTATAACCCTTAGCAACTAGTCGAGCCTTATACCTTTCAACCTCTCCTAAAGCATTATATTACACTTTAAACACCCACTTACAACCAACGACTCTCTTTCCAGGAGGTAGATCAACAAGACACCAAGTATTATTGTCATTAAGAGGTTTAAGTTCTTGTTGCATTGGAAGTAACCATTCAGAATGCCTTGCAGCCTCAACATAAAGGCTCTTTGATGGAAGAATAGGCACATATAGACTTGTAATAGGGAACAACAATATTATCTTAGGAAATGTAGTTTAATAAAGGATATTGGAAAGAATTATAAGGTGGATCATATGATGTTAAAAGAGCATGCACAAAGTCATGAAACCAGCATGGTGGTTTAACCATTCTACTTGATTTCCTAATTGTAACAGGGGGAAGTTGAGTAGGTGTGGAGGCAGGAGGAGAAAGTCCATTATTATCATCAGAAATATTGGAATCATGAGAATAGGATCCAAGTCCTCTACAAGTGTGTTATTGACTTGTAGGTAATGGCAAGGCGAAACATTTACTTGGAAGAGAAAAATACTTTCATGGAAAATGACGTCTCTATACAAAGAAAAAATTGCTATTAAGACCATAAAGAAAATAGACCTTTTGTGTGATGGAATAACCTAGATTAATAGCCTTTTCAACTCTAGGATGAAATTTGTCACCACAAGCTTTGGTAATGGTTGCATAACAAAAGGAACCTAGAACTCTCAAATGTTGAATGTGTAATATTTTGAAAAGTAAAGACCTAATCCAGAGCCTAACACAAGTGTATAGGGGTTTGGATACTGTTTTAAAACCCAAAATAGTGTGTATAAGTCTATTGGGAAGACTTAGAGCCAAGACGTCAAGGAACGTCCATGACGTCCAGAAACTAGCTAAATTGAACTAGTTGACGTTGCTATGTTTGGTGAAGTTTTGGAAGGATCAAATGAAGTCTAAAACTTTTAAAAAGACATAAAATAGGTAAAATGTAGTATATAGTAGGGGTGCATATCAGTCGGTTCGGTTCGGTTTTGAACATTATCGGTTTTGCTTATCGGTTATCGGTTTGTAGACTAGCTAAACCGTTAAACAACCATTAAGTTATCGGTTAATCGGTTATTGGTTAATCGGTTGTCGACCCTTATCGGTTCGGTTATCGGGTTAACCGTTAACATATCACACATTTTTTAAAAATAAAAATCACAAGAACATGCAAAAGGTCCTGCAGGCTGCAATGGTGCAACTAAAGTGACAACATACTAGCAATTAGCAAACACTTACATTGCCTTTCTTTTACTTGCTTGATGAAGCTACAAGTGCACTTGATGCTGAATAGAAAACATCAGTCACTGCCACAACAGTCAGCAGCCCACAGAACACACAGCCACAGCCCACAGCAACAGCCACAGCCACAGCCCAACAGAAAATTCTACTCGACAGTCGACACAACAGCCACAGCCCACAGCAGTCAGCAGACTCAGCGCAACACAACATTTTCTACTAGAAAACACTCGACACAACAGCCACAACAGTCAACAAATCCCCAACAGCTCACACAGAATCAAAATTTCAAAAATTCAAAATAGCAGTCACACAAATTGAAAATTTAGTCCAAACATAGTACTAATATTTCACATTCAAGTAAACAAAATAATAGCTAGTAATCAATTCTTGCGAGTGAACGATTCTGGTTTCTTGTTTCCAAACAACGTTTAACATGATTTCTTAAGGAGGCAGTTCCATTATAGTGCGAATGGTAATAAGCAACACGACCACAATGAATACATTTCACGGTCCACGATCCATCTTCTTTTTCTTCAAGTTTTTCATAGTGATTCCAAATAGGTGATCGAGCATTAGAACCATGAAGTTGAGGCATGATGAAATCTGATGAACAAAGAAACAGAGAAAGCATTAGATATTTTAATGATTAAAATGAAAGATTAGTCAAGATAAAGTGATAAACTGATACAGAACACCAAATTCTACTGGGAGCTTTGCACAAATATTTGTATCAACCATAATATTACAAACCCATTACTCATTAGTCATCAGAAAAGAGAAGTCAATCATAAATCATGCATAAAGACAAGATAATAAATAACACATGTATGATGTAATATAAGAGACCACCTCAATAGTAAGACATCTACCTTCCTTTTCCTTTAGTAGAGTTAGTGAAGGAAACCTCCAATTTTACATGTCATCAATACAAAGTTCGTTTCCAAGTTTTGCCAAATCTAAAGACAAATATAACAAGTCAAGGCTCAAGACTTAAAAAATATAAATATAGAATAAACTATTCACAGTTTTACAATTTACATCAATGAGGTTCTTTTTTTACCTTCTTCAAGTTGCTCAAGAAAATCTAAATCTTCCTCAATACTTATGGGTTGTGGCTCACTTCGAAGCCAATCTTGAAGGCACACTAGAGCTTGTACCAATTTAGGAGTTAATGAACTCCTAAACGAATCAAGTATGCGTCCTCCAGTACTAAAAGCACATTCAGACGCCACACTTGAAACGGGAATAGACAACACATCTCGAGCCATCTCAGAAAGAATTGGAAATCTAGGGGAGTTAACTTTCCACCAAAGCAATACATCAAAATCTGATTTTCCAACTTCAATTTCTTCATCAAGATACTTAACTAATTCTGACTTTGAACTTGCTCCTCCTTTTTCAGATGTATGTTTTTGTAATTCCTCAAAAAAATTTCCAACTCCTCCTCCAGACCTTGAATCAACAGACCTTGAATCAGAAGTATCCACCTCAGTTGAAGAAAATTGGCCATTTTTATCAGAATCAACAGGCTTTGTATACTCATTAAACAAAGATTCCATGTATGTTCGCACACCGATTTCTAAAGCAGCCCCTTTTTCTCCAAACATCTTCCTAAGTGCAAAGCCAAGAGTGATAAATTTGTGACGAGGATCCAAAACACATGGTATAAAAACCATTTTATTCATTTTTTCAATATCACCCCAATATTTATCAAATTTCTGCTTCATATTTTCCGCCATTTTAGCCAAAACATGATCTTCATTTGATATCAATTGATTCAAGTAAACACCAGCTTGACAAATTTCAAGAAAATGAAGATTTGATGTAACATATTGTGATCCAGATATCTTCAAAGTAAGATTAAAAAACATTTCAAGAAATTTTGTGATTCGCTTTACGCCCTCCCAATCACTACTCAAAAGTGTACCTGTAGAATTTTTATCCACCATATCAACAAACTTAATATGTAGTGTCAAGTCAATATCACGATCAGCGTACTCTACAATTGCACCTTCATATTCAATTACCCGCTTCAACATCATGTAGGTTGAATTCCACCTTGTAGGAACATCCAAGCATAAAGACTTTTTAGCAAGATTTTCATCTTCACAACATTCTTGAAACTTTTTCCACCTAGCAGGAGATTGTCTGATGTATCTTACTGCTTGCCTAACTCGTTCAATAGATACATTTGCTTCTTTTGTACCGTCTTGAACAATAAGATTTACAATATGAGCCATACACCTTATATGAAGGTGACTACCACCCATTAGGTTGGTCCCCCATTTAGTTAATTGCTTAGACAACTCAGTTATTGCCACACTACTTGAACCAGCATTATCAACTGTACCGGTGAAAATGTGATGCAATCCCCACTCATGTAAGCACTTACTAATAGACTTTCAAGATCTTCACCTCTATGACTAGTGATTGGACAAAAAATGATAATTCTTTTATGCAAAGTCCAATTTTTATCAATCCAATGAGCAGTAATGACCATATAATTAATTCTTTGGATGGAAGTCCAAGTATCAGTGGTTAAAGACACCCTTTGTTTTGTTCCCTTAAAAAAAGCCATCAACTTATGTTTTTCTTCATCAAAAAGATTAAAACAATCACGAGTCACAGTGGTACGAGAAGGAATGTGGAAACAAGGTTGTGCTACTTTCATAAATTGTTTAAAACATTCTTTTTCAACAAATCTAAAAGGAAGTTCATCAATAATTACCATACGACACAAGGCCTTTCTACACTCTTCCTGATCAAATTTCCATGGAACAACAACTACATCACCCTTGTTACCACCTATCATTGGTTGAAATGCTAATCTTGATTGTCTAATATCAATGTTATAAGGCATCTTAGGGCATTTGGATATATGAGTACGCATTGACGTCGTACCATGTTCTTTTGTATCAGCAAAATACTCTTTCTTACAGTAGTTGCAAACACCCTTTTCATTTCCATCAGAATCAGTTTTACGAGAAAAATGATCCCACGCACGAGATCTTTTTTTCCTCCCTTTCTTTACTTGAGACTCAACAATTTGACTTTGATCTATTGCATTTGAATTAGAAGCTCCACATTCACCAACAACCTTATCAGTTATGACATTTTCAGCCATGATACTTTCACCAAATACTGCGAAAAGATATGCCATAATCGTTTATTATTAACGTTCAACAAGGAGGAACCATCATCCACTTGTCCTAATCTTGAAAAAAGAAACACACACA
>JAPDHL010001909.1:7926578-8028486 GCA_032847665.1 Solanum chilense | reverse complement strand
CCATTTTCTGGGTTTTGGAAGCTTATAAGTTAATCTCCAGCTTGTATTGGACCTTCGAAAACCTGTATTTCAACCTCGTGTTTGCCGAGGAAGAGAGTCTCCTCAGACTCGGGAGAAGCCGATTCAAACATAGATGAGGTAAAAAAAGATAACGATTAATAATAGAGTATAAATCTATAAAGTGCAGCCAAGACAAATGAAAATAAATAAGGCCAAAATGCATGTGTTTAATTTGTTATACCCATGTTACGCTAAATAAGAACATCCCATGTTATGCTAAATGTGAGCAAGGAAAAACATATCATGCTGAAGTAAGCTAAGAAGATCGATCCAACAATCAACATAAAATAAGCAAAATCAAATCCTATGACTACAGAAACTTGATAGACGCATATTTATGCTTTACTAGCATACGAACAGCCCACTTCCAGCAAAGGAGAACCGATAAAATTAATAACGATACTATTTAAAACTAGAATCTATGGGATCTTACATTGACCACTATAAGAAAATAATTAAACATGAATCCAACTTATTCTTAGTTATAAAAATAAAATGATAAAAATGGCATGCCCCAGTTACCAGTGATTTGACAAAATCAGTACATCATACTTATGAGTTATTGTCAAAGAAGTAGTTCCTTAGAAGAGCTTAAATACAAAATTTCAATAAGGAAAAAAAAATTGACGAATAGAAGTACTTAGACTTTTGCCGACTCAAAATTATGTAAATATGAACGAAGTAGGTGCATTCAACAAAAATATACATAAGAACTCATAATGAAAATTTAATTCAAACAGAGGCAGCTAACATAGGATTTTAAGTCAAGCAGCAGGACACATATTCCGACGACGAATTAAACATATATTCAAACAAATCTCCCATCATGAGCCACAAATCTGAACTAAACTAACGAACTAGACGACTAAGAACGAAGAAACCCAGATGGACAACCAGTTAATGAAATCGAAGATAGAAGCAGACCAAGACCCCAAAAGCCGGTAAAATCATAGTTAAATCATGAAATCTACCATAACACAGCCTACCCGAAGATCGACTTTGAGTGAGGGATGCTAACGCTAAATATGCGGATTCAAAGAACCAGACTAAACATGATTTTGATCCAGAATAAAGAGGTCCAAGCTAACGCGAAAGAAAAGCATACAACTAGAAGTCTAACGAACAAAACTATGAGAGGAGGTTTTTACCTTTTTTCGAGCAGCGAACGGTGACGATAAGCTATTGATCGCGTCTTTCAAACCACCAAACACGAATGAACTAGGTTTAACACGGATTCTAGGCACTTGCTTAACCTCTATGTGTATTTTCTTGCCAAGATATGTCTCACAGAAGGGATTTTAATTCTAAGGAAACTCTAACTTTCTTATTACAAACCAAAAATCAAACCAACAAAAATCTCCCTGTGACTCTTTAATATTTCTGCCCCTTTTTTCAAAAGCGAAAAAAAACCCCTTTCCTGGCCGAAGACAACCACAAATATATATCCCCCAAATTAAAGCTCAAATTGAACGAGAAAAAGAAAAAGGCTTTTTCAAAACAAATCTAGGCCCAAGAAAATTCAAAAACAAATTCTCCGCCCTAGGAGAATATTCCCAAAAGATTACTCAACTTGAACGGATGGAAACATGCGTGGAGGGCTCGGATCGATCGCGTGTCCTTGCACCATTACGTGGAGCGATCCTGTGATACAAGGACGAGGGCTATCGCTGCGTTCGTTGTCCTGATAGCTCCTTCTGCCGAAAACCCGGCTGGTACAGTTCCATCAAGAGGGAAGGGAGCGAAGATGCGGAATCAGGGTAGCGTACTACACACGTTGTCATGCTCTAATGCGCCAGGGAGAAAACCAGCGCATGGATGATTCTTCACTGCTGCCTCATTCTTCTGGGTTCTTCAGCGTTAAGAGTTTAGAGGGGGGGAGAAGGGAAGCAACACGGTCGGGTCGGGGGAGAAGAAAAATGGGTTGGGAATATTGGAAGTGGGCCTTGGAGATAGGTGGGCTACTGGATTGAAGTGCATGGGCCAAATTTTGGAAATAAAATGGGCGAGTTGGGCTGGATTTGGAAAAGGAAGTTTTTAATAAATGGCCCAAAATGGTTTGTCCGAGCAAATTATAATATTGAGTAACTAGATGGAATTGATTAACATAAATTACTTAGATAAGCTTCTTAAATTTAACGATATAAAATAATCGACTTAGTTGCGAAATAATTAAACTAATAAAAACCTTTTTGAGATGATTTTTGAATAATCACGATATTATAACTATTTACATAATTTATGTAAACCTAATATATTATGAAAAGCGAAGAGGTCCATTAAAAGTAATTTGAAAATTAATTTAAGCTTTATGAAAATCTAATTATTAAAAGTCGTTTTGAATTAAGAAACTTGTCAATTAATTTATCGGGGAGGGTCAAAATCGGGTGTCAACAACTGTCCCTCATTTTACTTAAATGACTGCAAGAAATTCGAGGAAAATGAAATTGACCAAGCCAATTTTGACCGACCACATATTCATCTTTTGGAAAGGATCTTTGTACGGACTTAACGAAGTATGGTCGAACCCTAGACACGAGTTTCCTACCTATCTCAGGCTATATGAGAACTCAGGCCACTTGTAGTTCGATACTCTAGATTTAACACACGATTTTAAAAGAATTCAACAGTCATCTCGGTACCGAATTATGAAGGGATTGAGATGCTCGGAAATGGGATTTAAAAGTAAATGTTTGGAATACAGCCGAGCTTCAACACTGAGCTCGCCTACATATCCTTAAACATGGGAATCAAGCTGCCAGTAGTTCGACTCGATCGGTTGAAAAAAGAAATCTATTATGCTAGATAACCTTTGGTTCTGGAGTAGTGACAAATTTAATCAAGTATGGAAAAGAGGCTTGTAACCTCTTAGCCATGAATGTGGCGCTCTTCACATCCATAGGTAAGAACTTACACGGACATAATTTTCAAGCTCCTGGCGCATTGTCACTCAGATTGGAAACTTACTTCCGGTAGATCAAAATTTCTCGACGCGAGACCGAGACAAACGAAACTCAAAGTAAAATACACATGCCTTCTGATAGGGATGTGGTTTGATTGTGGTGGAAGTCGCTCCTCTGCTCGCGTCCTAAGAGTTTGACATTCCTCTTTGGACTCTGTCCCAGTTCGCTGCTTAGATAAAGTCTCATGTTGTGCTGCGTCCCTTTGACATCGTTCCGCACCTGTGGTTTTTGGAGAATTCATCCTTTTGGATGCTCTCGACAAAGACTAAGATAAAACTTGTCAACTTAAAAATGTAATTAGAATAGGAGACAGTGCTTTTACCATGTCGACACTCAATGTTTTTCCTCGACATCTGACGTCAACTCGAATGGTCTGACATGAAGCAAATGAAGCTTATGTCTGGTGTTTGCAATGTAATCTCCAATGTACTCTTTACTTGATGCCGAAATAAATAAATGTTGATGCGATGCTGATATTTCTTTTGATATCAATGTACTTGTTATGCTGATGTCAACATAAATGGAAGATGATGTAGTGCTGACGCTTCTCTTGATGTTGATGTACTCTTCGTGTTGTTTAGTTTAATCAAAATAAAGAATGCAGTTGATGCCAACAGATTAATATTTCTTTTTGGATACACGATTCCTTATCCGGTAGTGCATGATTTCTTATGGGACATGAATATCTTCCCGTGATGCGTAAATTTGCGAGGTATGAAATCTTCTAGCGATGCATAATTTCTGTGAGGTATGAAATTTTCTCACGATGCATAATTTCTGCGAGGTATGAAATCTTCTCGCGACGCATAATTTCTACGAGGTATGACACCTTCTCGCGATGCCTAATTCTTGAGAGGTATGAAACCTTCTCGCGATGCATAATTTACTACGAGGCATAAAATCTTCTCATGATGCTTTGTCTTCCGCAATGCATGCGTATTGACTCGCGATGCATGATTTTCCGCAATGCATGCGTATTGACTCGCAATGCATGATTTTCCGCGATACATGCGTATTGACTTGCAATGCATGATTTTCTGCGATGCATGAGTATTGACTCGTGATGCATGATTTTCCGCGATGCATTAGTATTGACTCGCGAAGCATGAATAATCATATCGCCTCCAACGATGATAACACTAAAACTTCTTCCAGGTAATACATCGTCTAGATCGATAATAAACTAGCTGACCCCCTCCAAGTAATGCATAGTATCATATCCGACATTACAATGCAAATGATGTCCTTTATAAATTTCATGTCGTTGGAAATTGATTGAAATAAACAATTCATATTCCCATGTCTCCGACACAATAGATATAAAATGTCTATTGCTTCTAGAAAAACTATTGGTTTGGGGATAGTTTTCTCCTCTTTGGACCTTTTCATATTCACCCATCGGAAGAATTTGCTGATTTCAGAGCAAAACTATAAACCTGCGTCCACAGAAAAATTGTTAGTTTTAAAACGAAATGATATGTGTCGATTTCATCAGTTATTTTCTCCTTGTCTTGCTATGTCTTGTTGATTTCCTGATCTCCCGACTCTTGACAGATGAGACAAAGTATTTTATGCAAAAGCAAATGAAATATAAAAGGGAAAATTTAAGAGAAATAAATTTTCGAGAAATAGTATCTAAAAAAGGTCTCTACCAAGTCATGTCATATTAGGCTTAACAAACTTCTTTGAGTCTGATGCTGGAAGGTCTATCTGATTATTCGCTGGGGAGTTTTCAGAGTCACTCCGGACTTGTAGATAAACCCGTGCTGAAATTTTGAGGCGATCCTCAAAATTTCTGTCTCAGGTAACTGTCTTGCTTATCTTTCCACTGTAACTAAGCAGATCGCAGAATTTTTGAGATCTTCTCAAAAATTATGTCCCAATTGCGAATCTCGAAATATCTTCTGTATTGGTTTGCTGAGGAAGAATCTCTTTTCAAGAATTTTTGAGTCCCTCTCAAAAATTCTGTCCTAGTTTCTATTGTAAAGAGGAACAGAAATCTTACGGGAGATATGACCGAACCCTTGTGGTGCCTACGTATCCCGTTGAGGCAAGAATCAGGTTAAACATAGTTCCCCCTCAAAGGTTAACAAAAGTAAAAAGATTTGCAATGAAAACCTATCGAGGCTGACACAGGCCGCCTACGTATCTCATTCTTGAGAACTCAGGTCGATCATAGGTCAAAGACAAATTAATATTAAAAATGGTAAATGGGGTGACTGAAGCTGACATAGTCCGCCTATGTATCTCATTCTTGAGAATTCAGGTCAGACGTAGTTCATTACAAGGAGAGATAAGAATTTAAGCAAAACAAATACAAGCAAACAGAATGATTACAAGCAAACAGAAATGCAAAACGAAACTTCACACGTAGTATCTCTTGATGGCATCTGATTTGATCAGTTTCGGCCATACGGTGTCGTCCATCTCCGACAGGACCAAAGCACCTCCTGATAATATTTTACGAACCATGTAAGGACCCTGCCAGTTTGTTGTCAACTTTCCTTTGTACTCGTCTCGATGAGGAAAAATACGCTTAAGAACCAACTGATGAACTTCAAATTTTTTGGCTCTTACTCTCTTGTGAAAGGCGCGAATCATTCTCTGTCGATACAACTGACCATGACAAACGGCAACCATTCTCTTATCATCAATCAAAGTTAGTTGATCAATCCTCTTGCTGACCCATTCAACTTTACTTAATTCAGCTTCTTGGATGATTCTCAAAGACGGTATCTCGACTTCAGCAGGTATGACTGGTTCTGTTCCATATACTAGCAAATATGGAGTGGCTCCAACTGATGTTCTGACAGTCGTGCGGTATCCCAATAAAGCATATGGTAACATCTCATGCCAACCTCGATGCTTGTCAATCATTTTTCTCAGAATCTTCTTGATATTCTTATTGGCGGCCTCTACAGCTCCGTTCATTTTGGGACGATAAGTAGTTGACTTTCGATGAGTAATGTTAAATTCCTCACATATCTCTCTCATCAAGTGACTGTTGAGATTTGCACCATTATTAGTAATGATGGATTCTGGCACCCCAAATCTACATATCAGATTGTTGCGAACAAAATTAGCCACCACTTTCTTGGTTACCGACTTGTTAGTAGCTGCTTTCTCCCACTTAGTGAAATAATCAATGGCGACCAAAATGAATTTGTGTCCATTAGTAGTGGCTGGCTCTATGGGACCGATGACATCCATTCCCAAAGCTACGAATGGCCAAGGTGAACTCATAACATTAAGTTCGTGAGGTTTTCACTTTTATCAAATCACCGTGCACTTGACATTTGTGGCACTTTTGAACGAATTTGCAACAATCATTCTCCATAGTCATCCAGAAATACCAGGATCGTAAGATCTTTCATCGAGATTCTTCAGACCATATTTTCTAGTATCATCCCTATGTTCATTGCTATACCATCATTTGCGATGTTATACTCTTGCCAAATTGAGCCCATTCATATGCGTACCAGAGCTCCAGCATATATTTGTTCAATAATCTTCACAGCTTCAACAGTATCAACACATCTTAGAAGACCCAAATCTGGAGTCTTTCTACAAAGGACTTATCCATTTAGAAAGAAATGTAGAGCCATAAGGCGGATCAACTTCTTTTGGTTGGCTGTAGTATCTTCAAGATAATTTCCAGACTCCAAATACTTCTTTATATCAAAATACCAAGGCAAACTGTCTAGTTCTACTTCAACATGGGAACAATGGACTGGATGTTGTTTCAACTACATATCCAAAGGATCAATATAATCTGTATCCGGATGCTTAATTATCAAAGCGATGGTGGCGAGAGCATCAGACAATTCATTTTGTATTCTAGGTGTATGTCTGAACTCGATCTTATGAAATCTTTTGCACAACTTCTGCACGTATTGTACGAAAGGTATAATCTTCGGGTTCTTCACAGCCCATTCTCCTTGAACTTGATGAATCAAAATATATGAGTCTCCAATAACCAACAACTCGTAGACATTTATGTCGATGGCTATTTTAAAACTAAGAATACAAGCTTCGTATTCGGCCATATTGTTTGTGCAATTAAAACAAAGCCTAGCCGCCATGGGACAGTGCTGACCGGATTTTGACACTAAGACTGCTCCAATACCTTTACCTTGATGATTTGCCGCTCCATCAAAGAAAAATCTCCAACCTGGATATGCTTCAGAAATATCCTCACCCATAAATGACACTTCTTCATCATAAAAATAAGTCTTAAGTGGTTGATATTCTTCATCAACAGGATTTTCTGCAAGATGATCAGCCAAAGTTGTGCCTTTATCACTTTCTGAGTCACATACACCATGTAATATTCACTCAACAACATTTTCCACTTAGCTAACTTTTCGGTCGGCATCGCCTTCTGGAAGATATACTTCTGTGGATCCATTCTGGAAATGAGATATGTAGTATAGGAAGACAAATAATGTCTCAGCTTCTGGGCTAGCCACTTCAATGCACAACACGTTCTCTCCAACAAAGTGTAACGAGACTCGTATAGAGTGAACTTCTTGCTTATATAATAAATAGCCATTTCCTTCTTTCCTGTCTCGTCCTGTAGACCAAGTACGCATTTAAATGCACTATCTGAGACAGACAAGTACAGCAACAAAGGAGTCCCTTCTCGCGGATAAACCACTACCGGTGGATTGGACAAATAGTTCTTGATAGCATCAAAAGCAGTCTAACACTCTTCAGTCGACTTTGTCAGGGCGTCTTTCTTCAGCAGCTTGAAAATCGGCTCACACACCACGGTTGATTGGGCTATGAATCGACTAATGTAGTTTAACCTCCCTAAGAAACTCATCACCTCTTTTCTCATCTTCGGCGGAGGTAACTCTTGAATTGCTTTAATCTTAGAGGAGTCGAGCTCAATACCCCTTCTGCTGACTATAAATCCCAACAGCTTCCCGCTGGAATTCCAAAAGCGCATTTGGCGGGATTCAGCTTCAAGTTGTAACGACACAAATGATCAAAGAATTTCCTTAGATGTGTCAAGTGGTTTGAACTCTCGTGAGACTTGATTATGACGTCATCCACGTACACTTCAATCTCTTTATGGATCATGTCATGAAAAATGGTCGTCATAGCTCTCATGTAGGTGGTACCCGCATTCTTGAGGCCGAACAACATCACCGAGTAGTGATATACACCCCAAGGTGTAATGAAACCCGTCTTTTCTACGTCTTCCTCATCCATCAGAATTTGGTGATAGCCCTCATAACAGTCCACAAACGACTGCATCTCATTCCTAGCACGGTTGTCAATCAAAATATGAATATTCGGCAACGGAAAATTATCTTTTGGGATATCTTTGTTGAGATCTTTATAGTCAACACAAATCCTGATTTTCTCGTATTTCTTGGCGATCGGGACAACATTGGCCAGACAAGTTGGATATTGTGTCACTTCCAGAAATCGGGATTCTATTTTCTTGGTGATCTCTTCCTTAATCTTCAAACTCAGTTCAGGGTTGAATTTTTGAGTTTTTTGCTTCACCGGATCGAACCCCAGGTTAATCGGCAACTTATGAGATACAACATCGATACTCAACCCTTGCATGTCACCGACTTCCCAAACAAACACATCCCTATATTCAGCAAGCAGATGAACTAGGTCCTCTTTTTGAGCTTCATTTAGGTGGGTGCTGATCTTAACCTCTTTAACACATTCCGGATCTCCCGAATTAAATGTTTCTGTTTCCTCTAGATTTGGTTTATGCTGATTCTCGAATTGCCCAAATTCCTCGGCACCATAATCTGGTTCCCCACTTTCTTCTTCATAATCATCAACCTTGTCGTCACCTGCCTTATTTTCTTCATTTAGCTTGTGACATGAAATGACACTGGGATGTCTGTAACTTATGTTACTATAATCATAAACAGACAAAATTAGAAGTGCAAGGTATAACAAATGATTAAATAAATAAAGTTAAAAATAAAGAGGATTTCATTAAAAACAATGCAAACTTTGGCCATGGCATGGGGCCATATTGCCTTTTTGAACATCACAACGAAAATTCAAAAATTTGAACGGTTAAGAAAAATGCAAAAATGGTGGGTCTCGGGCCTCTTCCGGACAACCACCAATTTTAATGCATGAAATGACGTCTTTCTACCGAAGAGTTCGGGTATCAGGATGGGCGTGGAGGTCAAGTTCCGCAGCACCTCCCCTGGCTAAGAATTGCGAATACCAGTTAGCTCGACCTCTTCCTCGACAACAACATTGATCTCCTCGAAGAGGTCGCACATTCCTTCCCTAATGTCTTCATGCTCGGCAAACTCCCGGATTGGAAAGGATTGATACAGATGTGGAATCAGCCTAGTCAAGGCTTGATCATTTTTCTTCTTCACCTTCATGTCATCATTTGTGGGGATGTACCCCAAACCATATCTGGATCCCTTAACGAGGACTGGAACAGGCTCAATAATTCTTTAGAAATCTCTTGACAATCCGAACCTTGGCTCAAAACCATTCTGCAGCATCATAGTGGCTATCATCTTGTATAGGGCAGACATTGGAGTATGTGGGGCCAAGTCTTCACCAATGGCCTTCACCAGCTCCACCGCGTAAAAGTCTGTACCTCGCATTATCTCATCAATGATCGGCACCTGTCTGCCAAGGTGACTCCCCTCGCCATAAATAACCAGCTCTTCAATTTTCCACACGAGCTTCATCATCTGATGGAGAGTAGAGGGGACGGCTCCAGCCATATGGATGAACGGCCTTAGCAGAAGAAGGTTGTAACTGGTATCAATATCCAATACGTGAAATTACGTGCTAAATTCTACGAGGCCCATTTGAATGGTCAAATTCACTGCTCCAGTGTGTCTCTCTGAACCCCATCAAAGGCTCTCACGTTGAACTGGTTTTGCTCTAGTTTCCCAAGGTCAAACCTTAGCTGCCTCAATGTCGACAACGGGCAGATATTCAGACCAGATCCATCATATACTAAGACGCAGTTGAAAACCATTTCACGGCATGTCATAGTGATGTGCAGTGCCTTGTTATGTGACCTTCCTTCTATAGGCAGCTCATCGTCACAAAAGCTAATTCGGTGCCCTCGATTAACCTGATGAATCATGGCGGCCATGTTATCGCTGCTTGTGCCCGCGGGTACATATGTATCATCAAGAGCTTTAATTAAGGCCTGCCTGTGGGATTGAGAGCTCATCAGCAGGGCCCATACGAATATCTGAGCTGGAGTCTATTCTAAATGCATGACGATGGAATAATCCTTTGGTTTCTCCTCTAGAATTCCTCCGCTTCTCCTTCGCTTATTGGTCTTTTATCTTGATCTTTCTTCTGTCCTCCGAGAGCAAGCTCGTCAGGAGTGTAACACCTTCCAGACCTGGTCATGCCTTGAGCAGCATCATTTTCAATAACAAACTTAGGGTTGATGAGAGTTTTTGACGGCAACAAGGCAACAACCTTTGTAGGTATAAAAATAACAAACTCTCTCTTTTCTTTGATGCTTAAAGAAGCGACAACTCCTTCCAAATCATTGTGAACGATGGGAGTAATCATCTTCGTTCCGCACTAGTCTTCATCTGTCTCGATCATATTGACATTGATGCCTTTATGATTCGGCAACAGGTTTGTGTTGACATTTGCTGCCGCCAGTTGGAGAGAGACTACCTCTTGATCAATCAGATCGTGAATTTTGTGCTTGAGGTTGATACAATCTTCAGTGTCGTGCCCAACACTGTTGGAATGATAAGCACATCTCTGATCAGGTTTGTAGAACTTTGAATTGAAATCCACAGGGTTGGGACCCACAGGGTGGATGTATCCAGCCGCAACCAGTCTCTCATACAGTTTTGTCCGTCTTTCAGCAAGTGCAGTAAAGCTCCTTGAAGGTCTCTTCTCAAATCTAGGTCGGGGAGGATCATAACTACCTTGTTGAGAAGGAGGCACTTGTTGATAATTTCTGGTATTTGGACGGGGAGCTTGGCTTCTGGGACATGGATTTGTTTGGTAATTTGGCTATGGAGATTGCTAATTTGGAGGAGGATTTTGGTACAATGGAGGTTGGACTTGATATACAGGAGAGGGTGCTCGGTAGCTATATTGTACGTTAGCATAGTTGGGAGCAATACCCTGATAGGGAGATGGAATTTGGTAAGGTTGAGGGTAATTTGGGTACATGGGAGAAAAACTTTGGAAATTTGGGGGTGGACTTTGGTATATGGGATCTTGGATGTTTGGATAAATGGAGGTAGCATTCTGATTGTTGGGATGACTAGATGGCGTATAACACAATTGGTAGGACTTTGAGGAAGGCCGGGAACGACCTTTGGAATATGATGAGCTTCTGGGGGTTTTCCTTCCCCCACATGAAATAGTAGCAACTTCTTCACTTTTCTTTCTCAACAAACATGAAGACCCAGGTGATGTGGATACACGGGCTATCTTTCCTGATTTTAAACCGTCTTCGATAGTCTCACCAACCTTGACTATCTCGGCAAACATTACTCCAACGAGCAATATGATTCTATCATAATATTCCAGCTCTTGCACGTGTACGAACACTTACATGATTTCTTTGTCAGTCATGGGTGTCCTTACCCTTTCCGCTTTTTTTCTCCATCTATAGTCAAACTCCCTATAGCTTTTGGTTGACTTTTGCTTCACCTTCTCCAGAGAGTACCGATCGGGAACTATTTCTATGTTATAAGCTAATCGATCGATGAAGTCTTTGGCCAATGCATTCCATCTGGGCCATTGTCTGGTTTCATGCGAGGTAAACCATTTGAGAGCTTCTCCACATAGACTTCGACTGATGAGCCGCATCAATAAAGTTTTTTCCCTTCCAACTCCCACGAGCTAGTCACAATAGGCTTTCAATCCATAGGGTTACCCACTCCTCCGAAGGTGTCAAACTTCGAAATCTTGAACCCTTCTGGAAGGTCCAAATTTGGGTGGATACACAAGTCCTTGTAACTAAGTCCAACGATGTTGGGGATGCATGGTAGCTCCTTCATGGCCATCTTGATTTCCTCTTTTATATCGATCCTTACATCTTCCTTTTCCCTCCATTCCTTTTCTTGCTCCTTGTAATGGTCCAACTCAGAACCGTGCACATCGTGCTCGGCAGGGATGGGAACTTGAAAAGTGTCTCTCTTTGGTAGGGATGGAGCTACAGAGGGAATTTGAGAGTTTTGGGCGGTTTTGTAATTCTGTGGGTAGGCTTGATGATTGGTGTTATGGTTTAAGTGGTGGTGGGGTGTTTGGGGATTGAAAACATTTTTATTTTGATTTTGGTTTTGGTTTTGGTTTTGTGGGGGTGGAGCGGTCTGAAGGTGAGTATTTTCACGATGGGGTGGCATTTGGGGATGGTTGTTTTGAAGAGGAGATGGAGTTTGGTAGGATGTTGAAGCATATTGGGGATTTTGGGTAGTCAGATCTATAATCGACGGATTATGAGCAGGTGTAGATGCCTGATTCTGAGATTCTGAATTGGATCCATATTTGAGGAAGGGAAGTAGATTGGAGGCCTCCCATCAGCGGCGTTAGAAGAAAATCCACGTGGAGGTAGATCCTATCTCCGTTGCATTTCCACCCTCATCTCCACAATTTGCTGCATCATCTGTATAATCAATTTATTATGTTCTACTACGGTGGGTTGAGCCACCACAACATCAGTAAGACTCACTTCTTCATTATTATCCCACATAACTGCCTTTCCTCTAACTGAGCTTTGTCTAGGGAAGAAATCTTCGAGACCATTTGGTGAAATAAGGATGATCTGCCAGCTTTCAATTGACACAGATAAGTTTCAAAGTACCTGAGAAGGAAAACAACTCAAAGGCAGATTTTTCAGTGCAGATTCATGGTACAAAATGCATAATATCACACAAAGAGCATATTAACACACAAGTTGCTTTATTTGAGGATATCTTCAACCCACGACTGAGGACGGAAACACGTTTTTTAACAAGAAGGAGTTTGCTTGTTTCAGTTTTGGACGCTGTTTCAGAAAGGTTAAATCGTGTTGAGCTATGGTCTTCTTGCAGCTGCTCTTTAAAGTCTATTAATGTGATCTTCGTATCTTCTCGTAACATGAAGGGGAGAATGAAAATTTTTAAAGATAGGAGCCGGGCCTGGGAAGGCTGCCTACGTATCTGACAAGAAAAATTTAGGCCTAACGTAGTTGGAGTACAAGATAAAACATTTTCATTCATTCGTTCATTACGATTACAAGGAAATTGAAAGGCAACAACAGAGCATTTAAAAGATGAAGTGATGACGACACGTTAGTCATTTCCCTTCTTGTTGCAGCATTAGTCTCCTCCTTTCAAACGACCTAGGAATGGAGGCTTGTAGACGATTTCCTCGCCGTCGTCCTCCTCAGTCACTTCAGGGTGAGCGTTGGCGGGACCACTATTGGCTGCTTCTTGCTCATAGGCGGGGTATTTTTCGCCTATCAGGTTGCTATGGAAGGCTTTGTTCTTCTTCTTCTTCAGTGCAGCCATCCCTTCTCTCATGGTGGCGAATTCTTCCGTTTCCTCTGTCAGTTCCTTGTCAAGTGACACACTTTTAGCTAACAGAGTGGCGGTCTCCGAATCTATCCTCGCCTTTCTCGCTTTTCTTTCTTGCACTTTCAACCGAAGCATGTCTAACCTCTCTCTCAATCCCTCTGTCTCCATCTTAACATCTTTCTTTCTTTTCATCTGTGATGCCAGATCCTCATCCAATGTCACAACTGCAGCTTTGTAAATTGCGGTGGCCAGGTCGACTCTGAGCCGTTTTTCCTTGGCTTCTTGAATTTTCCGAGTGATCCGTTTGATCTTTCTCTGTATTTCTTCTTCAGTGGGTTCCATATGTATGTTCTTACCCTTGTCTATAGCAATAATTTTCCTTTCCTGAGACGGTAGAACAGTGTTTTAGGATTTGTGGTATAAGAGGTGTCTTTTGAGTTAGAAACTTGAGACTCAAAAATTTTGGTCGAACTCGTCTTTATATTTCTCATAAGCCCTTGCACGCCCAAACCGATAATATAATTATCTGAAGGGTATATTCGGGCCGGGGAGCTTTTCCATCCACTCGGCTTTAACCAATGACAACTTTTCTTTAATTTCGGCTAAATCCCATATTATGGGATTTAGGAGGTCTGTATCGGATGTTGATTCATTTTGTTGCACATGGCGACACTTTCATAGTTGATAAGAACTTCTTCTATAGTTGGCATGAACTCCACTTTCCCAAACCGAAAAACCATGTTCTCACTATCCCAGAATTTCACCATCGTCCCAATTAGGTCAGGCCACACATTCATCTCTAGCAGCGACGGAAGGTAACCTATGTGTTTCTGAACGATCATTTTATCATCGTTGTTCATGAACCTCCACCATACTTTAAGGAAAGGATTGGGATAGTAACCATCCTTGTTTTCAAAGACTTGTATGTCGAATTCATCCTACAAAAATAGCAAACAAAAATTAGTCGACCCCCCACCCCGTAGATAATAAATTGTTTTAAAACGCATATACATCCTTCAATCAACACGTAAGCATTGGAAGCCTAACGAACCAATAAATTGTTGCTAATTTCGAAAGAGGGTGAGTAAAAAAAGTCCGGCTACGGTTCCGCAAACTATCCTTAAATAAACTATACATATACATTGGAAAATGCCATGAAATGCAGTGACAGTTTCTGAAAATTTAAACATATTCAGCACAAACATCATTTTAACAACTAAGAAAAATTAGTCAAAAAGTAAAATATCATGGTTCGAACTTAATTAATCCTAGCGGAATCGCCATTTCTGTTTTACTTAAAAAATATAAATATATATATAATTAATAGTAAAAATGACTATGTTTTGAAAAATCAATTAATCTTACAATGTAAGAAAACTCGACCTTCCAAATGAACAGAGTCGCCACTTGATTTTTAGTAAAATCAAGAAAAACATAAAATTATTTTTCAAAAAATTTAAAATATATAAAAAATTAATTCAAAGAGGGTTCTAAGTTCAAATATACATTCCGAGAAGGTGTTAGAACCTCGGAATGCCCGCTAACTCGCAGTTGACCGGCGATTTGACTAAATGACCTCTTTAGAGAGTTTTGTTGTTATTAGACATTGATTAAGTAAAGTAAACTCGATATTTATTTATTCACTTACTCACTATTATTATCTAATTAAAGTTTTTTAAGGGGAATTACTAAGGAGAGATCATTCCAAAAGAGGAGGGGGAGGGCAACTTGAGTGTAGACAATATCTATACAAGAGCCAAATAAATAAAATATATGAAAATAAATATTTGTATTTTTGCATATATAAGTAGAAATGGCTACCTTCGGGAATTGACCAAATTTAGATAAAACGTTAGTAATTATCACAAATATATATAAAAAAAGGTAATAGAAAGAAATATCAAATTTGGGCCCATGACCCAAATTCAAGGACCTGTCCTAATTACTAAAAGTATACAAGATATACACCAAGTGTATATTCTTGCCAAGATATGTCTCACCGACGGATTCTAGGCACTTACTTAACCTCTTTGTGTATGTTCTTGCCAAGATATGACTCACCGACGGATTCTAGGCACTTGCTTAACCTCTTTGTGTATGTTCTTGCCAAGATATGTCTCACCGACGGGATTTTAATTCTAAGGAAACTCTAACTTTCTTCTTACAAACCAAAAATCAAATCAACAAAAATCTCCCTGTCGCTCTTTAATATTTCTGCCCCTTTTTTCAAAAGCCAAAAAAAAACCCTCTCCTGGCTGAAGACAACTACGAATATATATCCCCCAAATTAGAACTCAAATTGAACGAGAAAAAGAAAAAGACTTTCTCAAAACGAATCCAGGCCCAAGAAAATTCAAAACTAAATTCTCCGACCGAGAAGAATATTCCCAAAAGATTACTCAACTTGAACGCATGGAAACATGCGTGGAGGGCTCGGATCAATCGCGACTCCTTGCACCATTACGTGGAGCGATCCTCTGTTACAAGGACGAGGGCGTCCGCTGCGTTTGCTGTCCTGACAGCTGCTTCTGCCGAAAACTCGGCTGGTACAGTACCATCAAGAGGGAAGGGAGCGAAGACGCGGGCGCAGGGTCACGTACTACACACGTTGTCATGCTCTCATGCGCCAGGGAGAAAAACAGTGCGTGGATGATTCTTCACTGCTGCCTCGTTCTTCAGGGTTCTTCAGCGTTAAGAGGAAAGAGAGGGGAAAGTGAAGAAACACGGTCGGGTCGGGGGAGAAGAAAAATGGGTTGGGAATATTTGAAGTGGGCCTTGGAGATAGGTGGGCTACTGGATTGAAGTGCATGGGCCAAATTCTTGAATTAAAATGGGCGAGTTGGGCTTGATTTGGAAAAGGAAATTTTGTATTAATGGCCCAAAATGGTTTGTCCGAGCAAATTATAATAAAATTGTATATAATAGCAAACTAATAACCTAAATTAAATGAAATATGTAGGGTTTGATTTAATTGTGCTCCTAACCAAACATTAGCTAAAATTTGCCAGCGTCTCTCTCCCAAAAATCTCGCTCGCCACTCTCCATTCTCGCTCGCCTCTCTCACTTTATACACAGAAGTGTATAATTCTGTTTCTGTTTTGTATACATCGAGAAAAAATTGTATATACACATGCAAAAATGTATATCTTTGTGTTATACACTTAATTATACGATTTACAAACATTTTACTTCAAAAATTGCAGAGAAAAAGGCTAACAAATTATACAATTGCGAATTATACAATTGCAGTGAAATACAATTTTCTCTAGCTTTATACAACAGAAGTGTATATATTGTGTTTCAGTTTTTGTATAAAGCGAGAAAAACATATATCTTCTTGATATACACTTATAATTATGCAATATACATACATTTTAATTCGATTCAATTGTATGCAAAACAAATTGTACAATTGCAGTGAAATAGGCCAGCGATTATACAATTTAGGCCAGCGAATTATACAATTGTATATGTATAGCAAATTATACAGTTTTATGTTTGCTAGGGAGCGCAATTATGCAAAGTTTGCTATAGCATACAAATATGAATTTTTTGTTTGCTATATGTGAAAGTTGCCCTTATAATATTGAGTAACTAGATGGATTGATTAATATAAATTACTTAGATCAGCTTCTTAAATTTAACGATATAAAATAATCGACTTAGTTGCGAAATAATTAAACTAATAAAAACCTTTTTGAGATGATTTTTGAATAATCACGATATTATAACTATATGCATAATTTATGTAAACCAAATATATTATGAAAAGCGAAGAGGTCCATTAAAATTAATTTGAAAATTAATTTAAGCTTTATGAAAATCTAATTATTTTAAGTCGTTTTGAATTAACAAACTTGTCAATTAATTTATCGGTAAGGGTTAAAATCGGGTGTAAACAACTACTACCTCCCATAATTCTTGTAACTCTTCAATTATGGGTTGCAAAAAGACATCAATTTTCTGTTTTGGATTTTTTGGTCCAGGTATAATCACCAATAAAAACAAGTATTCATCCTTCATGCACATCCAAGGTGGTAAATTATATGGTGTAACTATCACAGGCCAAGAGGAATATTGTTGGCCTGATTGACCAAATGGTTGAAACCCATCAGTAGACAAACCGAATCTAACATTTCTAACTTCAGATGCATAATATGGATACATCTGATAAAAATATATATACATCTGAAATAAAATATAAAATATATAACACATTTCATAATACTAATATTACAAAAATTCGATCAAGTATATAAAAATGTCTTTTCTTACTTTTTTTCTACAACTGTGATGACCAACCGACCAGATGTTTATTAGCAACTAGGAGACCCAATATAGACATTTGGAGTACTGGGAGTGGTTGGAGTAAAAGGACCAATAGGACAACAAGAATATGATGATGGCGTATCACTCATATTCTTAAATTTTAATCACCCAAACCTTGTACGATTGCAGCAACAAAGTTCTTAATAAAAAAATCAACTAGCATTCAAGTTATATTAGTTCATTTTGTAGATATATAATATAAGATTTCCAATAAAAATCAGAAGATTAATAACAAAACTAAGAAAATGAAAATCACTTATAGCATGAAACAATACATTTGTTGAAACCCAATTTTGATCCTCCACGATTTGATTAATTTTTCAAAGCTTCTTAGATCTTAAACAAATGAAAATAATTGATTTTATATATAAAAAAAATTAAAAAAAAATCTGCCTTTCCCACATCATTTCTCAAACAATTTTCAATTTTTCAACAGTCCCACATCGATATTTTATCCTTTTGAGGATTTTTGGGTTTCTATATAATCCCACTTCATTCAGTATTTTAAGGGGGGATTTGGAGGGGAAGATAAAAGAGTACCCATAAAATTTTGAGAATTTTCGGTTCCATAGCTCAAAATTTTTAAAGTATTTTTGTGGTTTTTCGAGTTGAGGAGGTGGAGTCGTCTCCATCAAACTGTAGTTCCGGTTCGCTGCCTAGTTACAGGTAAATTTTTTTTCTTAGCCTTGTTTTATTTAATTCCTAGCTGTTTTATGCTTTCTGCTTATTATATATGCTTAACTTTGTTTTAGTAGTCATGTGTTAGACTTCGGTTTGACCTTTTAATAGTTAATAATGTTTATTTTGTTCCTACTGTTTTACTTATTTTCCGAGATATTTTTCCAATAATCTCCCAATTTCATGTCTTTGTTTCTTCATGTTTCACTCATGTGTTTCTTGACTAAAATGTAGGCTTTCTAGTTAGTAATAAATTAGGATTTATTGAGCTAGTTTTTCTTTACATACATATATCCGATTATAGCCTTGAACATAGGAATTGTTTTTTTTTTTTTGTATAAATCACGTTAGTGTTGCTGCTAATGCTTCATCATTTCATATTAATGAGGATGGTTATTTGTTAATGTTCATGTACCATCAAAATTACTAGTGGCTCTTTTACCGAGAATACATATTTGTATTGTTACTTATCGATGCTCTGTTATAATACACTTCCGTAGTGCATATCTTAAGATATTTAACTTAATGCATAGCAATTTGTCTCTTATCTTAGGAGTGGGTTTAAGCTCTGGGATTGAATTTTAGATATTATGTGTCTATTTGATTTGTGTGATTAAAGTTGTAGGGTTTGGTATATCCATGTTTATCTTCCTTTGAAAATTTCATGCCCATTAATATTTGAAGTGTTTCACCTATAAGATTTGACATATCATTGTCACTAAGCTAGATGATTTGATTATTCATTTCATCCAAATAACTTGCAGAATATTTCTGAAAATTTTTCGATCAGTTGCTAATTTTTATTTCATTCTGGGCATGTACCTCTATCTTATTTGAGTCCATCCGGACTCCCTTCTCTTTCATTATTCCTCTTCTTGAGTCGATCTTCTTCGGAGTTGGGAATGGGAGTCATGTCATTGGGTTAAACACCCAAAAATCAGCAGCAACAACACTTCCACAGAGCTAAAACGGAGAGCAAAATTGGGTCCATTTTTGCAGCAGTTTCAGCAGTCCCCTAAGGGCTGGAAATTGCACTTTTTTTATTGGCTTAAAAGTTCGGAAATGGCACCAGCAGGAGCAATTTGCAGCAGCCAAATAAAGGCTGAAAGTTTGGGCGAAAATCCTAGTTTTCCCTCATCTTGTTTATTATCGTGTTGTTTAGTTTAGTTTCTCTTTATCTCTTATTATTGTGTATTGTGTTCGTTAATTTTTTTTTATTTATTTATTGTTATTAACTTAGATGAATCCTTTGGAGGTTTTCAAATGGTTATTCTATTTCGTTAATTGTCTACTTTAAGTTTTCGAAACTTATTTTTAAGTTAAATAGCTTAAGGTTATTAGAATATCTTGAGAACTTTTTATGTTCTTTCATTGTTATTTAAAGCTTTGAATCCATGTTTACGAGTTTGAACTAATTGTTTAGTTCAAATTTTTGAATATGATAAAATTGTTAAGTTTCTTAAACTAAATTAGTATTTAATTTAACTTATAACTTGGTATGAATGACTTGAGGATCTTTAATATCTTTTCATAGTTGTTGCACAAAGTCTTGTAATCCATGTTTATGTGTTGAATTATTTGTATGATTCAAAATATGACTAAGGATAAAAGTTTTAAGTCTTAGGATTATTTTTGAGATCTTGCAAAATATCAAAAGATTTTTATCTAAGTTTTAAATAAGAATTTTTTTTGAGTAGTTTGAAATAAATAAATAAGATTTTTTAAAAGTATTTGGATGTTTTTTTTCTTAAAATTAGCCAATTTTAAAATTTGTCGGTCAACCGCGTATTAGCGAATTCTCTAAGGTGCCTAAGCCCTTCATTAGAGAATTATTTGAACCCTTACCCAAAACTCTGATTTTATGTTTTCTTTTAAACTTCTTTTTTTTTATTTATTTGGTTTTCTTAATTTTTCCTAAAACATTAAGTGGCGACTTCCTAAAATTAAACATTTTCCAAAAATTGGCCAAAGTTGCGAAATCAGCTTCGAAACCCTTCAGTTTTCGAAATCGGATCGAAATAGAAGTGGCGACTCTGCTGGGAATTCATCTAGGTTCTAACCAAAAGGATTTTATTGTTTGGCTAATTATTATTGAATTAATTGTTATTTCATGCGATTATGTATTTAAATTTTGATTATTAACTGTTATTTTGCATTCATGGCATCTTCTGATATTATATGTTAGTATATTAAAAAATGGTTTGCGGAACCGCAGCCAGACTTTTTATACTCAACCTTTTTTCGGAATTATCGATAATATATTGGTTTGTCATGCGTCCAATGATTATCGTGAATTTAAGCGTAAGTTGTCCGCTTAGGTCCCGGTCCTTCAAAACCCTTTTAGGTGCATTAACCTAAGATGATTCAATACCCAAGGCGAATTGAGTCCACTAGAAGACCACCTTGAGTCTAATTGACCGCCGGTCAATATAAGACGATCATCCAATTATTTGTTAAATTTGAAGGATATGTATGTCGATTCGTAAGTACCATTGCCTTTGGGGTTGGGTTTTTTTATTTTTATAGGTAGTTTCTTTGTTTAAAATTCAAATGAAGATTCTCATCAAGAAGAAATTCAAAAGCATTAAGAAGTTCGGGATTGAAGATTCATATGGAAGCGTAGCTTAGTTTATCATTGTACCCCTGCGTGGGATTGCTAGTTATTTCCCTTCCTTCTATTATGTATTCCTATTTATTTTATTTATAAGTTTTGTATAAATATTTTTAGGTCAATGGAACGATTTACAAATGATATACACATCCTTCAAACGCTAGGCTTACCTTTGGCTTAAAAGGTCACATGTATGTTAGGAGGCGTTATATATTGTTTGTGTTAATTGTTACAAATTTGTTTCATTTGTGCTTGTTTGACCTATGTGTTTATATACATATGTTTTTGCTTTAAGCATAATTGGTCCATTATTCTATTTCAATGTTTTAGAACATCAATCCAATTTTCAAACCTTCCAAAATACTATAACTCCATTATCAAAATACGTTCAAAATTACTCCAGAACTTTAAAAAATTATTAGGTCATCATTCAAATTTACGTTGACCTCGTTATTTCTTGAAAATTATTTTTCACACCAACTAGCCGGCGTTACTAAATATTCCTTCAATTTCAAGCAAATATCAAAACGCTTTTGTTTCTACGAAAGAGATTTCATATTGAACCAACCCCTTTTCTTTCGTTAAAATTTCAGTTCACAATAAACATTTTTTTTCTCATTTGATCATTTTCTAGAAACTCGCCTTTTTCGAATTTTGAACTAGTTTGTTTAAAACAAAACACATGTTATTTGTTTTATATGTTACTTTGATTGATTATTATGATTAATGGACTAACCTTTTTATTTTTGAGTTGTTTCAGAAGGAGAGACTAATTTGTGTTGGTAATCAAACTTGCTCACTTCACCAAAGTATCCGCTGGCAGAACATTCATATTTTACACGGTCTAAGGTCAAGGGAATATCTACAGACTCTTCACTTCTTACTTGGACTACTAAAAGGACTAGTTCAAAAATGGATCCCCACTATTCACACTGTTGCTTCGTCCGAAATGATCCCTACTTCATCGATCGCGACCAATCCTAGTGCCTCGGTACCAGCGGAATCTTCTATGGAGGTCATTGCTCATCTAGAGCGACAAATTAGCACACTAAATCTATTGGTAGCTCAATACCAAGCTGCTTCTCCGAATCAACCACCTGATGCTCGCGAAAGGGGGCGCATGCCACCTGTATATCCTACTTCGAGTGAGTTTGATCAAGGAGATCACTTTGCCACCCTTTAACAAACTCAAAGTGCCTTACTCACTAATTCAACTCAGGATACTCCGCTTGTATACACATTTGCTCCCCCAAAAGCTCCAAAGGTAACACATCACACTCTGCCAGTGTACACTTATGTCACCGCTCCACCTGTTATCAAGACTCCAGAGTTTCACCGCCCACATGTTAATCACTATATTGAAATTGAGGGTGATGGAAAATCAATTGATGCTGAAATGATGAATAAGAAGATGAAAAGTTTGGAGGATGCTATGAGAGGTCTTCGTGGGTTTGACAGTAGCCAGAGTGTTAGATACGAAAAAATGTGCACATTTCCTGAGGTTGAGTTGCCACCCGGTTACAAGATTCCAAAGTTTGAGAAGTTTAGTGGATAAGGAAATCCATTCTTTCACTTGAAAATTTACTGCGAAAAGTTTATTGGCGTTGGAAACAACGAAGGGATAAGAATCAAGCTGTTCAACCAAAGCCTAACTGGAAAAGCATTAGAGTGGTACTCTAAGCAAGATGTGACCAAATGGCGTACTTGGGATGATCTGGCGAATGCTTTTGTGGATCACTACAAGTTTCATGTTGAAATTGCTCCTGATAGAATTTCTATTACCAAGCTGAAACCCAAGTCGACTGAATGGTTTCAAGAATATGCCATTCATTGGAGAGAAGAAGCTGCCAGGGTGCACCCACCTATGGAGGAATCAAAAATGATCACTTACTTCATTCAAGCTCAAGAATCAGAATACTATGAGCGAATGGTGACTATGGGTGGAAGACCTTTGCTGAAGTTATTAAGGCTAGAGAAATGATCGAAGACGGTCTCAAAACTGGCAGAATAAGGAGTTACGCCTCATCTCAATTTGCTAATAGAACCTATCAAACTGGTTCTTTTGGAAAGAAAAAGGAGAAAGAAGTTATGATGATAACGACCCGAGAAGCTGCATCATATAACCGTCAACCACCTCCAAGCTATCCTAATTCACAATACTATGTTTGCAACAATCAAGAAACATTTCGTTCTCCACGACCAATGCAAAATCCCCGCAACAATGCACCTCATCCTAATTTTTAGAAAATACCTGCTAGAGTCTTCACTCAATTGAGTGAGACAAGGAGTAAACTTTTTAAGAGACTGAAAGAGGCCGGAATACTTCATCCAGTGGAAGCCAAGACTGTGAATACTTCAGCTGAGTGGTATGACCTATGTAAGCGTTGTGCTTATCATTCAGGGGTTGTTAGTCATGATACCGAAAAGTGTATCACTCTCAAATACAAAATTCAAGATCTAATTGACAATGAGGTGGTAAAACTCGCTCAAGATCCAACAAATGTGAATACCAATCCGTTACCCAAGCATAAGGAGTAGTGGTTGACATAACCAATTTCAAAGAAGAAGCAAGTTTCCTGAAGGTCGCACTTTTGGCAACTTCTAGTCTCGCATTTAGAGTTTGTTATTTTATATCTCTGTAATCACACTTTCATCGCTTTATTACTTTGTAATCGTTTGTTTGGTTTAGATTTCCCTTATAAGCATCTTTCACTTATAATGAACTACGTCTGACCTGAATTCTCAAGAATGAGATACGTAGGCGGCCTATGTTGGCCTCTGTCATTTTCTTAGTCAAATTTTTCCTAGTCCTGTTAATCCTCAAGAGTTGGAACTACGTTTGACCTGATTTCTGCTCAACTGGGATATGTAGGCGCCGCACTAGCTCGGTCATGTTCCCCGTAAGTTTTTCATTTCTCTTTATAATGAAAACTGGGACAGATTTTGAGAGGATCTCAAAATACATCAGAAAGAGAAATTTGTTTAGTCCGAAATAAAGGATCACTTCAGAGTTGCAACTGGGGCAGAATATTCGAGAGAATCTCAAAAATTCAACTGAAAACTACAAAAAGTTCAAAATTTATGTTATGTTTTAAACCGGGGCAGAATTTTTGAGGAGGTCCTCAAAAATTTCATCAAGTGGCATTTCAAGACCAAACAAGTTAGTAATCTAGAAGGCAAAAGAGCACCAGGATGGCAAGACAAAGCCAACACGAATCAGTCTCTCAAAACTAAGAATTTTTCTTTGAATGCAGGAATTATAAAGTTACAACACATCATTAGACCCACAGTGGCCTCATCATGACTCAGATGATTTCTACTCTTGCTCATCTTTTAAAATTTTCCTTTCAATTCACTGTAACTTACACATTTTATATTTTTACCATATGGGATAGATTGGCGCAAGGGTAATGATCATAAAACGTTATTCAAACCAATATAAGCTGAAAAAACTTCATTTGAGAACTTATCTTTTACCTTGATAATTTTTGCTACTAATTACATTTAAGCTTTGTAGGTGTCATCAAAGTTGGAGTCGAAATTTCAAGAGATCCTTTCAATTTTTAAAAGAACTTCCCAGACATTCACCAGACAAAGGACACACACTAGTCCTTATCCAAGAATTTTATTATGAAGGATTCCTGACACCAAGGAACCAATCCAAACTGATTTTATCCTCTATTTTATCTGAAGAGTTTTCTTTCTTCATTTTTCAAATCTCTCGTCCTTTTTAAAGGCAATTTTTTTTCATTCTTTAAAAAAAAATTCCTTTAAGTTTCAGGTTCGAACTACGTCAGATCTGATTATTGTTCCAGCAAGATACGTAGGCAATCCTATATAAGGATTCGGTTTTCCTAATGTTTCAAATTACTGGCCCCAAAGAAAACTGGGGAATGTTTTTGAATTAGTCATTCTTGTGTCTTACAATTTAATTCAATTAAGTACCCTTGGATTGGAAACAGGGGCAACTTTTGAAATAATTCAAAATTATCCAAATCTTCGTTCAACTTCAAGTTTCAAAGCGACGACAGAGTTGTAATCACAACCAAAGAAATTACCAACTTCACAAACTAAAAAAGTTGCTCAGATTACTCTGTTACAAGTTGATTCTCTAATTTTGGAGCATCACTTCCTTCAACGTGACACATTATTTATTATTGGAGAGTCACTTCCTTCAACGTGACACATTATTTATTATTGGAGCGTCACTTCCTTCAACGTGACACATTAACTTATTATTGGAGCGTCACTTCCTTCAACGTTACATGTTAAATTACTATTGGAGAGTCACTTCCTGCAACGTGACATGTTCAATTATCATTGGAGAGTCACTTCCTTCAACGTGATTTTTTAAATTATTATTAGAGAGTCACTTCCTTCAATGTGACACATTAATTATTATTGGAGCGTCACTTGCTTCAACGTGACACGTTAATTTATTATTGGAGCGTCACTTACTTCAACATGACATGTTAAATTACTATTGAAGAGTAACTTCCTTCAACTTGACATGCTAATTTATTGTTGGAGAGTCACATCATTCAACGTGACACGTTAAATTATTATTGGAGAGTCACTTCCTTCAACGTGACACATTAATTATTATTGGAGCGTCACTTCCTTCAACGTGACACGTTAATTTATTATTGGAGCGTCACTTCCTTCAACGTGACATGTTAAATTACTATTGGAGAGTCACTTCCTTCAACGTGACATGTTAAATTATTATTGGAGAGTCACTTCCTTCAACGTGACAAGTTAAATTATTATTGGAGAGTCACTTCCTTCAACATGACACGTTAAATTATTATTGGAGAGTCACTTCCTTCAACATGACACGTTAATTTATTATTGGAGCGTCACTTCCTTCAACGTGACACGTTAATTTATTATTGGAGCGTCACTTCCTTCAACGTGACACGTTAAATTATTATTGCAGAGTCACTTCCTTTAACGTGACACATTAATTATTATTGGAGAGTCACTTCCTTCAACGTGACACGTTAAATTATTATTGGAGAGTCACTTCCTTAAACGTGACACGTTAAATTATTATTGGAGAGTCACTTCCTTCAACGTGACACATTAATTTATTATTGGAGCGTCACTTCCTTCAATGTGACACGTTAAATCATTATTGGAGAGTCACTTCCTTCAACGTGACATGTTATATAATATTATTGAATCACCACATAGTTCAAACTGACATATTATTTTGAACTGTCACCTCCTTCAAGATATTTACACTTGAAAAAATTGGATCGTCATCTCCTTCAGTATGACATGTTATACCAGGTTTGCCCAAATTATATTTGTATATGCATTACATTTTTCACTGACAACTTTTTCCAAACATTCCAATACACAATGTGGACCACGTCAACCAGGACGCTGCACAACGTGGAATTTTTCTTAGCAGTGAACTGGGGCATAGTCCAAAGAGGAATATCAAACATGTTTGTATTTTCTTGGGTTTATTAGTTTCAGTTTCGCCTTTTGTGAAAATTTGAACTCTCACCGAAGGCAATTTTTCAAATTCGGGTGACAATACGCCTAGAGATTCGGAAATTATGTCCATGTAAATTCTTACCTATGGGTGCGAAGGGCCCCACATTCACAGTTGAGATGGTTGCAAGCCTCTTTTCCGCGCTCAATTATTTTGTCACTCATCCTTAAGCTAAAGGTTAAATCAGAATAAGAGATTTCCTTTTCAACTGATTGAGTCGAACTACAAGCAATCTGATTCCCTAAGTTTAGAGATATGTAGGCAAAATTAATGATGAAAACTCAATTGTACTCCAACTATTTTGTCATCACTCTGTTCTCGAGCTTTTTCATCTCTCCATACTTCGATACGAAATAGCTTTTGCATTTCTTTGAAATCATGCGTCAATTCAAGCGTATCAAACTACAAGTGGCATGAATTCTCATATAGCCTGAGATATGTAGGAAACCCACTTCCGGGGCTCGGCCACAATTTCTAAAGTCCGTACCAAAAGTTTTTTTTCCTAAAAGTTGAAAATGTGGTTGGTCAAAATTGAATATGTCAATTTCATTTGCCTCGGATTTCTTTCATCAATCTGCGTCAAACGAGGGGCAGCTGTTGACACTCAATTTTGACCCTCCACGATTTGATTAATTTTTAAAAGCTTCTTAGATCTTAAACAAATGAAAATAATTGATTTTATCTATAAAAAAAATTTATAAACAAATCTGCCTTTCCCAAATCATTTCTCAAACAATTTTCAATTTTGCAACAGTCCTACATCGGTATTTATCCTTTTGAGGATTTTTGGATTTCTATATAAACCCACTTCATTTACTATTTTAAGGGGGGGGGGGGGTTGGAGGGGAAGACAAAAGAGTACCCATAAAATTTTGAGAATTCTCAGTTTCATAGTTCAAAAATTTTAAAGTGTTTTTGTGGTTTTTCGAGTTGAGGAGGTGGAGTCGTCTCCATCAAACTCGTACTTCCGGTTCGCTGCCTAGAACCAGGTAAATTTTTTTTCTTAGCCTTGTTTTATTTAATTCCTAGCTCTTTTATGCTTTCTGTTTATTATATACGCTTAGCTTTGTTTTAGTAGTCATGTGTTAGACTTCGGTTTGACCTTTTAGTAGTTCATAATGTTTATTTTGTTCCTACTGTTTTACTTATTTTTCGAGATGTTTTTCTAATAATCTCCCAATTTCATGTCTTTGTTTCTTCATGTTTCACTCATGTGTTTCTTGACTAAAATGTAGGCTTCCTAGTTAGTAATAAATTAGGATTTATTGAGCTAGTTTTTCTTTATATACATATATCCGATTATAGCCTTGAACATAGGAATTGTTTTTTTTTTTTGTATAAATCGCGTTAGTGTTGCTGCTAATGCTTTATCATTTCATATTAATGAGGATGGTTATTTGTTAATGTTCATGTACCTTTAAAATTACTAGTTTCTCTTTTACTAAGAATACATATTTGTATTTACTTATCAATGCTTTGTTATAATACACTTCCGTAGTGCATATCTTAAGATATTTAACTTAATGCATAGAAATTTGTCTCTTATCTTAGGAGTAGGTTTAAGCTCTGGGATTGAATTTTAGATATTATATGTCTATTTGATTTGTGTGATTAAAGTTGTGGGGTTTGGTATATCCATGTTTATCTTCCTTTGAAAATTCCATGCCCATTTGAAGTGGTTCACCTATGAGATTTGACATATCATTGTCACTAAGCTAGATGATTTGATTATTCTTTTCATCCAAATAACTTGCAGAATATTTCTGAAATTTTTTCGATCAGTTGCTAATTTTTATTTCATTCTGTGCATGTACCTATATCTTATTTGAGTCCATCCAGACTCCCTTTTCTTTCATTATTCCTCTTCTTTAGTCGATCTTCTTCGGAGTTGTGAAAGAGAGTCATATTATTGGGTTAAACGCCCAAAAATCAGCAGCAACAACACTTCCAAAGGGCAAAAACGGAGAGCAAAATTGGTTCCATTTTTGCAGCAGTTTCAGCAGTCCCCTAAGGGCTGGAAATTGCACTTTTTTTATCTTAAAAGTTCGGTACTAAATTTGAGTAGTTTTAAATAAATAAATAAGATTTTTTTAAAGTATTTGTATTTTTTTTCTTAAAATTAGCAAATTTTAAAATTCTTCGGTCAACCGCGTGTTAGCGGATTCTCTAAGGTGCCTAAGCCATTCCTTATATAATTATTTGAACCCTTACCCAAAACTCTGATTTTATGTTTTCTTTTAAACTTCCTTTTTTTATTTATTCATTTGGTTTTCTTAATTTTTCCTAAAAGATTAAGTGGCGACTTCTTAAAATTAAACATTTTCCAAAAATTGGCCAAAGTTGCGAAATCGGCTTCAAAACCCCACAGTTTTTAAAATCGGGTCGTAACAACATTTAATAGTATTAATAGAAAAACTAAACTTAAAAACTTCAAGTGACATTAATCTCAACACTTTCTTCTCTTTTTGTTTTGATATTTATATTCTTCTTTCCCTTCCTCATTGTCATCCTCATCTTTATCATAACCCTCATCATAATCCTCATCCTTATCCTCATCATCATCATCATAATCATCGTCCTCTTTCTCCTCCTCCTCCTCCTCTACATCCTCGTTCTCATCGTCGTTGTCATTGTCCTCATGATTTTCTTCCATCTCCCACTCTTCCTCTTCCCTCTCTCACTCCTCCTCCTCCATTTCATTAAAAAAACCATCTGGATCATTCAATATATAAGGTGTTTCATCTTCACAAATATCAATTTCATGCATTTGACTATTATCCTCTTGAAAAGCTAGATCATTCACTGTATGAGGTTTTTCTACTATGTTTGCAACATCTACAATTGAACTTGCCTTTATCTGACAAACAGCTAACCATTCATTTTGTGTCCTCTTTTCTGAAGGATAGGTTTCAAAATACACCTGAGTAGCTTGCACATCCATAATAAATGGCTCATATATATTGATTAAAAGTTCTTTTGTTAACATCAACAATATTATACTGTGGATGTACTCTTGAACTATGTTTTGGTGTTGGATTAAACCAAGAACATTTAAATAATTTGGTTCGCTTAAATGTTAATGCATGATACTCTAGATGCAGAATCTCAGTCAATATACCATAATGATCGATCTTATCTGCACAGTGACTAGAGCCTTTAATGCATAAACCACTATTCATTGTAGATTTATTTGAACCATATTCTTCAATGTGAAATTTATAACCATTTACAACATATCAATTAAAGGGTTGAATGTTTTTCAATGGCCCCTCTGAAAGATCTTTCATTAATTAATTGGTAATGCCGGATGAAGGATTACGTGCCTATTGACACTATAAGTAATTAGGAATACATAAAGACTATATATGAATTTACTGTAAAGATTAAGTTAGATCTATTATCACTTACGTACTGATTAAACCTAGACTTTGTTTCAATTTTAGCATCAATCTCGTTATCTTGAATAGATAGTTGTATTTCTCTCAAAGTATCCTCACAAATTCTGAAGAAAAAAAGCTAATTTACATCAATAATTTCAAAAGGTAAATAATATGCATATTTAGATCATGATAATTAACTTATTTTTATATATGGTTTCACTTAATGACAATTCAACAAAATATATGTCCGAGCTGCATGATATTCTCTATCATCTAACCTTCTTATTTTCTTTTTTCTCAAAACCACGACTAACATGCTTGAAAACAGACAACATTTCAGGATGGTCCTCTCCAACCCCACCATCATCCGCGTTTCGTGGCACTTATCTATATCTTGTTGAAATGTCTTACTTAATGTAGTGCGTAAAAAGTGTTGATGATTCCTTAATAAAACATGCATTGCGTATACAACCTTCAACTGTATTCTTATTTTTGATATCATACTTTACCCCATGGAGTTTCCTTCAAACATAGTATAAGTATGTTAATATAGATTCACTAGTATATTTATATATCTTATAGTATATAATTAATTTAACTTACCTTTCACATGGATACATCCATCGTTCTTGAACTGGGCCTGATAAACGTGCTTCATAAGCTAAATGGATGGGAAGATGTTCATAGAATCCAAGAAAATTGTAGGAAAAGTGCGCTCAAGCTTAGTCAAGATGAGAGAAATATTTCTTTCTAATTGTCTCATGTGTTCCTCAGTTATTGCGGTAGTAGTGAGATATTTTAAAAAAAGACTCAATTGTGTCAATGGTTCCCACACATTTCGTGGAAGCAAATATTGAAATGCAAGAGGTATGAGTCGTTGCATAAATGCATGATAACCATGACTCTTCATACCAAAGAGTTTAAGATTGCTCATGTCAACACATCTTTTCATTTTAAACACATAACCATGAAGAAATCTCAACTATTGCAACCACTTACAAAGCACTTTTTTGGCATTATCATCTAACATGTAACAAACTTTTGGGTACTTTTTAGTAGTTTCATCCGGATGCTATTCTGAACGATTGCAAAGTACTTTTAAATCTTCTCTAGACGTAGCATTGTCCTTTGTTTTTACCTTGACATTTATAACGGTGTTAAAAATGTTACCAAACACCTTTTTTCTATGTGCATCACATCAGGGTTATGCCTAATAAGATTTATTTTCTATCAAGGCAAGTCCTAAAATATACTTCTTTTCTTCCAACAACATAAGCTACTCTTTGAGATTCTTGCATTCACCCTATCAGAACCAAGTTCTGTAACTTTCATGAGTCCCAAATCCTCAATCTCCCTAAGTATATGTAAACCTGATTGTTCAATATATGAAACCTTATGTACTATTTGACCCTTTTTGAACATTTTGTGTTTGTCCAACCATGAAACTTTTCTACCATTGGATAGTGAAAAAGCATCAGAATCTTTCATGCAATAAGGACAAGCTAAAATTCCTGCTGTACTTCAACACGACGACATTGAGTACCCCGGAAAATCACTTATTGTCTACATCCATGAAACTTGCATTTGAAAATTATTCTTACTTGAAACATCATATATTAGAACTCCCACCTCCCATAATTCTTGTAACTCTTCAATTAGGGGTTGCAAAAAGACATCAATTTTCTGTTTTGGATTTTCTGCGCCAGGTATAATCACCTATAAAAACAAGTATTCTTCCTTCATGCACTTCCAAGGTGGTAAATTATATGGTGTAACTATCATAGGCCAAAAGGAATATTGTTGGCCTGATTGACCAAATGGTTGAAACCCATCAGTAGACAAACCGAATCTAACATTTCTAACTTCAAATGCATAATATGGATACATCTGATAAAAATATATATACGTCCAAAATAAGATTAAAAATATATTACACATTTCATAACACTAATATTAGAAAAAATTCGATCAAGTATATAAAAATGTCTTTTCTTACTGTTCTGCTACAAGTGTGATGACCAACCGACCAGATGTTTATGAGCAACTAGGAGACCCAATATAGAATTTTGGAGTACTGTGAGTGGTTGGAGTACAAGGACTCGTAGGACATAAGCATTTGATGATGGCGTATCACTCATATTCTTAAAGTTTAATAACCCAAACCTTGTACGATTGCAGCAACAAAGTTCTTAATAAAAAAAATCAACAAGCATTCAAGTTATATTAGTTCATTTTGTAGATATATAATATAAGATTCCCAATAAAAATCACAAGATATAATAACAAAACTAAGAAAATAAGAATCACTTATAGCATGAAACAATACATTCAACTTAATATTAATAGAAAAACTAAATTTAAAAACTTCAAGTGACATTATTCTCAACACTTCTCTTTTTGTTTTGATATTCATATTCTTCTTTCCCTTCCTCATTGTCATCCTCATCCTCATCATAACCCTCATCATAATCCTCATCCTTATCATCATCATCATCATCATCATCGTCCTCTTCCTCCTCATCGTCCTCCTCCTCCTCCTCTACATCCTCGTCCTCATCGTCATTGTCATTATCCTCATCATTTTCTTCCATCTCCCACTCTCAGTCCTCATCCTCCATGTCATTAAAAAGACCATCTAGATCATTCAATATATGAGGTGTTTCATCTTCACAAATATCAGTTTCATGCATTTGACTATTATCCTCTTGAAAAACTAGATCATTCAATGTATGAGGTTTTTCTACTATGTTTGTAACATCTACAATTGAACGCGCCTTTATTTGACAAACAGCTAACCATTCATGTTGTGTCCTCTTTTCTGAAGGATAGGTTTCAAAATACACCTGAGAAGCTTGCACAGCCATAGTAAATGGCTCATATATATTGATTAAAAGTTCTTCTTTTGTTAACATCAACAAGATCATACTGTAGATGTACTATTGTACCTTGTTTTGGTGTTGGATTAAACCAAGAACATTTAAATAATATGGTTCTCTTAAATGGTAATGCATGATACTCTAGCTGCAGAATCTCTGCCAGTATACCATAATGATTGATCTTATCTGCACTGTGACTAGAGACATTAATGCATAAACCACTATTCATTGTAGATTTATTTGAACCATATTCTTCAGTGTGAAATTAGTAACCATTTACAACATATCAATTAAAGGGTTGAACCTTTTGCAATGGCCCCTCTGAAAGATCCTTCATTAATTAATTAGTAATGCCGAATGAAGGATTACGTGCCTATTGACACTATAAGTAATTAGGAATACATTAAGACTACATATGAATTTACTGTAAAGATTAAGTTAGATCTATTATCACTTACGTACTGATTAAACCAAGACGCAAACTTTGTTTCAAGTTTAGCATCAATCTCGTTATCTTGAATAGATGGTTGTATTTCTCTCAAAGTATCCTCACCAATTCTGAAGAAAAAATCTTATTTACATCAATAACTTCGAAATGTAAATAATATGCATATCTAGATCATGGTAATTAACTTATTTTATTTATGGTTTCACTTAATGACAATTCAACAAAATATATGTCCGAGCTGCATGATATTCTCTATCATCTAACCTTCTTATTTTCTTTTTTTCAAAACCACGACTAACATGCTTGAAAACAAACAACATTTCAGGATGGTCCTCTCCAACCCCACCATCTTCCGCCTTTCGTGGCACTTTTCTATATCTTGTTTAAATGTCTTAATTAATGTAGTGCGTAAAAAGTGTTGATAATTCCTTAATCAAACATGCATTGCGTATACAACCTTCAACTATATTCTTATTTTTGATATCATACTTTACCCCATGGAGTTTCCTTCAAACATAGATTAGTATGTCAATATAAATTCACTAGTATATTTATATATTTTATAGTATATAATTAACTTAACTTACCTTTCACATGGATACATCTATCATTCTTGAACTGGGCCTGCTAAACGTGCTTCATAAGCTAAATGGATGGGAAGATGTTCGATAGAATCCAAGAAGCTTGGAGGAAAAGTGCGCTCAAGCTTAGTCAAGATGAGAGAAATATTTCTTTCTAATTGTCTCATGTGTTCCTCAGTTATTGCGGTAGAAGTGAGATCTTTTAAACAAAGACTCAACTGTGTCAATGGTTCCCACACATTTCGTGGAAGCAAATCTTGAAATGCAACAGGTATGAGTCGTTGCATAAATACATGATAACCATGAATCTTCATACAAAAGAGTTTGAGCTTTCTCAGGTCAACACATCTTCTTATGTTAGACACATAACCATAAAGAAATCTCAACTCTTGCAACCACTTACAAAGCACATTTTTAGCATTATCATCTAACATGTGACAAGCTTTTGGGTACTTTTTAGTAGTTTCATCCTGATGCTATTCTGGACGATTGCAAAGTACTTTTAAATCTTCTCTACATTTGGCATTGTCCTTTGTTTTTCCCTTGACATTTATAACGGTGTTAAAAAGGTTACCAAACACATTTTTTCTATGTGCATCACATCAGGGTTATGCCTAATAATATTTTTTTTTCTAGTAAGGCAAGTCCTAAAATATACTTCTTTTCTTCCAACCACATAAGCTACTCTTTGAGATTCGTGCATCCACCTTATTAGAACAAGTTCTGTAACTTTCATGAGTCCCAAATCCTCAATCTCCCTAAGTATTTGTAAACCTGGTTGTTCAATAGATGAAACCTAATGTACTATTTGACCCTTCTTGAACATTCTGTGTTTGTCAAACCATGAAACTTTTCAACCATTGGATAGTGAAAAAGCATCAGAATCTTTCATGCAATAAGGACAAGCTAAAATTCCGCCGGAAAATCACTTATTGTCTACATCAATGAAACTTGCATTTGAAAATTATTCTTACTTGAAACATCATATATTTGAACTCCCACCTCCCATAATTCTTGTAACTCTTCAATTAGGGTTGCAAAAAGACATCAATTTTTTGTTTTGGAATTTTTGGGCCAGGTATAATCATCAATAAAAACAAGTATTCATCCTTCATGCACATCCAAGGTGGTAAATTATATGGTGTAACTATTACAGGCCAAGAGGAATATTGTTGGCCTGATTGATCAAATGGTTGAAACCCATCAGTAGACAAACCGAATCTAACATTTCTAACTTCAGATGCATAATATGGATACATCTAATAAAATGCCTCCAAGCAGGAGAGTCTGAGGGATTCCGCATGTTACCATCTCTTTCATGCTCTGAATTCCATCTCATATGTTTTGCTATTGCATTAGATGCGTACAATCTTCGTAGACGTGGAGTTAAATGAAAAGAATACATCTTCTTATAAGAAATATTAGTTTTCTTCTTATAAAGGTGATGCTTTGATCTCTTAAATCGAGGATGAGAGCATAATATGCAATTTATTAGTTAACTGTCCTCACGGCAATAAAGAATACATCCATTTTTGCAACAATCAATCTTGTCGACTGGGAAGCCTAATCCTCGCATTAGCTTTTTAGTACCATAGAAGCTATCGATCATTTTGTTATCACTTGGCATCAATTCTGATATAAACTGACATAACTCACCATACAACTTTCTGAAAAATGATGTTTTGCCTTAATATTCAACAAACGAAGTACAACAGAGAATTGTGTATCCCCATGTGGATTTCACGTCCAAATCTCTTGTTCCGATGCTTTGAGCATATAATATATATGTTGGGTTGTTGGATTTTGATCCTCTTCCACATTAATATAAAAAGAAGGTCCAGCAACATCAAAAACCATTGACCGGGACACATTATGGGATTGAGGATTCACAGTTTCACCAAAAGCTTCTTCCTGATTATCATTCAGCACACTTGGATTTGAAATATAACTTTCTCTGTGGTTATACCAACGATAATAATCTGGTACAAAGCAATAAGTTCCTAGATGTGTCATAACTGTAAACTCGTCCAAAATATTTTTATTTCGACACTTATGATGATTACAAGGACATCTTAACATCTCACTATCCACGTACTCTGATTGTCTTTTAGCAAATGCAATAACGTTCTCTACTCCATCAATAAACTTTGGATTTATGAATCCATCTTCCTTTATTCTAACATACATCCACTCACAGTCAAAGTTACTCAGATTATATACTCTGACACAATAATAAATGTGCTAAAACTCACATGATGACTACTAATTTTCATGACACTAGAACCTAGCGGTAGCAAAATCTAATGAATTTAAATTCATAAATAATCAGTTAATCACCAAAAGTTATAGTAGTTAGTGTTATACAATTTAAGTGTACACTACAAATAGCGGACTATTTTGTTTTATATAATACTACATGTCAATGTAATCATGTAAAAAAGATACACACATATATATATACTGGAAAAATTTCAGGTCTTCAAATTTGAAAGAATCACCTTCAAAAATCAACCAAAAGTCGTTCTAATCTAACACCAAAAATATATTTAATAACAAAATTTGTTATTTAACAAGGCCTAATAAATGCAACAACAGAATGCAAATCATCTAAATTAAAGGTCAACCATAGGTATGAACCATATATCAGCAATGACAACTCCAAATTTGTTTACTGTCCAAGAAGAATATAAAAATTAATTTTTTTTTTGAAAGAATAACAACAGTATAGAGGAGATACCAATCATCAAAAAAGTTGAATTTTAGTACATCAATGTCAAAATCTAATGGCAACATGCCTCCACTAAATGTTGTTCTATGTGTTAATCTACTGAAACCCATAAAAATACAACACACACACAAAAAAAAAATTACACCCAAATTAGATAGGTAAAGAATCCAATTTAATAAATTGATCAATATCCACAAAAGATAGCTATATAATAGTGAAGAGAATAATGAACTCAATGTCAATAACTAATAATTATTCACTTTATAACAACGATTCAAGAAAAAATAGAGACAAATCTCTGCAAGAGTATAATGAATCAACTATTATTCATTGTAGATAATATGAAAAGAAAAGATTTGTACCGATGAGAAATATAGCAACAGAATCAAAGTTCTGATCAGTTAAAAATCATAAATATAGTGTTGAAAGAGTTAGAGATAGAAGAAAGTAAGAACACCCATTGTAGCTTTTTGACTTATCTCTAGAACCCAAATTTTCTAATGAAATAAAGTAGGTAAGTAGAGAATTAAGCGAAAAGTGTCAAATCTCGTTTTTGTTTTTGGTGACAGATTGACCAAGAGGTTAAAATTTCTTTAAAACGTAATTAAGTAATTAGGGGATCATATTAACATTTCAAAACTTTCTAATCTTTTATAAAATACAAAAAAAATACACTTTATAATTCAAATCAAATCATTTTAAAACAAAAATATTTTCATCTTCCCTCCTCTCTTCTCTCTCTTATTTTCTTCATCTTCTTCCTTAGAAATTCGTAAAATCCGTCGTTACTCTTCCTCTCCTGTCCTCTATTACTCTCTCATCTTTCTTAGTTTGACTAGAAATTAATAAGTTATTTTTTGAAATACTTTACAATTTTCGAAGTTTTTTTCTTGGATTAATGAACAATATAATGTTCTATAGGTGTAAAAACTGTATAATCGATTTAATTGTGTGTATTATTTATCATTTTTGAAAGAAAATCAGTCAACTCAAAAAATCCTTATATTGAGGAAATGTAGTTGTAATGTTATCATTCAGTGAAAAGTCATTTTTTTGTTCTTGTTGTTGTTCTTTTTTTTTGGACCATTTTGTCGATATGATTTTAACGTATGTTTCCACATTTTAGTGATATGTTGGTCATCTGTTACCACATATGATTCAAATGTTGCAATAATCAGTACAAATGTGTCAACATATGATGCATCTATCGCTACATAAGATGTATATGTTGTGCAACAACAGGTACATATGTGATAACATAATGTTAATTTAACGCAACAGACTATCCATCAGTTGCAACATACTGCTAATATTATTTTATAATGTATTGTAAAATTGATATGTTGGTCAAGATTCAAATGCTGCAATAATCTATATAGATGTATCAAAATATGATGCATCTGTTGCTACATAAGATGGATATGTTGTGCAACAGCAGGTACATATGTGGCAACAAAATGTTAATTTATCGCAGCAGATTATCCATTGGTTGCAACATACTGCTATTATTATTTTAGAATGAATTCTAAAGTCTCAATATTTTTTTATTTACCTTGTAGATGAAATGATAAAAGAAGTTTCATCCATGTCAACAACTCAATCTTCTAACATGCAATGCTCTTTTTGTCTATGCGAAGAAAGTGAGTAGCAAAATGAATATTTTATTAGTCGTGTTAAAAAAACTCACTGATACTCTAAGGAAATGTCTCATAATATTGATGTGCAAAGATCCAAGAAGACTTCACAGCCTTTGAAATGTAGGAGGTTGAAAAAATCTATTTCTCAAACACTTTCTATTATTATTGAGAAGAAAGAAAAGGAGAAGAAGGAAAATGATGAGAAGGAGAAGGAAAATGAGAAGAATGAAAAGGAGGAGAAGGAGAAGAAGGCAAAGGAGGGGAAGAATAGGGAAAAAAAGGAAAATGAAGAGAAGGAGAAGGAGAAGAAGGCTAAATTGGAGAAGGAGAAGAAGACAAAACAGGAGATGGAGAAGGAGAAGCAGAAAGAAAAAGTGAAAGCAAAAAATAAAGGGAAGAAAGTTGAAGTTGTCAGTTGTAATGTGAAGTGAAAATATCCATTTGAAGGTTTTAACATTGACGGCGAGGGTCCAACTGAACTAATGTCATCCTTCTCGCAATGGATAAAAGAGGGTCTTTACAAGAATCATGCAAAAAAGTAAGTTAAGTAAAGCAAGTACAGTCGTTCAACTATTATTAGAATTTCTTCTTGATGTCCAATATATAATGATTTATAATGATTACACAATTGCAGAAGAAGCAAGGAGGATCACTACTTAGCCAATTTATCAAAGCTTGAATTTCACGAACTTAATTTAGTAATTGCATTTCCAATGAATAAGGACTGGTTCTACATAATGTCTCAACCTAATAGGTGCTAGAATGATGAGGTAAATCCATGCTCACTTTTATATGTACTGTTTAGTACATGAATATATACAATTAAATTGATACACTTGTTTGATGCATGTGTGCAGTATGTGTATGTCATATTTTACTATTTGCGCAAGAAGTCAAAGCAAAAGATTCAGTCGGAATATCAATATACCACCACTAGTTGTTTTTTTCAAAACATACATTGACAATTCTAGCGAATATGAGGATAAAATCATTGACATAATGAAAGGGTATGCTATACCTTCTAGAATGCCTTGGTACTTAAGGGATGATGGTATGTCCCTGTAAATAGTAATCGGGAATTCCATTGGGTCTTGGTAGTCGTTGAATTGAAGGAACGGTGCATAAAAGTGTAAGATTCCATGTCCTCAAATAGGTCTAATAGAAAACTATCCTCCGAGATTCAGAAGATGACTACAATGTTGTCAAAGTACCTTGAGTTGAGTGGATTTTTTTAGCAAAATGAGCGAACCAACTTGTCAGTTCTTAAATGTTACCAAGGAAAGAACAAAATCTCACCCATTTGAAGTCAGTCATGTTACTGGTATTGCCCAACAAAAAAGTAGTAGTATGTATGTATCCCAATATTATTTTGTCTTACGACTATCTAAATGTGATGTTATTATATTTTCTGATTGATGATATACCATGCAACGATTGTGGAATTTTTGTTGTTGTATACGCTGAGTATTTGAGTGATGGATTCCAAGTACCATCATGTGGAATTAATGCTGATATCCTTTGCTGGAGATATACTTCACTCCTATGGAATTATGTGTTTATAAAGATTCTAAATGGTTACGTTAGTAATAATGAAGACCCAGAGATGCGTAGAACAAAAAAAATCTATGATCAACAAAAATATTGAGTTTAAAACCATTGATTAGATAAGCGATTATGTATATCATATCATTGTGAATTACCTTTTTGTTCATAATTTGAATAAAATAATTGGTGAAGTGTTAATTAAAATGTAATTTCGGTAGTAATAAACACGATAAAATTAAATGTTGCAACAGTTCGTATATATGTAGCAACAGATAGTATATATGTAGCAATAAATAGTATATATGTAGCAAAAGATAGTATAGATGTTGCGATAGATAGTATATATGTAGCAACAGATAATATATATGTAGCAACATATAATATATATGTAGCAACAGTTCATATATATGTAGCAACAATTCGTATACATGTTGCAACGGATAGTAAATATGTAGCAACATATGTCCACAGTTTCAATTGTCAAAATTAAAAAATAAAATAAATGGCTTTATTTTCATTTTCCCTCTCTTCTCTCTCCTCTCTTCTATAAATGTCGTTACGTATTCCACAAGATTTATTTATTTATACTAATTTTTCTTCAATATATGTAATTTTTATAGAATAAACATGAAAAATTTATATGTTGCAACAGTTAGTGTGTATGTAGCAAGATATATTATATATGTAGCAACATATGTCACAGTTTGAATTGTTAAAATAAAAAAAAATGAACAATTTTAATTTTCATTTTCGCGCTCTCCACTCCTCTCTCTTCTATAAATGTCGTTTCGTATACAACAAGATTTATTTATTTATAATAATTTTTCTTCTATATATGTAATTTCTGTAGTAATAAACAAGAAAAAATTAAATGTTGTAACTGTTAGTATATATGTAGAAATATATCTCACTTTTTGAATTGTCAAAATTAACAAAAAATTGAACGGTTTAATTTTCATTTTCCCTCTCTCCTATCTCCTCTCTCTTCTATAAATTACGTTTCGTATTCTACAAAATTTATTTATTTCTTCTCTACTGCCAACTTCTCCTTCTTCTCTTTGATTCTCTTAGTCCTTCCTTCACAGATCATCTTCTACAACAAGGCGGTGTTGTCCTCATAATTTCTACTTTATTGTTGATATATATCTTCTCAGGTAAGGTAACATTTAATTAGGGTTTGAAATGCATGTGCTTATCTGCTTATTGCCCTGTTTTGACTTGTCGTTGTATCTCATGTGTGTGTGGCTTTCAAATATTTTATTTGTGTGGTTGCAGATACAAATATAATGACTCCTCTCAAAAGAAAACTTGATATTGATACATCTGACCAAACAAAGATCCAGAAGAAGACTAGGTCTAAAATTCATAGGAAGAGGAACGAAAATACTACACTTTTAGAAAAACTTGCAACTGAAGCGGTTTTTTCTTCTCAAGAAGAAGTAGAATTTTGTCAAAAATAGTACTAACAAAGACAACTAGTGGAGGAATAATATGGAAAATAAGAAGTTGAGGAACAAGGGAAAATAAATGAAGTTCAGGAAGAAGAAGGGGATAATACAAAAGTAGTAGTTGTGGCACAACAAGAAAAATAAATGAAGTTCATGAAGAAGAACAAGAACTTCATGAAGAGTTCAATGCTAGTGATGATGATGGGATTAAAATCATTAATGTAGACAGTTTCCCTATGCATCTGCAGCCTGATGCTAATGGTGACAACATCATTAGGTCATTCCTGGAAAAACCTTTCGTCAAATTCAGGGATATCCTCAAGAAAAATCAATTGGAAGATTTTTTTAGAAATAACTATTTTGGTCATTTTCTTGATTTACTTATTGATCTACTAACACGTTTTCAAATGACCATCGTATATGAACTTTTGAAAATAAGGTTCATTTTTAAAAATCCCAATAAGAAGGACGAGATTCTTGTTAATTATTGTGGCATGCCAGTTTTCTTTGGCATAAGAGAGTTTGCCATAGTTACAGGGCTAAAATGTCATCCTCCTGTTGAGCTCATCCCTGAATACATTGTTAAAACAGAACCATGACGAAAGAAAATAGTTAAAGAAGTAGCAGAAGCTGGACAACAGTCATTGCCAACTGAGGAGCAGGACTTGATGTCCCCTGTTGGCAAAAGCTTTAAAAATTCTGACTTAATAAGTTTGTTGGAACTGAGGATATAACAAGGAAGCACAAGGAGTCATTATGCTTACTTTGGTTTACACATAATATTCTCTTGCCGAAGGATAAGGGCAACAACATACTTTTAAAGTATGTTAATTTCTGTCAGGATATTGAAGATTTTAAGAACTACCCGTGGGGTCATGAGAGCTTTCATCTAACTGTCGACTACATGTTGAATTAAGTAATAATTCAACATTTCATTATTGACAGGTTATCCTTTTTTACAGGCGTGGGCATTTGAAGTCATTCCTTATTTAACCCACCAAGTAATTGCAGTAGAAGAGAGATCATCCCCAAGGATTCTGAGATGGTTGATGGAAATAACAAAAACTACCAAAGAAGGGCATATTCAAGATCTTTATAACCCTCCTTTTGATGTAGTAAGTTATTATAAGTATATTACAGGCATATATTGCTATATTTGTGTCACATGTTGCTACAGATAATCTATTGCTACAGACAATCATGTGTTGCAACATGTTACACATGACTCTATAGATGATGCATCTGTAGCAACATTTGTGACACATGTTGCGACAGATAATTCATCTGTAGCAACATTTGTGTCACATGTTGCAACACATGAATTGTCTTTAGAAACATTTGTGTCACATGTTCTACAAACGGGTCATGTATTGCAATATGTGACACATGGTTATACAGATGATTCATATGTAGCAACATTTGTGACAAATGTTACGACAGAAAGTTCATCTGTTGCAACAGAAAATTCGTACTGATGACTCAATTTTACTATTTTAGGTTGTCCTACCATGGATTACCCCAACAGAAGAGGAATTCCAAATGCCATATCTAATAACTCTAGGGTTGGTTGAAACCATTTTTGATCCTGTTGTGGATAGAGTTATAATGGTGTTGGCTGGAGCAACAACCATCAAAAGAGAGAGAGTTCCTATTGAAATCAGTAATGAATTAGTTGTTTTTTATGCAGATGATGGTGTTGATGTTGATTTATGGTGCTGGTGTTGGTACTGCTGCTGTTGCTTGTGTTGGTGTTGGTGCAGGACAACATGAAGGGGCTACCTCTTGTAGACGATGTTTTGGCTTTCTCTGTGAGAAGTGTAAGAAAGATGATGAAAATTATATCATGCATCTACAAAATTTGAGTGAAGCTGTCAATGAATTTTAAAACAAGAGGGGTGTGAAGGGCATTGTATCAAAGAATGTGTGGCATGCATGTACTCCAAAGGCCAAGCGGAGAAAAGAATCATTTGCCAAGGCAATGCCAAATTGGAAGAGGAGGGACGGATTATAAAAAGTTGAATTTTTATAGGTGTCCCTCTGTAGCTTAAAAAGAAGCAGTAATTAAGGTGACCGATGAAAAGGCTATTCGAATGGAATACGACATGCATGTTTTTGTCAAGATTTCAGGAACATGACAAGCCTAACAGTTTGGTGGGAAGACAAGGTAATCCTAAATTTTATATTATTAACTATTTCTTGTGTCTTTTAAGTGAATACTCTTCCTAACTATTGATATGCTCAAACTTACTTCTCAAATAATAAGTAAAGCAGTCGTGTCAAGTAAATAACCCAACTAGTGAGGTTGGAATCGTTTCCACGAGGAAAATAGTTTAGACTCAACTTCAATCTACTATTACTATTGTTCAGTCAATTACTTCCTTGGAAAGCAAAAATGATAAAAAGGGGGGGTTTCTATTCCTAAGTAAATGAAAATAACTAGCGAAATAAAAGGAGACAACTAACAACTTCAAATGTTGGAGTTTAATCAATTAATCAAAGTAACTAGGGTTTACGTGTTCCCCACAGGTTCATGACTTGATAAGTCTAAGTATAACAATTCTTTCCTAGTATCTTGCATGCAAAGTGATAAGTTATGTATTTCTAAATCCTTGGTCCGACATCTAGAAAATTTCACTCCGCACCTTGGTCCGGCTACATGTGTTGCTATCCTAACCCTTATCTTTACCTCATATTAAGCATCGTATTCTGTATTTGACTAAGTTATTACCTCATACCAATCAATCCTAGCCTATTAGATAGTATACAATAAATCTATGTTGATAATTCTTTTTCTGTTATCTACCTCCTTGGTCCGGCAAGTAGCATTAAGGCGAGTTCTAACGTTGGCCATTTGTTAAAAAGACTTCTGAACGAAAGAATTATTAATACATGCAAGACACTATTCTAGAATTGTTATTTTAGTTAGGTTTTACCTCATTATTAGCCTATGGTTCCCACAACCCTAGCTATGGAGTTTAGTTACCCATAGTAATAATTACAATATTCAAATATGTGATATAAGAATTCATGCACTTACTTCGATGAGAAAGATTAAAATCCGAAAGTTCACTTGATTAATCAACAAAAGTCACCAACAATCAATGATAAAAGTCTCAATATAATCAATAATCTCTCAAAGAGTATACAAAATAATCAAGAGTCTCACAATATTCACAGGTCTAACAATGATCAAGAGTCAAACCTCAAAACGAGGTTTTTCAAACTATTTATAGAAAATAAAAACCTAATTAAAGAAGGACTATATTTGTTGGAAATCTGTCAAAACGCGGCTGGATCGACGGACATCACGACGGATCATCGTGGTTACGACGGAGCGTCATGGACTCCGTTGTCCCATACTTGATGCAATTTCTTCTGCTGCTCTCTTCATTACCCTCGACGGCAGGTATGACGGATCGTCATAGGCACAACGGTCCGTCGAGTGTCTCCGTTCCAAAACACCTGAACTCTTAGAATATGGGTACTGGGACTACTTCTCTGAACTTCATGACGAACCTGCAGGACGGACCATTATGGACACGATGGTCCATCACGCTTTCCGTAACCCCACACTTGGTCAGACTTCCCCATCTTCCTTAAGCAGCTGCATTATGCTGCCACCTACGGACCGTCACGAGCATGACGGACCGTCACAAGCTCCGTAGGTGGTCTCTTCTGCATTTCTTCGCTCAAAAACCTCCGCATTTATCTTTGGACAAATTTCCTGCAAATAAGGAGAAACTTATATAAAAATTAGCACAAAAAGACTTTTGGACACACTAAACTTAAGGAAAAAGTATTAATAATACCGTGAAACCACGGTATATCAACTATTTTATATTATTTTTTATTTTAGTATATTGACGAAATCATTAACCTCATGTGTCTGAGGCATTGGAAATACCCGAACTACTATGATCTAAGAGATAGAATCTTGGATCTCAACTAATGTATGAAATCCTTACATAGATATAATCAAATGAACGATGAGGCCACATGTTAGGTTGTAAAAACATGAGGTAGTTACTAGATGACTTTGTATGGGATGTTGATATGATTGTCTATGTTAGGAGTATTTATGCCAACTCCTGGAGGCATGAATTGGATTGATACAAAAAGGATTTTAACACTCATGAACATTTCGGGTAATCATTTCGTGACTGTCGAGATTCTCTTGAATGAGGGATTGATCAATGTTTATGATTGTAACCTGGTGGTTACAGAAAATGATAAGTTTTTCACACTCATACAACCTGTCTTGTAGTTGCTGCCCAAAATTGTCGAAAATAAGTGGAATAATGAATCATTTGCCAGAGAAGTTGCTCACTCAACCATGGGAATTTAAATGGTCGAATAAAACATATGGTACAAAATGCAAGTAAAGCGGCATGCGAGTCATATGTCATTGCATTCATTGAGCACTTGATTAGTCGGACATAACTGCATCCACCCAGTTCATTGTTATGTGACAATCTAATTGAATGGATGCGATATATTTGGGGTAATAGAATAATATCTCAGTGCTTAAAGCCTTGCCCTTATGCTTGTAATTAAAGACAATGTTTAATTTATCAAATATATTATATTATTTTATATTAAAGACAATGTAATTAAAGATTGTTTATTTTATCAATTTGTCTATCACAACATTTGGCATATGTCGCTACAGATGATTTATATATCAGAACATTTGAGTCAGATGTTGCTACATATGATTATATGTAGTAACATTTGTTGCATATGCTGCTAGAGATGATTTTATTTATCATCATTTGAGTCAGATGTTTCTACACCTGATGCGTGTATCGCAACATTCGTGCATCACGACATGTGGCATATGTGTCTACAAACGAATCAACTGTAGCAAAATTTGAGTTATATGTTGGTATAGGTGATTATATGTAGCAACATTTGAGTCAGAAGTTGCTACAGATGATTATATGTAGCAACATCTGAGTCATATGTTGCTACAAGTGATTCGTCTGTAGTAACATTCGTCCATCACGACATGTGGCATATGTTGCTACAGACGAATCAGTTGTAGCAACATTTGAGTCATATGTTGGTATAGGTGATTATATGTAGCAACATTTAAGTCAGATGTTGCTACAGATGATTATATGTAGCAACATCTGAGTCATTTGTGGCTTCAACTGATTCGTCTGTAGCAACATTCGTCCATTACGACATGTCGCATATGTTGCTACAGACGAATCAGTTGTAGCAACATTTGAGTCATATATTGGTATAGGTGATTATATGTAGCAACTTTCGAGTTAGATGTTGCTACAAATTATATGTAGCAACATCTGAGTAATATGTTGCTACAGCTGAATCGTCTGTAGCAACATTCGTCCATCACGACATGTGACATATGTTTTTACAGACGAATCAGCTGTAGCAACATTTGAGTCATTTATTGGTATAGGTGATTATATTTAGCAACATTTGAGTCAGATGTTGCTACAGATTATTAGCTGTAGCAACAACTGAGTCATATGTTTCTACACCTGAAGTGTATATCGCAACATTCGTCTGTCACGACTACATAACAATTTGTTGTTTGATCAGGAGTGCAGAACTACGTCTATTCTATTCCACAACTATTATAATTGTATTGGTTGTACACAACTACATCATAATTTTGTATCCTCTACAAAATTCTTCTTGGTAATGCTTAAAAATACAAGGAAAAAAAAACAAAGAACACCAAAATTACCTTCCACATTCTACAACATTTGATCTTTTTCTTCTCCTTCATCCCCAACTCCTTAATTTTTTTGCCAATCGGAGAATAACAAACTTGGATCATATATCAGCATATTCACGATCCCTCCATCTAAAGAATTTGCATGAATTCTCCTAAAATACCACAAAGAAATACATTTTAATTTTAAAAAATAAAGAGATCTGAAATCTCCAAAATATTTTAGAAATAAACACACATACACAATATCGTGGACAAGACCAAAATCTGCGACCTGGATTGTCTTTTGACCATGAAGTTTGAATTGAAAGTAGATCTCCATGTTTGATATACATTTTAACATTCAACTTAGTATCATTTTCATCATAACAAATTCAACTTAGTATAGCATTTGACATCATACCATTGGAGTGCAAAAATTTGGTTTAAGCAAAGGCGAATCAATATAGAACAGTGTGACTGACAGAAAATCAAATTAGATTTGAAAAAAAATGCCAAAACTGAAGCGGCAAAGATGAAAAATTTGAAAACCCTACTATCGAAATGAAAATGAAAACATATTCTAGAATGGGTTGTGCCTATTTTACTTTTTTTTAGAAACAGAATGAGCTTTGCCTATCATTGGTCCACTTTTAAAATAGAGTCATTTGCTGATAATTATATGTTGCAACAGTTTCGTTATATGTGGGAATTTAACAACAGAAACTGTATATGTTGCTACAGATGAAAAATCAAGGAGACACTAATAGAAAATTCGATCGATTAAGGAAAGGAAAATAGAAATTTGAACCAAATTTTAGTGATTTAGAACATAAGTAATCAATAATAATAAGGTATAACATTTGGAACAACGATTTAGACGGGTGTTATATAACTATCATATGGATTTACTAGGACAATGTATGATGAACTAGTGAGATGATTGTCTTTATAAATATAATTGCTATAATCAAATGGAGAGTGTTGTTAACGACCTTAATTTGTTACTTAGACATGTAGTAGGACTATATATTTGTATTGCATATCGAATTACGTGACAATTATTAATTGAATTAAGCCTCAAAAGAGTCATTTGTTATATTTATATGTTGCAATAGTTCTTATATGTTGCGAACTTAATAACAAATGCTGCATATGCTGCCTGTGACGGTCCGTCACTCACTTCCGTCATGACGTTCAGAAACTCGTTCCCCGTACCAAATTCTCAAGAGTTGAAGTGTTTTGCAATGGAATCTCACGACGGTTCGTCGTAGCTGTGACGGTCCGTCCTGCAGGTCCGTCACAATTTACAGAGAGTCGATTTTAGAACACAATTTTCAGAATTCTAAGTGTTCTGGGACGATACACCCTCGACGGTCCGTCGTGCCCATGACGGTCCGTCGTGGTGACCGTCGTCTCAGCCAGTTTTTCAAGAAATAAAATCTGCTGCTCAAAATGACTAAACAGGTCGTTACACAAACTAATGGCGTAGTTCATACGAAAAGAATTATCGATATAGATTTAGTGGGATACTATCTAATAGGCTAGTTTCGATTGGTGAGAGGTAATAACTAAGCCATATGTTGAATATGAGGCTTAATATAAAGTAAAGGTAAGTGTTAGTAACATAGACACACGTAGCCGGACCAATATGCGGGGTGAAATTCTCTAAATGCTGGATCAAAGATTTAGAGATATATAACTTATCACTTTGCATGCAAAACACTAAGGAAGAGTTCTCATAAGAAGTATTATGGCGTTATTAACCTATAGGGAGCACTTAAGCCCTAGTTTCTCTCACAACATGATAAACACCAACAATTCACTCTTGCTAGTTGTTTGATAACTCCCCCTTTGAATTCTAATATTCGGAAAGGACTTTACTACATAGAGGTAATCGTGCATTGAAGTTAAGCCTAAACCATATTCTGTTAGGATCGAATTCACGCACACACACTACTACATAGAGGTAATCATGCATTGAAGTTAAGCCTAAACCATATTTTGTTAGGATCGAATCCACGCACACACACTAGATGAATGAAGAACACAAGAACTTTCAAGAGAAAGAGATAAGAGATCTAGAGAGAGAAAGAGAACACCTAAAATTTCGTGGTAACACCCCGTGAGTAAACTTCCACAGCGATGAGGTATATTTATATTAATAAATCAGAGTATTTTTGGTTACAAAGAATAAATAGGAAAACCTAAAATAGAGAATAAATAGGGAAGCCTAAAATAAAGAATAAATAGGAAAACCTAAAATTAATCAGGCTCCACTACTTAAAAATTCTCCCACTTGGATACTGACTCAGTCATCCAAAAAATACATTCTAAAAAAAAAATCTCTTCATCATCAACATCTTTACCACACCGCAACATCTATAGCAACAACTACAGAAGACCAACCGAGGTTTTACAAAACCTCAGTTTCCCAACATCAACACATTTCGTCAACATGTATGCCGGGTTCTTTGCATCCTCTATCTTCTCCAAGCACATATCACCATCCTCCACTACCCTACGAGTGAAATGGTATCGCCTTCTGATGTGCTTTGTCTTCGAATGATGGACTGAATTTTTCACTAACTGTATGGCACTCTGGCTATCTGAGTAAAGAATCTTCTCGCTCTGTTTCTTGCCCAATTCCTCATGATAATCTGCCAGCCATATCATCTCTTTCCCAGCTTCAGCTATTGCCACATACTCAGCTTCAACACATTAAAGAGAAACACACTGTTGAAGCCTCGACATCCAACTCACTGCAGTTCCACCTATGGTGTAAATCTACCTGGATGTACTCTTGCTCGAGTCAACATCCCCACCAACATCAGCATCCACAAAACCTTGTAGTGTCACGTTGCCTTTGCCAAAACAAAGTGAAGTACTGGATGTACGTCTCAAATATCTCAGAATCCACTTCAAAGCTTCCCAATGCTCTTTCCCAGGGTTCGCCATCTACCTGCTAACTACTCCCACTGCATGTGCTATATCAGGTCTAGTGCAGACCATAGCATACATCAAACTACCAACAACTGAAGCATATGGAACAAGTACCATGTGATCATGCTCCTCGGCAGTCTTGGGTGACTGCTCCTTTGACAATTTAAAGTGATTTGCCAATGGAGTAGTCTTGGGTTTAGCATCATTTACCCTGAATCTGCTCAGCACCTTCTCAATGTACAACTCCTGAGATAGATTTAAAGTGCCAGCAGATCTATCCCGAGAAATCTTCATCCCCAAAATCTGCTTTGTTGGACCCAAATCTTTCATCTCAAACGTTGCAGACGACCTTGTCTTCAGATTGTTATTCTCCCTCATACTAGATCCTGCAATCAACATATAATCCACATACAAGAGTAGAAAGACATATGAATCAGTGTATTTCTTTAAGTAACAACAAAGATCCTTTTAAGCTTTGCAGAATCCACTCTTGGTCATGAAGGAGTCAAACTTCTTGTACCACTGCCTTGGTGCTTGCTTTAGTCCATACAAGCTCCTAGTGAGCTTGCACACCATGTGTTCCTTGCCTGGAACCACAAATCCTTCCGGTTGCTGCATATAGATCTCTTTGTGCAGATCTTCATGTAAAAATGCTGTTTTTACATCCATTTGCTCTAGATGCAAATTTTCCGATGCAACAATACTCAACAGAAATCGAATAGAGGGTAACTTCACAACAAGAGAGAATATTTCAGCATAATCAATACCTTTCCTTTGTGAATATCCTTTAACCACTAAATGAGCCTTTAACCTTATTTTGCCATCTGGTTCAGTCTTGATTCTGAACACCCACTTGTTCAGCAAAGCTCTCTTCCATGCAGGTAACTTAGTCAACACCCATGTGTCGTTCTTCTCAAGTGACCTCATCTCATCATCCATGGCTTGCTCCCACTTGATCTAACCCTCCACCTGTAGGGCCTCATCAAAAGACTCTAGTTCCCCCTCATCACTCAGCAATAGATAGTGTAATCAAGGTGAATACCGTTTTGGTGCCCTGATGGATCTGGATGATCTCCTTAACACCTGCTCAGGTGTAACTTGCCCCACTTCAGATTCTTCAGTAGAAATTGGTTGAGTATCTGCTTCGACATCCATGGGGTTACTCTTCTCCATTTCAACCTCAACTCCCACTTGCTTTGTAATCTCTAAAACCTTCTGCTCTCTGTCCTTGTACAGGACAGACTCATCAAATGTCATGTCACAATGTCTCAGGATCTTTCTGTTCTTGTCATCCCAAAACCTGTAACCAAACAAATTAGAACCATATCCTATGAAGTAACACTTCACAGCCTTGGTATCAAGCTTGTCTCTCTTTTGTGGATCAGCATGAACATAAGCAGTGCAACCAAAAGTCCTCAAGTGTGAGTACTTTAGTTCTTTTCCTGTCCACACCTCTTCTAGAATCTTGAACCCTAAAGGAACTGATGGTCCCCTGTTGATCAAGTATGCAGCTGTGCTCACAGCGTCCGCCCAAACTGTTTTTGGCAGCCCACAGTGTATCCTCATACTCCTTGCATGCTCATTCAAAGTTCTGTTCATCCTCTCAGCAATTCCATTCTGCCTTGCCTTACCAGGAACTGTTCTCATCAATCTGATTCCCTCAGCTGCACAGAATTCCTTGAACTCTGATTTGTCATAGTCTCCTCCATTGTCAGATCTTAGGCATTTGACTTTCAAACAAGTCTAATTCTCAACTTCAGCTTTCCACTTCTTGAAAGTTTCAAACACATCTAACTTATGCTTCAAGAAGTAAACCCATACGTTCCTGCTGGAATCAATAATGAAGGTAACATAGAATCTGAATCCTCCAAGTGATGATACTGGAGATGGTCCCCAAACATCTGTATGGACCATTTTCAACGGCACTTTCTTTGGCTCTCTAGGATTCTTTGTGAAGCTTACTCTTTTCTGTTTGCCCATTACACAGCTCTTGCAAAGACCCATATAAACAGACTTCAGACCCTCTAATGCTTCTTTTGCAACCAACATCTTCATTCCTTTAGTACTCATGTGTCCAAGTCTGTTGTGCCACACACATGAACCGAAAGCACCTTCAGCAACAGCGGTTATGTTTATACACCCTGCAGTGGTTTACAAAGTTCCAGATTTGGTGCCACAAGCTACTACCATAGCACCTTTCACGATATTCCACGAACCTTTCCCAAACTCTGCTGCATGTCCCGTGCTATCCAACTAACCAACAGAGATTAGATTTTTATTGATCCGAGGAATATATCTTACATTCTCCAATGTTCAATGGTTTCCTGAGGTGATCTTTGTGCAAACATCCCCTTTTCCTTTAATCTCTAAGTCTTTATTGTCAGCAAGATATACTTTTCCAAAATTTCCAGATTTGAAATTTTGAAACAACTCCTTGCTTGGAGACGAATGGAAAGATGCACCAGAATCCAAAATCCATGATTCAACCGGGCTGTTCACACTAAGGATTAGAGCATCCCCAATGTCCTCTGTTGAATTTACAGAATCATTGTCATCTCCATGTTTCTGATTCTGTGTCTTCTTTGGCTTTGTACAGTTCGTCCGAAAGTGTCCTTTTTCTCTACAGTTCCAACAAGTCACGTTTGATCTGTTCAGTGATTTTCCTTGATTCTTTGATTTTGATCGACCATGTTGATTTTAGCCTTTCGTCTTACCTCTCCCCCTTCGATCAACGCTGAGAGCACTGCCCGATGAATCTCTCACTTCTCGTTTGCGAATACTTTCATTAAAAACAACATCACAGATTTCATCAAACTTTAGTTTCTCAGATCCACGGGAACTGCTAATCGCAGCAACAACAGTATCCCAAGACTCGGGTAGAGATGACATCAAAATCAACGCCTTAATTTCATCTTCGAAATTAATATTCACAGAATTGAGTTGACTCACAATCATATTGAACTCGTTTATACGATCAGAAATGGATCTAGTTTCAGACATCTGTAAATTGAACAATCTACGCATCAAATATACCTTGTTCATAGCCGATGGTTTTTCATACATGTTTGACAGTGCCTTCAACAGACCGGACGTAGTCTTCTCCTTCACGATGTTGAACGCCACGTTTCTTGACAAAGTCAACCGGATCAACCCTAAAGCCTGGCGATCCTTGAGTTTCCACTTCTCCTCTGTCATGGATTCCGGCTTCACCCCGATCAACGGTTCGTGAAGATCTTTCTGGTACAGATAGTCTTCGATCTGCATCTTCCAGAAACTTAAATCGGATCCATCAAACTTCTCGATTCCAAGATTCGAACTATCCATCTTCTATGATCGTGTTGAATCTCCTTAGCTCTGATACCAGTAGTTAAGATCGAATTCACGCACACACACTAGATCAATGAATAACACAAGAAATTTCAAGAGAAAGAGATGAGAGATCTAGAGTGAGAAAGAGAAAACCTAATATTTCGTGGTAACACCCCATGAGTAAACTTCCACGACGGTGAGGTATATTTATATTAATAAATCAGATTATTTTTGGTTACATAGAATTAATAGGAAAACCTAAAATAGAGAACAAATAGGAAAGCCTAAAATAGAGAATAAATAGGAAAACCTAAAATTAATCAGGCTCCACTACCTAGCATATTCCTCATGAGATCGACCCAAACCTAATAGTTTGGTTCATTAATTGATACATCCACTTATATTTCTATTAGGGAAGTGTAATTTTAGTGTATCACTCACCAATTCACTTACGAAAAAATCCTAGTCTTCTTTTCCAATAGCCACAAATCACCTTAATTTCCCAATCCTAAAATGTTAATGGAAAAAGGGTGAAATATGGGTTAGTACAAACCACATGTAATAAGTATGGTTCCTATGCACAAAATCATCAATTCATGAGAAAAGGAAATTTGGTCAAAATCATCCTTTCTATCATTTTAACTCAACATGCATATATAAGAAGCACAATAAGTCATTTCAACATAATAGCAACCCAACATATAGACCACCAAAGCAATACTTGTGCAATGCCAAAAATAGAACCCCATAAGATTTCCAAGGCTAAGAATCATATTAAGTAACCCGGTTCATACTAACAACATATTCTCATAATTGATCAAGACATATTTAATACATAAATACTTGTCATACCTTATCCCTATAATCATAAAAGAACACTACTATAATTATCCCTTAGATCCCGCATGTGCAATGGGTAAGAGCAACCCATACAGTCCCTTACCCTATGTAGAAGCCTTCAAGACAACCCTTGCAAGAATTCACATTCTTAACTTATTCGTTTAATTTTATATTAGGGAAGGAAGTGCAATACAAAATATAAGACCATGTGAGCTATATGTAATTGAGTGGTCTACTCTAACACCCAAAAAAGAGGGTTAAAACTTGCCTAAGGTGTTGTCATTCGTATGTAACTATCTAGGAGGATTCACTAAGCTGCTTTGGCAAACTGCTCGCCCATGTTGGGGTTTTTCCCAAGGTAAATTACTTTGTCCTTGGGATGTCGTGACTATACGTTTTGACCCTGAATATTACATTTGACTTATTTAATGTATTTTTACATGTTCTAGACTTCATATGACAATCCTAAACCTTCACCAAACATAGATACATTAACTAGTTCAATTTTGTTTGTTTCCGAATGTTAAGTCATTTCTTTAATAATATGTTCCCAATACTTATCAACCGAGTTATTTGGTTCTAAATTAATCATTAATCAACATATATGGCTATAGTATAGGTCATGGAATTTCAGGGTTGTTTGAATACTCCCACTACTTAGGAACATTAGTCCCCGAATGAAACTGTAGACCTTTTTAGAGGAAGCAACTCAAAACTGGAAGCCCAACCCACAACAGTATAATAATAAGTTTCATAGGTGATTGGTGGAATAATTTAATCCTTTAAACTTATTATCATAGTAATAACACATAAGAACATAATCCACATAAATTGAGTTTTTCATCCCATATAAGGAGGAATGACCTTCTCAATTTCAATATGATCTTATTATGAACATCCAAGTTATCTTGCTGATTTTTAATCAAAACAACATCAATTATGCTCAATATAAATTCATTGAATACTAATAGCACACCACATACATAATTGAAAGCCAATCATAAGAAACACATTTCATGGAAGAGAAGAGAACTCAATTTAGGCATGAATTTCTACAATAATATACACACATTAGAAAAATATGATAATATACATAATTTATATAAAAGGAATACTAACCTCAATCTTGGATAGGAGTAAAGTGGAAAGGATTAGGATAGTGGGACTTCATGTTTGCCTCGGCCTCCCATGTTGCACCCTCAGTAAGTTTGTTCCTCCATGGAACTTTTACGGAGGCAACCTCTTTATTCCTCAATTTATTAAATTGATGATCCAAGATATCAACCGGGACCTTTTTAGAAGAAAGGTCCTCTTTTACCCCTAGACCTTCTATAAGGAGAATGGAAAGAGGATCAACATACACTTCTTAACCATAGAAACATGAAACATTGGATGAATCATGGCCAACTCATTTGGCAACTTCAACATATACATAACACTCCGGATACGCTTCAAAATTTCATAATTGACCACATGACGAGGACTAAGATTCCCCTTATTTTAAAAGCTCATCACTCCATGACTGAAATTTTCTAATAGACCCAATCTCATACTTCGAATTCAAGGTCCCTCTTTTTATTATCTGTATATGATTTTTGCCGTATTTGAGCCCTTATTAGTCTATATCTTATAAACCAAAACTTCTCGAGGACTTCATATACAAATTTTGGAGAAAGTAGAGCAAACTCACACACTTCATACCATCCAAAAAGGGATCTACACCTCCTACCATAAAGTGCCTCAAAGGGTGCCATAAAGATAGTCTAATGGTAGCTATTTTGTAAGAGAACTCAATCAAAGTAAGGTGGGAATATGAATCACCCTTGAATTCAATGAGACATGCCCTTAACATATCTTCTATAGTTTTAATGGTGTGTTCCTCTTTACCATTCGTCTTTGGATTAAAAGAGGTACTTACTTTATATTCGTACCAATCCCACTTTGGAAAGCTTTCCAATAATAACAGGTAAACTGAGAGCCTCTATCTGAAATGATCGACAAAGGGGCTCCATGTAACTTCATTATCTCTTAGATGTACAACATGGCATAGTCTTCAACAAAATATGTGACTTTCACGAGGAGGAAATGAGCGGACATTGTTAGCCTATCCACAATGACCCATATCGACTATTTCTATTTTGTATTATGAGGCAACCCTACTACAAAGTCCATGTTAATATCCTCCCATTTCCATGTAGGAATATCTACATTTTGAGTCAAGCTGCCCGACCATTGATTTTCCACTTTTACTTGTTGGCAGTTTGGAAACATAGCAACAAAACAAACTATGACCTTTTTCATACCATTCTACCAATCAATTTCTTTTAAGTCGCGGTAAATATTTGTCGCACCGGGATGTATGGAATACCAGGAGCCATGAGCCTCTTCCATGATCAATTTCCTTAAGCCATAAACATCCGGTACATACAACCTTCCATGGTGCCTAAGCAACCGATATTCTCCTTGATATGAAGACTCAATAGACTTACTAAGTACCTATTACTTCAACTAAATCAATAGAGGATAAAGGTGTTTCATGGATATTGCTCCAACCACTAAATATGACTCGGAATTTTGGCGAACCATGAAACCACCCTTTGGAGAGTCTTCTAGTGTGCCATGGCATATTTGACGATTTTTTAGTAGTGGGAAAATGATGAAATTACGTGGAAAGGTTTACAACACACATTTGACTTAGTTAATAATCAAAACATCCGGGAAAGACTATCGAAATACCAATCAAGGTCCCTCGAAGAGGACCCTTGCATTTTTTGGCAAGAGCTGGCCAAGGCAGTGTCCACAAACGATTGCCACTAACGGATCATGGTCCAATCGATGCCTTTTTTGATGGACACGTAGAATATTTGGCAATGACTGGGTTTTATAAAGTCCATGAACAAAATGAAGGACCAACATGACATAGGGTCATGTGGTCGTCGATTGACAAACGTGGCATCGACATGGTCTTTTCATTGAGACCACTAGTTTTTTTGCTTGTTTTTGTATTGGTTTTCTTAGTTAATTTGGGGTTAGTTAATTATTTAGGGGTTATGGGAGGTCTAATTATTGTGTTAATTATTATTAATGTGGGTATGACATTGTTTTGAATTCAATGTTATGGATTATTGTGACTATGTGAAGAGTGTGGTCACGTGTAATCACAAAAACATTGAATGTATGAATAAAATTATGAACAAAATGGGGCATCATAGGCTATATATAACAATATGAAAGTCTAAAACCTAATCTAGAGCCTCACATTAGTTTCTAAGGTTTATAAAACTGTTGTAAGGTCTAAGATAATATTTATAAGTCATTTAGGAAGTTTTAGAGTCAACACGTCAAGAAACGTCCATAAATTCGGGAGACTAGTGAAAGAGGTGCTAGTGTGGCTGAGCCTATTTCATGGACATCTAGGAGTCGAAAATTATTGAAATAGGGTATAATGGAGTAAAATGTTTTATTAGAGTAGGTTTAGGGTTGAAACGTCCGCGTATGGCTCCCGAACCACCATCCTAAGGGTCCTTGTAGAGGACCCTTATATTTGACCCACAGTTGCAAAAGTAGGTAGTACTTACTTACGATTGTAGGCTACGAGGCATAGGTTGATAGAAGCAGCATCGGTTCCTCCTTCAACCAAGACTTAATCATTTTCATGGAAATTCCAATTTTCATTATCTCAGAATAAGACTACAAATATGACGACGGTTTAAAGAGAGTTATTGACTTATGTACAATCTTATGGTCGGGCTCTCATAGATAAGACCCAGGTTTCACTGTAAGTGTTTAATAGACATAAATTATTAGTTAGTTCACTTAGATGTTTAATTAGGGATTATAGAGTGGTTAGTTATGTTAATTAAGTCACTTTTTAAATTACCCTAAGCCTCAACCCAACTTAACACCTCCTAAATCCCAAACACAAATTGCACTTCCTTCTCTATACTTTCTCTCTCCTAAAGAAGAACTTCATTAGAGTAAAAGGTAAAGGTCATTAGGGAAGAAATTATATCACTTTTCTCCAGTAATCTTAAATATATATTAAGTTTTGGAACACTTTACCTTTGGGATTCCTTTCCCCAAATGTTTCTTCATAAGTTAGTTTTGGAAAAGATGATTCTATATGAGTTTCTTCCTAATACGAATTGTATCTTATAAATTATATTGTTTATAGTTTCCTTTGATTTTTATGATTTGTATAATGATGTATTATTATTCAATTATTTTAGTTCTTGATGGTTCAACCTTGTATTAGGAATAGATCATGAATTGACCCAAATTACCTAACCCTAGGTTATGAACTAGTGTTGAATTTATCATTACAGATGTAATTGACTTAGTATTGTGTTAATTACTATTGAATAATGTTATCGCACCTATTTTGGATGAAATTGAATGGTTGATGGTAAGACCATTGATGATGTCTTTGAAGTAGATTGGATAAGTCTTTCTAATCTCAAACCTTTACTTCAATTTTGATGGCTTTTACTTGTTGATGATGTTAAAATGTAGAATATAATATTTATTTAATTAAGTAGATGTTGATATGATGATTTGATTGAACTGTCTTGATTATGTGGATTGTGACATTATAATTAAGTGCAATGATATATGAATGGTTATGGAGTACCTATGTCCCTTACTATAATATGATGATGTTAATGTGTTAATATCACATGTAAGGGTTGTATCCAAAGGATGTTCTAATGCAATTCCTATTAAGCTAATGGATATGAATATATAATAAGTTAGTCTCCTATGACCTAAAATAAGTTATGATTGTTAAAGAATGTCATTTCAAAAGGGACTCTAGCTTAGTACCGAGTGAACTAGTACTGAGGATTGTCCCTTCCCCCGTAGGGAAGGTAGGTTCACCATTGTACTCATGAGATAGAGAATATAATGCAAATTGAATTAGGAGATTCTCAAACATGTCTCCTTGTTCTTGAACTATGTTTCCACCCATAGGAAACTAGCTAGTGGATCCACCTAGATGTTATGCCATGTTTTGAGACTACCTTGACAGGTAGTCCACCTTCTTTTAGTGTATGTTTCATTATACTCGATTACACATTAGCTCATGTGGTCTATGTCAGTTAAGGCAAGTTGTTCCCAAAATTAAAATGGATTAATAAAGAGAAATCTAACTAGGAGGACTTAATGGGATTGGTTTATTATAGTTAGGGGTATGGGAATCTACGTATACATTGCACAAGTTGGCCTTGAGGGGAATCATAGTAGGATGTTCTTATGTTCTTCTTTTCTTATAATGTGAATGATATGCATATGTTGAATTTACATGTTAATGATACTATACGATGTTACTTTCACTTATGAACATGTTTTTTGCCTATATTGTTAATTATGATGATGAATAGTCATGACGCTATGTTATGTATAGTGAGACATTATTTATGATCATTTGGCTGTTTTACTTGGTTCAGTGGGGTTATAGGGTTTCACTTGTCTATTTCAATAGTAAGCTTGGTAAGGGGTTATAATTAATAGTTTTGCTTATGTTTTAATGAAATGAACTCTTGAGCGTGCTTTGTTTTTATAACATGATATTGGAGTTTCTTTTGTTATGAGTTCTAACATGCTATACCTATGATGACTTGACATAACTTGATGATAATGGTGTTGTGTTGAATATGCTATTGCCTTAATGAATACATCATTATTGTCTTTTATATGTTTTTCATTATGTATAAGGCTTGCAAAGTAACTTGGCATGGTTTTATCAAATTTCCCTTTTTGGGATGATTTCTATATTGTGTGTTCATATGTTTCCTTACTTAGTACAAGTGATGTGCTAACCCTATTTCTCCCTTTTCCCCAAATTTTTTAGGTTGCGGTCATTGAAGAGTTCATGTACAATTAGAAAGAAGGCATGGATCATTTCTTCATGTGTGGGTGTGTCCTGAAGATTCGATGATGATTCCTTTTTCTCGTTCAACCTATGTTGCTTTCTATAGTCTAATAACATTTGTTTCACTCTTATTGTTTAAGACATTATTGTAAGCCCTAAGTGTCATTCATACATTTGTGAAAGGGTTATGCCCGAATGGTTCTATCTCAACGTACATGATTTTATATGACACATTCTATTAATCTATATATTATTTATATTGTATATGTGACATAAAAGTAGAAGACTATGTAAGATTCCTATGATAGGAGTATATGGGAACTCCGTATGTGTATATTTTGTATATACGAGAGGTCTATGCAAACCTAATGATGTAGATGTACATAAATTGTTTTTAGTTTTCTACACTTTTGAACTTATGAATGTAATGATGAATGCGAAGAGGCTAGTTTTGTTCCACTCCGAGGACGATGACACCGGTTACGACTAGGGTGTGCTACTCGGATGTAACTGTAGACAATCTTCTTGAGTAGAGATGACGTGTGTAGACCATTCGTACTATGCCTATAATATTCAAAGGGGAATTTTAAGGCGAACACTCTTCATGAGTTCAAATGTACTATTTTGTTGCAATCTCACTATTCCCAATGAGCTTTCCATGTGAACTTCGAGATTGATTCACTTTGCGAGTTGAATTGCGGTATTCAAAAGTAACCTACATAGATACGTACACTTCATTAGTCGAGATGTGGTACTAAATATCTATCCCTTAACCTATAGTATTTCAATATTTAAGACTATATAGGGGAGTTTTCTTATCACATAGAGGATTTGAAAAAGGGGTGGGTACACTTCATCAGTAGATATGTTGTATTCAAATGTACCTCTTGAGATGAGTACTCCTTGTTAGTAAAGAATGCGTTACTTGGTCGGAATATCCTTATAACTTAACTATGCACCACCGTAGGTGTAGCTATTGGAGAATCCATGTAATGGCTAAAGACTATAACCCTACATTCAGAAAGTAGGGAACCTTTATTCGGCATGGGTTAATAGTGGGATTCGAAGTATAGCTCTCATGGTCTATGTTGGTTCAAGCTAGCACCCACAAATCAATAATATGATCTAAGTCTTTTTAAGGGTGTACTACTTAGGGTAGATAGTCGAATGGGAATTATCTATCCATCTCACAAGTAGGCATTTGGAGAGAGTCTAGGTGTGTCCTTTTAGGAAATGTATGAACGGGCCATTATATGATTAATTGAATCATGATGACTATATCTATAAGCTGAATGATGTAACATGACTTTATTGCTAATGTTTATGAAGTATGTTGATTCTATACTTAATGTTCCTAAATTATAAAGGTATCATCTCTATTGTTAAATAAGAAACTTGATATTATGTCTTGCATAATGAAAGTTATGTGAATGAATTTGTAAAGGTGATGAGCCTAGTCTACTGTGATCCCTAAGGATACTTAGGTGGAAGTAGTAGTTTGGAATGCTACTTTCACATTGCACTTAGTGTAACTTGGGGGTTGTCTTGGAGGATGACTTTTATGTGAAGTTCCTTAATGTATGTATGTTTTCTAGTTCATGGTAATTATTTTGACTTGTTAAATGATATAAAATATGTTTTCCCTTGGTAGTCTTATGGATCACATGGGTGGGCGGTGAAGAGATTGTATGGGCGATGTCTTTGTGTCTTACCAAGGTGAGTCTTAGGATAACTTTCTATAGAAAGATTCATGTGTTAAGTTGGTTTACTATATGTATGTATTTATTGGATAAATATGTAAGTTTTACCTTATTAGTTAAATGATAGGTTACATGATATTTTGAAATGTTCATGAAGGTTATATAAAAATAGCGAAGCTTGTATGTTTCAACTAAGTTGTCCCTTTTGCATAATTTCACATCATATCATACTTAGAAAATTTTTTGTTCTAACCCCATACTATTCTATGCTCTATAAGTATAGGTTGAAGGTAAGTTAAGGTTCCTAGAAGTGTAAGCTTTGCAACTTGACTCTCAAGATTTGTTATGTCGTCATATATTCAAGGACATGGTCTTTGTTTCTTTAGTTTATTCTTTCTGATTTATATAAGACTATTTATATATTCTTTTCAATTTTAAGGGACATGTCCCTATGTTCATTAAGATGTGTCTTTAGGTTGGCTTGTGACGACGAGACTCGTTCTCTAGTATTTCATAAAAAAGGTTTATTACTTATATTCTTGTGAAAAGTTTTAATTCAGCACTACTTTTCATATCTTATGTAAAGAATGATTGCTAAGAGGCTTGTGAGAGACCTTCATGAGTTCACATAGGATTTTTGACGACTCAAGAGTGATCCTTTCTCCTAGCGAGTTTTGCGGGTCGTAACAAACTTGGTATCAGAGAAGAAGGTTTGGGAAAATATCTTAGGGTCCAAAGTCTTACAGGCCACGTCTAGTAGAGTCTTGTTCATTGGTGTGAGTACCAACACATCTATTAAAAAGAGGTTATAGGAGGATAAAGTTTAACATTTTTCATTACTCTTGTGTGTCGTGCCATAGTGCTCAACTCTATATGATCACTATCTTATTTTTCACTTGTCTAATGGTTTTCTAGATGTGATTACTTGGAAGGGATGAGGTCTCAAGGAATAACGGAGGAAAAGTGAGTGTTGGTGCTTATGTTGTTTGGTAACTAGATGAGTGGATGTGAAGGTGACTTTGGATGATTATGTTGTGATGCCATATATGGGCACATGTGATATATGTGATTGGAAGTATTATGATGGAAAACGTATTGTTGTTTATTGGTAGATTAAAATACTTTTTTAGGACAATGAGTTCTATTGTATCTTAGGTGCAAATATAGTAGAAAGATATGGTGTAGATGTGAGGAGTGTTGGAGGCATATAGAAAAATAATAATAGTAGGATGTTTCCCTAATGAGTAATGTTTTATAGTTGTCCTTGTGAGGGATTGAAGTTATTGAGTAGTCTTATTCCTAATAGAATTGAAGTTCTTGAGGAGGTGTTAGGGATTTTGTATTTCATGAGGTCGGGTTATGTGGTGCCTAAGAGTTGAATGAAGTGACGTTTAAGAGATTTTATCTATGAGTAAATTCCAAGAGGAGGGTATTATGTTTGACTAGTAAGGTTTATTGTTAGTCTTGATGTTCAGAAGTTATGGTTAGTATGAGTTTCTACCTTATGAGAGGCATAGTGTGACTTTGAAGTATGAGACGTTGAAGATTATTGGTAAGGGTCTTAGAACGAATTGATGAGAATGGGCTAACAAGATTATTGGAATAAAGGCCTTGCTAAGTCTTACATCTATATGGTTGTTGTGATTTTCATTTAGACGAGATTACCCTAAGTGTGGGAGAATGTGTTGTGTAGGATGGAAGTTGACATCCTTATCTTTTCCTTCTTTTCTTACTCAACCTTGATACAAAAATCCTTAGTGACTAGATTATGTTTTGGAGTCTTTCATATTAGTATGAGTTACTTTTGTCCATTATGTTACGACCTAAAGTACCCCCTAGGTGTAACCGGCGTCATCTTCCTCTAAGAGGACTAAGACAAGCCCTTAGCATTCATCATAGCACATCATAGGTCAAAAATGGAGAAAAATTTAAAACTTTTCTATTGAGAGATGTGTATTTAGACTTTCACATAATGTATATGGGTTTACATAGACTCCTTGCTTATGAAGCTTACATAGGCTTCACTTTTAGCATAGCAAATCATATAGGAGTCTAAAGCCTCATCTCACAGATAAACGATCCACAAGAATATGAATCACAATAGTTTGGGCATAGCCCTTAGTGTATTACAATATGCTGATATAGGTTACAATGAAGTCTAAACATGAGAATAGAATAATTATCTCAAAATATAGACAAAACTAATAAGGCAGGATGAGTGGCTCTATCCTCAGAATTCATGAGCACTAAGAAATTGATTTAGGAAAGATCCACGTCTTCTTCTCCAATATCCACGAATATCCTCAATGGGCCGAACCCAGAATGTTAGGGAAAACGGGAGACATATGGGTTAGTACAAACCACATATAGTGAGTATGGTTCCTCTGCACAAAATAATTAATGCATAATAAAAGGACAATTTAGTCAAAATTATGCTTTCTATCATTTAAACTCAACATGCATATATACGAAGCATAGTAAGTAAAATTAACATAATAACAACCCAATATGTAGATCACCCAAGCAATATTTGTGCAATGTAAAAGATAGAACCCAATAATGATTTCCAAGGAAAAGTATCACATTAAGTACCCTGCTTCATACATACAACAATTCTCATAATTAATTATGAAATAAATAATACATGAACACTACTCATAAATTATCAACATAATCATAGTCATAGTCATAATCATAAAAGAGTACTAAAAAAATTATGCCTTGGATCCTATATGTGCAATGAGTAAGTTAAACTCATACCCTCCCTTACCTTCTATAGAACCCTTCAAGAAAACCTATCAAGAGTTCACATGCTTAACTTATTCATTTACATTAAATTTAGGGAAGAAAGTGCAATAACCGACATGAGATTATGTAACCTACATGTAATCCAATGTTCTACTATGACACCTAAAAAAAGGGCTAAAACTTGCCTAAGGTCTAACTATTTGTACGTAGCTATCTAGGTGGATACACAAAAGTGCTTTAGCCACCTCCTCGCCAATGTTGAGGTCCTCCCCAGGAACAATTCTGGTGGTGCTTGGGGTGTCGTGACTATACATTTTGACCGTCTATACTGCATTTGACTTATTTAAAGTCTTCTTAAATTTTGGACTTCATATGGCTCTCCTATACCTTCACCAATCATAGAGACATTAAGTAGTTCAGTTTTGCTAGTTTGCGGACGCTAAGGCCTTTCATTAATATTATGGTCTCAATACTGATCAAACAAGTTATTTACATTTATTTTGGTAAAAAATTTTCATTACTAAAAATATAAGGGTATTGTATAGGTCATGGAATTTCCAGATTTTTTAAATACTCCCCTTTTACGTAGGAACATTCGTCCCTGAATTACACTGTAGACCTTTTTAGAATAAGCGATTCAAGACTAGAAGCCCTACCAATAAAAATATAATAATATGAGTCACATCTCTTTTGAGTAATCATTCACTCCTTGGAACATATTATCATAGTAATAACACATAGAAACTTAAGCCCTAATATACCATATACATAACTCAACTTTTTCATCTCATATAAGGAGGAACTACCTTCTCCATTTCAAGATGAGCTCAATATGACCATCAATGTTGTCATGCTGATTTCATATCAAAAAATACCAATTATGATCAATAAAACTTCTACTAATACTAATAGCACACCACATAAATAAGTGAATGCCAACCATAAGAATCACATTTCATTGAATAGAAGAAAACTTAGGCATGAATTTCTTCCATAATATGCGCACATTATAAAAACATGATAAGTTCAACATTATCATAATAGTCATAAAGGAACTACTAACCTAAATATTAGATAGGATCAACATGAAAAAGACGAGGATCGTGGGACTTCATATCGGCCTCGGCCTCCAATGTTGCACCTTCAACAAGTTGGACCCTCCATATAACTTTTATGGAGGCAACATACTTATTCCTCAATTTCTTAACATGACGATCCATGATCTCAACCGGGACCTCTTCATAAGAAAGGTCCTCTTTTACACCTAGACCTTATAAAGGGAGAATGAAAATCGGATCAACTATACACTTCTTAAGCATAGAAACATGAAACAACGGATGAATCATGGACAACTCATTTGGCAACTTTAACACATACGCAGCACATCCGACACGCCTCAAAATTTCATAAGGTCTCACATAAAGAGGACTAAGCTTCCCCTTTCAAATAGACCCAATCTCCTATATAGAATTCAAGATCACTCTTTTTTACTGTCTACATAAGATTTTTGCTGAATTTGAGTAATTTTTAGTCTATATTTTATAACCTAAACCTTCTCGAGGACTTCATAGACTAAGTCGGGACCATGTAAAGCAAACTCACCTATTTCATACGACCCAACCAGGGATCTACACCTCCTCCTATAAAATGCCTTGAAGGGAGCCATAAAGATTCTATAATGGTATCTATTGTTGTAGGAGAACACTATCAAAGGAAGGTGGTCATCCCAATCACCAATGCAGTCTGTGACACATGCCCCAACATATCTTCAAGATTTTGAATTGTGAGTTCCGCTTTACCATCTGTATTGGGATGAAAAGCGATACAAAGCTTCACCTTCGTAACAATCACACTTTGGAATGCTTTCCAATAATGTGAGGTAAATTGAGAGCCTCTACCTAAAACTATGGAAAAAAGGGGCTCCACGTAACTTTACTATCTCTTTGATTTACAATTTACCATGGACTTCCACCGACTATGTGACTTTAACGGAAAGGAAATGTGCGGACTTGGTAGCCTATCCAGAATGACCCATATCGACTAATGTTGTCTTTTATTATGAGGCAACCCTACTACAACTTCCATGTTAATATCCTGCCATTTCCATGTAGGAATATATATATATATATTTTGAGTCAACACAATCAACCTTCGATTCTCCGCTTTGACTTATTTGGAGTTTGGACACTTCGCAACAAAACCAGCTATGTGTCTTTTCATACCATTCAACAAATATATTTCTTGTAAGTCACGGTATATCATTTTGGCATTGGTTTGGATGGAATACCGGGAGCCATGATCCTCATCCATGATCAATAACCTTAAGCCATCAAAATCCGGTACACACAACATTCCTTGTTGTCTAAAAACCCCATCTTCTCATAGAAAGAAAAACTCATTAGGCTTACTAAGGACTGTTACTTCAACTCCATCAATAGAGATCAACGTTTTTCTTGAATTTCAACTCAAACACTAGAGATCACTCGAAGTTGTGGCGAACCACGAAACTACCATTTGCTAAGTCTTCTAATCAAAACCCAAACAATCCAACCTATGTACCTCTCTCACAAAATCTTTCATAAATAAAAAAACATGACCCAGACTACCCAAGGAAACTTGGATTTGTGAATCCACAACCACATTTGCTTTCTCGAGATTGTAAAGGATGCTCAAATCATAATCATTTAAAATTTCTAACCATCTTCTTTGGCGTATGTAATACTCTAAAAGTCAAAGACTTGTTCTAGGTACTAACATAGGTGTAAAAAGGTCTAGACACTATTTTATGGTCATAAATAATGTCAATTAGAATGTTTTGAAACTAAAACGTCAAACAGTGTCCATGACGTCTGGGAACTAGTTCAATGAGGTGTTAGTGTGCCTTAGTCTATTTGACAAATTATTTTAATCTTAAAATGATGAAATTTGGTGGAAATGTGTCTAAGATATATTACACTTAGTTCATTGTCAAACTTTCCGGGTACGATTCTCGAAAGACCAATCAAGGTACCTTGAGGAGGACCATTGCAAATTGGGGCAAAAGCTGCCCAAGGTAGTGCGCACAAACGATTGCCACCACGGGATCGTGGTCCAATTGATGACTTTGTTGATGGACACCTAGAATATTTGACAAAGACAGTCTCTGACAAAAATTATGGACCAACATGATGAATGGTCTTGTGGTCATCGATGGACAAATGTAGAATCAACGTGGTCTAGTCTGTGAGACCACTAGTTTTGTTGCTCCTTTTTTGATTGTTTAAGTTAATTAATTAAAGGATTATCTAATTATTTAGGGGTTATGGGAGGTATAATTAATTTATTTAACAACCTATATAATTACCCTAACCTAATGAAGCTAATGTAACCTTTATAAATCTCAAAAACACAAATTATCTTCTGTCTCTCTTCTTTCTCTCTCCATAGTTGAAGAACACAATACAAGTCTAGGAAAAGGGGTTCTAGGGCTGCTAAATATGAAATTTTCTCCATCAATCTTCATAAATAAACAAGTTATGGCATTCCTTTAACCGTTGCTCTCTCTTTGTCCTAAGGGTTCATTCAATTATATTTGAAAAGATAAGTTTTCATGTGCGTCTCTTCCAATCTCGAAATTGATCTTTCAATTTTATTTGTTTATAGTTTATTTTTATTGTATTATTTACATTATAATGAATTATGTCTATATTACACTAAGTATTGATGAATTGATCTAGTTTGTAGAAGATGACCTTTTCCCCTTAACCCTAGATTGTTATCTTGAATTGATGTAATTATCTTTGTTAATATGTGAAGTACTATCCTATAATGTTATTCTCCAAATTATTAATAGATTGAGATTAATTGTAGTCCTACCATGCTAGTTCTTGAGTAGTTGATCTAGATTGTGAAGTCCATCATGAATTTGACCTAAGTATTTGTTCTTAAGTTATGAACTAGTGATGGATTGTTGTATAGTGCTTAAATTGACATCAATATCCTGTTGGTTACTATTGTGGTATGATATTACACCGATTTTTTGGTTGAGTGTGAGGGTTTATGGAAAGACCTTGATGTTTTCTCATCCAGTAGACTTGGTAAGTCTTGTGATATGAACTCTTTACTTCAAGTATGGTCACTTGTGATTAAGTGATGATGTTGTATTAAAGTATACCTTATATTAAGGTTGATAGGGTTGGTATGATATTGAATTGAAATTTCTTGACTATGGTAATTTATGTGTAAGAAGTAAATGTTATAAGGATGGTGATAGCTTACCAATGTGCTTTATCATGAATAATTTGGTAAATGTGCTAACCTAATATTTATGAATTGTAATGAAAGGAAAATATTCATGCAATTCTTATTAAGCCATTATGATGATGATTATATAAGGGATAAACCCTATGACCTAAATCAGTATATAATTATTAATAAATGCTCAAAGACATTTCAAAAAGAAACTCTAGCTTAGCACCGAGTGAACTAAGAGTGATGAGCATCCGTTCCCACATAGATTAGGTAGGAAAACTAATGTACTCTTTAGATTGGGGATGGTAGGATCACTAACATACTCTTGAGATTAGATACTATAATGCATATAGCATAAAGAGTTTGCCAACTATGTATCCTAGTTCTCCAATTAGGTTACCCCCAATAACGACCAACAAGTACACCTTAGAAGTTAGAGCATCCTTGCGTTGCCACACGGCAAGTAAGACTGCAAGAAGTCTCATCTAAGCCATCCTTATCATTCATTGCATACCAAACATTCTAAAATGAGTTAGAATTTAAAACTTTCATCACACACGAAGAACTCTTTCCATTATCAATACCCTAGCGGAAGAATTTCATTTAAAATATTAAACCTTTGGATTATACAACACTTGGGTCTAAGCCTATACAAGGATAAAAATAAAGACTAAGACATAAAGGAACAAGTGGATATTGTCCTCGAATCGACGAGAACTTACCAATACTTCATATTCAACCCTGTGAAACCTATCCATCTTCCATGTCATATAAAGAATTCCAATTCCCTACACTTTAGTCAAAAGGGAAATGAAAGCGTTAGCACATTAGACGCACTAAGTGTGGATACCATACAAAAACTATGAAAAAGGGACATTTAGTAAATAACATGAACTTTAAGTGTTTTGATTAAAACATAATATAATAAGCATAAGAACAACATCTAACAACTTAGTAACACATAAGGAATCATTTAAGAAATTATTTACATTTTTAGGACAACATTACCTTAAGCTACTTCACTAAAAAGTGAACTTTTTCACTGTTACAACGAAGTTTCTTAAGTCCACATTAAATAGGTTCTAGCATGTAATCCCTTTACTACAAGCTATCCTAAGACTCAGTTAAGTAACACAAAGAGAGACCGTCAATACAACATCACTAGGAACACCTAAATGATCACTAAGAACAGCTATAATAAGATCAACATACAGTTACGATTACATAAAACATATGAACATAGGATCCTCCTACAAAAGGTGATTCTAAGGTTCACTTGAGTGAGTTTTGAAGAGATCACCCATATAATCCCTTACACACACACTTCAAGATCCGTTGGACTACATAAGATAGAATAATTCTCACTTAATACATTAGCGTACATATAATTTGACATTCTCCCCTAAAAAAGTTATCAAAAAACTTATTTAAGTAAATCAAAAAGACAATGTCCATGATTGACCTCTTTAAGATTACCTAAGCAATCGTTAAGAATACATATGTTTAGATCATGTCTACATAATCAACAATCTTCCCAGACGAGAGTAATTTTAAAGAGTTATCCAGATAAATGTATGCCTAATTAACCTAGTTTCATTGAGTATTATGATTTATGCATTGAATTGATGTTCATGGCCATTGGTAAGGGACTTATGGTATTGAATTAGACGATTTTGCATTAAATTGAGGTGTTAAGGATGGAGTGGTGGTACGCTGCCCTAATTCCATTTATTAAAGGTTATTTAGACTACAATTATATTTTTATTAGTATGGTCCATTTATTGTGGCGGTGTTATGTTCTACGCTTAAAACTGATATGGCCTTGTCGACATTATTTTATGTATGATGATGATCATGGCCTTTTCAGCAACTACTTGAAGTAATGTTGTTATTTGTGTAGTTTATTATGTGAAATATGACATTATATATCTACATTTTATGTAATGTGAAAGTATATACAATGTTATATTAATTTTATTTAGGTGACCATGTTAGACTAGGACTATGGCTTTGTGTGTATAGTCTTAGGATTGATGCTTGGTTATTCCTACATGACTATATGAGTCTATGTTTGTCATAATGATTATTCTATGGTAGTGTATATGATGACTTAAAGAGGATATGGTTATGTATATGTGTTTCTATAATGCCATGTAATATGTATTAAGGTGATGTATGTTGTTTCTTGCCTTGGTTTACTTGTGTCCCTTACTTGATGTATGTATGAAAGTGAATATGAGATGTCTTGACTTAGGATGATAAAGCCTCTTAGTCGTGTATCTTTGAGTGATATGAGACCTTGAATTATTGTAAGAGGGTCCTTTATATCAAACCTTGAACCTAATGGTAAAGTTAAGAATGTTGAAATCGAAAGTCGTGATGGTATCCATCAAGTAAAGGAATGATAGACCTAGGGTTAATTGAATGGAATGGAATACTATCAGACCTTAGGAAAGTCATGATGAGCTTCTTGTTGCCATTGTAAGGTAGCCATAGAGGCCTCTTTGGTAGGTTAATGTGATTGGCTTATGAACTTGATATGGAACCCCTTTATATGAACCTTAGTAGTGAATTACTCTATGAGAAGAAAGGCTAGCACCTAGTGAGTATGGTAAGAGAAGTAGTTCTAGTTAAAGAATGAAACTGGATTACAAAGTATGCTCTTCATATTCCTTTACAATATGCCTACGTGGGATGTGTCTAAGTCTACCATTGGGAAGTAGAACACCCTCATCGGAGTATATTTGAACTCACGATTCCATGTCATGCTATTATGGTCTGTGTGATTCATCTCCTATTCTTATCATAAGAGATACCTACTAGCATTAAAAAAATTCTATGATGGTGAGGTAGTATATGGGACGCTATTCAGACATTGACAATAGGTTTTGAAGAAATTAGTGAGAGTCCCTAGGTCTTGTCGAAGACCATTGCTTGAATGTCCTTCATCTGATAAATGAGTCTTAAATGAACTAATTAAATGATGTAAGTAATAATGTATGTTAAATAAATAAGTACTTATCAAGGGTAGTTAAGGGTTATCTAGTTAAGGTGTGAAGGGGCATATGAATAGTCACTTTGTATCTTACCTAGGTATGTTTTAAGATTGACTCTAGTTAGCGAAAATGGTTGAATATGTAGCCATGACTTAACTTAGGTAGTCTAAAGGATTACGTATGTAAGCTTGAAGAGGTCAATCATTCATGTAATCTTCTTGGTTTACTTAAGTAAGTCGTTTAATAGTCTTTGGATAGAGAATGTCATATTATCTATATGTTGTTGTGTTAAAGTGGGTGATTCTATCAAAGGTAGTCTATAGGCTATTTTACGTGTTTGTGTATGGGATTGTATGAGCGGTAACTTCAAAAAACCACTCGATTGAGACTTAGAATAACGTTTATTAGAATGATCTCATGGTTATGTGGATTGTGTCTTGTAACTGTGTATATGTCTTATTGTATGTAGTTTTGAGCATTATTTGGGCATGCCTACAGAGGTTGTATTGTTAGTGTCTCTTTGTGTTGATTAAGTGAGTCTTAGGATAGCTTTTAGTAGGGGAATTATATACTTAAATTTGTTTAAGATGAATTGAAGAGGTTTCACAGTACAGTGAATAAAGCTCACTGTAAAGTTGATTTTAAAAATATACTTAAATTGCTTAAATTTTATCTTATATGTTTATAAGGTGTTAAATGTTATTCTTATTCTTCTATTATGATATTTAAATGAAAAGATGCATATTTCCAATAAAAGTCTATTTTCATAATTTTACGCATTATGTCATACTTAGTACATGTGGTTATACTAATTTTATGCTTTAATATATCTCTATAGTTGTTGGTAGGTGAGGAGCATTTGGGAAGCAATACTTGGACCTTAGTATCATTCAAGAGAATTTCAAGTATGTCCTCATTTAAATAGAGGGCATAGATGTATTTTATGTTTCTTATTGACGTATTGTAATAGAAGAAATATTTCTATATTAGTATTTGTATGGGCCGTATCCAAAGTATTCTCGTGTCTAAGTATTGATGAGATTGACATTTAGTATTTTCTATGATTTTATATGAAATAGTTTTTAAAGAGTATAAAATGTTTTGTGAAAAGTTTTAATTTCGCAGTACTTTTCACTATGTATATACGATGGCTTGTACAAGACCTTTGAGAAGTCAACTACGCCGATTGAAATCCGAGATTGACCCCAACATCTAGGGGGTACTCGGCTTTGTGACAAGCTTGGTATTAGAGTGTAGGTTATGAAAATAGTATTAGGAATCAAAAATCCTCATCAAGTTACATCCAATAAAGATTCGACTATCAGAGTGAGTTGCGACACATCTGTGGGCGACAGGCTTTGGGATAATAAAGTTTCCCTACTTTTTAATTCCTATGTTATTTGATATACTAAATGTTATTAGTACTCTTATATTAAGGTTTTCGTTGTGTTTCTTTTAAGATTGATACGAGGAGGAAATCGGGTAGGAGAGTTGAGGAGAATTAAGTGACGTAGAAGATTCCTCCTCAAGATGAGAAAATTCTTCAAGGTGCTCAAGAAGCTCAAGAGCTTCCCCAAGGTGATCAAGTCCCTATTATGGATGGAGGCAATGATGTCCCGTAGTTCAGTAATAAAAATATTTCATAGGCTTTGCTTGATTTAGCTCAAGACGTGAATACTCAAGTGAATTTCAGATAGTGCCTAGAGTGAATGTTGCGGAGAGCACTATGACATCTAGATCAAGAGATTTTGTGAGGATAAATCCTCTTATCTTTATTGGCTATATGGTGGGAGAGGACCCCAAAGAGTTCCTAAATGGAGTATACAAGGTGTTGAGTGCCATTGGGGTAACTTCAAGGGAGAAGTCGAAGTTGGCTTAGTACCAATTGAGGGAAGTTTATCATGTGTGGTACACTCAATCAAAGGATAATAGGTCGGATGATTCGTTTCCTATTAAGTGGGAAGAATTTAAGGAATCTATTCTAGGTAAGTACTTTCCCCGTGAGAGGAGGGAAGTTAAGGTAGAGTAGTTTTATCAGTCTCAAGCAAGGCAATATGAGTGTTCACGAATACTCTTTTATGTTTTCAATGTTATCTAGATATGACCCATCCGTTATGTCTAATAAGAGGGATGATATGAGTCATTTTTTGATGGGTGTCGCCGATCTATTGAGGGAAGATTGTCGTAAGGCGATGCTATGTTTTGATACGACCTCAACCAGACTCGTGCTTTATGAACAATCAATTGAAGAGTGTGAAAATGGAAGGATTGCTAGAAACATTAAAAGGAGTGGTTCTAGTGATTAAGGTCAACCTAGGTTTAAGAAAAGTGCTCAAACTCAAGAAAGTACTAAGGTGATATTGGATAAAGGAGGTGGTTCTTTAAATGTCAAGCCTACATGTATAACTTGTGGGAAGAGACACTATGGAGAATGCTTAAGGGGTACTGGAAGTTGCTTTGATTGAGGAAAAGAACGATATAAGGTGAGATATTGTCCTACCGTTTCTTCTACAAAAAGATAGCGTAAACAAGCTACTCCTATTGCTTCAACGGATGATGTTCCAAAGACGAAGGCTCGTTTATATGCACTCAGGGCAAGAGGATCAAATCCGGATGATGATGATGATGATGAGGGTAAGTCCTTGAGTTTCTCTTGTTACTATGACAATTTCCTTCTATGTGGGGGAGTATGGTTCGTAGATGAGATAGAAAGTCATATAAGCATGTTGCACGTGCATTGTGTTTAAAAGACTTGTTGAAATTGAATTTCATTAACTTCTTTCATTGTGTTTTTTATGAAGCCATGATCATTTTTTAGAAAGATTTTATATCATATTACATTTCATATTACCATGTTTCTATCCGGAATTTCATAAAAGAGGCATTTTTGAACGAAAAAAGTTTGCCAAATTCAATGTAGCTTGGAATCTGCTCCTGTTAATTTTTTCAGAATTTGGCTTATCCATTCTTTTCTTGAAATATTTTTATATGGTTATAATTAATGTTTATAAGTATTATAATTAATATAAAATGTGTTTTTTCTAATTTGAATGAAGAATATGAGTTTATTCCATGATAAGTTGTAGAAGTAGAATCTTTCTTTTTGTTGTTCTTTGAGTCTCTTTAATTATGTGAAATAAAGTTCGTCCTATATGTGTGTATTCTGAAATGTGTTGTATGACTATGTTTTTCTAGTCCTGAGTTTCTTCCCTCGAGATTGTGCCTAAAGAATACCAAGTGTCATTCGAGGATGAATGTTGTAGATGTGGGGGAGTATTATTACACCCTCAAAATGAGCAAGGTTGAACTAGAGCCTAAAACTTGTATGATGATGTTGTAAATTCATATATTTTTTAGTAACGGTGATCTAAGGCAGTATACAAAGTATGGAAGTGTTTGTAGGTCAAACTTCCAAGAACGTCTAACATATTCGGAAACTAGTCTAAGTCGAACTAGCATTTCGTAGAGTTTTTTAGTGATGTTTTGTGGGATGATTTGATGGTGAAAATAAGTTCATAGATTTCCTACACGTAGCCTGATATACAAATTGTCGAAATGACCGAGAATGACGCCTCGGGGATCATCAGAAGGGTCCCCGAAGAGGACCCTAACATGGGCCAGTGAAGCTGCAGAGCAGCAAAGATTTAGCATGCTGCTGAGCAACGCTAGCTGTGACATAGTAAGAAAAAATCTTTCCCTGCGATGGGGGGTTGTCACGAACCATTCTGTCAAAGAATTTTAATAAAATAAGATTTTGAAGTGCCTCTGCGACGCGCAATAAAGTCTTAAATTTCGTTGCGTCATTTTTAAGTAAAAAGTCAATTTTGAATTTTTTAATTTGTCCAACAAGTTTAGGGGTCTTTTGGTAATTTACGGGTTAATTATGGACGGTTATAGGACCTATTTAAACCCCTAAACCCACTAATAAAATCTAAAACAATATTCTTAAAACAAAACCTCTCCATTCACTCTCTCCAAAACTCCATTGTTGAAGCTTTGAAGCTCCAAGGAAGAAGATAGAGTTTCACAAGTGTTGTCGTTCAATTTTCTGTTCTATTCATATGAATTAATGTGTGGTTTTTTATCCTTGAAATCTATTCATCAAGGAGCCCCAATTTAAAGAAGTTTCTAATGTTTTCATAGATGAATTGTCCAATTTGATGATCAATCCATGGGTTCTTGCATTACAGGTTTTTTAGAATTCAATATTGATTGGATTGTTATTAATTTGATGATTTTAACTCAATTAGCCTATGAACCTATGTAATTAATGAACCCTAGTTTATGACTACTTTATGGATTACATAATATTTAATTAACGCTTATGAATTCTAGTATAGTTTAATATGGCAATCTAATGTTGTAATTATTTTATTCAATTGATATATAGGTTGTCTTAGATTGATTAATTTACATTGAATTGACATAATTTCATTGAGTGTCATAGTTTTTACATTGTATTGATGTTCATGGCCATTGGTAAGGGCTTTATGGTATTGCATTGGATGATTTAGCATCGAATTGAGGTGTTGAGGATGGAGTGGTGGTACCCTGTCGTAATTCCCTTTATTTAATGTTATTTAGACTTCAATTATATTGTGATTGATGTGGTACACTTATGGTGGCAGTGTTATGTGCTTTATTTGCAATTTATGTGGCCTTGTCGCCCTTATTTTATGTATTATGATAATCACAGCCTTGTCAGCAACTACTTTAAGTAATGTTGTTATTAGTTTAGTTTATTATGTGATGTATGGTAATAATTATCTATATTTGAACTAATGTGAAAATATATGTGATCTTCTATTGATGTTATTTAGGTCATCATTTTAGACTATGACTACGGGGCTTTGTGTGGATAGTCTTAGGGTTGATTCTTTGTTATTCCTACTTGACTAGATGAGTCTATGTTGTTCATATTGATGATGGTATGATAGTGTATAGATTCTGAATTAAAGAGGATATGGTTATGTCTATGTGTTTCTAGAATGACAAGTAATATGTATGAAGGTGAAGAATGTTTTGTCTTGTTATGTTTGACTTGTGTCCCTTACTTGATCAATGTATGAATGTGAATATCAGATGTATTGACATAGATTATAAAGCCTCTTAGTCTTGTATATTTCAATGACATGAAACCTTGAATGCTGTTAAGAGGGCCGTTTATGTGAAACCTTGAACCTTGTGGTAAGGTTATGAATGTTCAAGTCGAAAGTCATAATGGTATCATGGTTATGTGCATGGTGTCTTGTAAGTGTGTATGTGTCTCATTGTTATGTGCATGGTGTCTTGTAAATGTGTATGTTTCTTATTATAAGTAGTCTTGAGAATTGTTTGGGCATGCCTAGAGAGGTTGTATAGTTAGTGTCTTTTTGTGTTGATTGAGTCGTATGATAGCTTTTAGTAGGGAAATTATATTCTTAAATGTGTTTAAGATGAAGTGAAGAGGTTTCACTGTACAGTGAATTAAGCTCACTATAAAGTTGGTTTAAAGATGCACTAAAACTGCATAAATGTCATCTTATGTGTTTCTATGGTGTTAAATGTTATTCTTATGCTTATATTATGATATTTAAATTAAAAGATGCATATTTCCAATAAAAGTCCGTTTTCATGATTTTATGCATTATGTCATACTTGGTTCATGTGGTTGTACTTACTCCATGCTTTATTCTATCTCTATAGTTGTTGGTAGGTGAGGAGCATTTGGGAAGCAAGACTTGGACTGTAGAATCATTCAAGAGAAGTTCAAGTATATTCTCATTTGACTCAAGGGAAAACATGTAATTTATGTTTCTTATTAATGTAATTGTATAGACTAATTATTTCTATATTTTTATTTTGTATGGGTCGTGTCCAAAGTATTCTCGGTCTAAGTATTGATGAGATTGAGACTTTGTATGTCCTAAGATTTTATATGAAAGAGTTTGTAAAGATTATGAAATGTTTTGTGAAAATTTTTAATCCCGCACTACTTTTCACTATATATATGCGATGGCTTGTACAAGACCTCCAAGAAGTCAAGTACTCCGGTTTAAATACGAGATTGACCCTAACTCTTAGGGGGTACTCTCGGATCAATACAAGCTTGTTATCAAGGCATAGGTTGTGAAAATAGTCTTAGGAATCAAAAAGTCTCATCAAGTCACATCTAGTAGGGGGTACTCTCTGGTGGTGACAAGCTTATTATCAGAGCAAAGATTGTGAAAATAGTCTTAAAAATAAAAAAATTAAGGTCTAGTAGAGTGGCCACCATCGGTGTGAGTCGCGACACATCTTTGGGCGAGAGACTATAGGACAATAAAGTTTCCATTATTTTCTATTCCTATGTCGTTTTGTATAGTAAAAGTTATGAGTACTCTTTTCTTATTGTTTTCCTTGTGTTTCTAGGAAAATTAAAACGAGGAGGACACCGGCTAGGAGAATTAAGTGACAGAGAAGATTCCTCCTCAAGTTGAGCAAGTTCTTCAAGGTGCTCTAGAAGCTCAAGTGCTTCCCCATGGTGATCAAGTCCCTATTATGGAAGGGGGTAATGATGGCCCGTAGTTGAGTAATAGAGATATTAGAGAGGCTTTACTTGCTTTAGCCTGAGTCGTGATACTCAAATGAATTTCAGTATGGAGCCAAGAGTAAAATGTTTTAAAGAGTACTATGACATCTATATTAAGAGATTTTCGGAGGATGAATCCTCTTATCTTTCTTGGCTCTAAAGTGAGAGACGACCCCCAAGAGTTTCTAGATGGAGTGTACAAGGTGTTTAGTGCCATAGGAGTGATGACATCAAGGGAGAAGGAGGAGTTCACTTCGTACCAATTGAGGGATGTTTCTCAAGTGGTACACTCAATCAAAGGATAATAGCCCGGAGGATTCGGGTCCTATTGAGTGGGTAGAATTAAAGGAAGCTTTTCTAGGTAAGTACTTTCTTCGTGAGAGGAGGGAAGTTAAGGTAGAGGAGTTTATCAGTCTCAAGCAAGGTAATATAAGTGTTGACTAATAGTCTTCTAAGTTCTTAATGTTATCTAGATATGTGCCACACCTTGTGTCTAATACGAGGGGTGAGATGAGTGGTTTTGTGACGCGTATCATCGATCAATGTAGGGATGAATATCGTACGACGATGCTACATCATGATATAACCTTAGCTAGACTTATGGTGTATGCACAATCAATTGAAGAATCATAACATGGAAAGATTCTTCGGAACTTGAAATTGAGTGGTTCTAATTATCAAGATCAACCTAGGTTTAATAAGGGGCTCAAACTCAAGGAGAACCTAGAAGTGTGAAGGTGATATTAGATAAAGGAGGTGGTTCTCAAAATGTCAAGCCTACATGTGTCACTTGTGGGAAGAGACACTATGGGGAATGCCTAAGGGGTACTGGAAGATGCTTTTACTCTGGAAAGGAAGGTAAAAAGGTGAGAGATTGTCCTATAATTGTTTCAAGAGGAAGAGAGAGTAAGCAAGATGCTCCTAATGCTCCAATATATGATGTCCCAAAGGCGAAAGATTGTTTTTATGCTTTCAAGTCAAGAGGATCAAAGTCGGATACAGATGATAATGATTAGGTTACGTCCTTGAATTTCTCTTATTAGGATTTTTAATTCCTTCTAACGGGGGGAATATGGTTAGTAGATTAGATAGAAAGTCATAGAAGAATGTTGCATGTGCATGGTATGTATGAGACTTGTTGAGATTGAATTTCATTAACTTCTTGCATTGTGTATTTTATCAAATCATGATAATGTTTTAACATGATTTTATATGATATTACCTTGCATACTGCCATGTTTCTATAAATAATTACCTAAAATAGGCATTTTTGAAAGAATTTTTTTTTCCAAATTCGACGTAGCTTGGAATCTTCTCACGGTTAATTTTTTCAAAATTTGGCTTATGCATTCTTTGCTTGAAATTTTGTATTATGGTTAGAACTGATTTATATACGAAATATAATGAATGTAAAATGAGTTTTTTCTATTTGGATTGAAGGATGTGAGTTGTAAAGAGTTCTCTCTGAAATTAACCCAAATCTGTAAGTGTCCCCTAACCTTGTTACCCAACTCTAAGGCTAGGATGATCAAATTTTTTGATGGGGGTGTCTAGATTGGTGGAAAAAGAGTGTGGTACGACATTGCTTCTTAATTATATGGATATATCTAAGCTCATGTTGTACGCTAAATAAATTGGGGATTCCAAGCTTAGGGAGATGACAAGAGATGGAAAGAGTCTTTGATCGGATGAGTAAAGTAAATCTAATGCTAACAAGATGTTCTTTAATCAAGACTCTTCCATGGGGAATAAGGATAGGGTTTACAACAAAAATTCTCAAGGAGGTGGTTTTTTTTATGAGAGTCTTAGGTGTACTAGTCGTGGAAAGAAACACAGGTGTATTGCCTGCATAAGTGGTTGACTTTTATGTTGTAATAGGTTCCCTAAGATGAGGATTGCCCTACCCTGAAGGGAAAATGAAAAGAGGTCAACCGAGCTCCTCATGATGGTCAGGATCCCAATGCTCCAAAGAGGAATCATTCTTATGCTCTCATAGCTAAAGAAGTGACTAATCCAGAGTGAAGGCCTCGGTAAGTCATAATTCCTTTTGGTTGTTATGTTTATGTTATGATATGAGTTTATATGGTCTAGTATGTTATGTTTTCATGCCTTCATGATAGAATTTCTTGAATATGAATTCTTGAATTTTGTGCATGTTTCATTGTAAAGGAGTAGTTTTCACTGTAAACAATTAAAAATTTGAGTTAATTTCTTTTTAAGGAATGATGGTCTCAATATGTGTAGAAACGATGTGTAAGAGCATGACTAATGTTGGAGAAGGTAGTTTCTCCATGAATGGTGAAATGAGTATGTGGTGTGAATTGTTGAACTTGTTCGAACTTGTTTATGTTGCTTAATTGATAAATGATGTGAAGTTGGTGTTCCTTGATATTTTGTTCATTGAGTATTAATGCCTCGACCTTGATTATTTGAGTGGTATTCTTCTAGTTGTGTCCTTGAAGTCCTTATAATTGTTCAGTGTCATTTGAGGACGAATGTTGTTCTAAGTGGGAGAGAATGTAACGATTCTTAAAATGAAATATTACAAACTAGAGATTCACATGTGTTTAATGTGTTAATAATATATTAAAACAATGTATTTTAGAATTAGAAGTCATTTCATAAAGTTTGGGTGCATTTGGAAGTCAAACACACAAGATGTCCAAAAACTAGTCGAAGTTGAACTAGTTTGTCTTTGTGTTTTGTAGTGATGTTTTGGGGGATGGTTTGAGAGTGAAATTGAGTTTCAATGGTTCCTATTCTAAGAGTGATGTACCAGGTGTCAAAAATTCTGAGTAGGACTACTCGCAGACCAACAAAAGGGCCCCAAGGAGGATATAAACATGGGTCAAGATGCTGCCCAAGGCAGCATGCAGGGGATGGTTGTGAAGCCAACCTCGGGATGCTCCCTTGACACGAGGTCTACTACCTCAGAATATTTGAGAGGCAAAAATCTGGAGCTTGCCGCAACACGCAGCCAAGTCCTAGATTTGGCCACGACGTTTTTAAGTCAAATTTAAAGTTTGTTTAGGGTCCAAAAGGTGGGGGTTCTTTTGGAACTTTGAAGATCATTTGTGAACTGATTTATATCATTTTAAACCCCTTTTAACCCATAATTTCCAACACTAAATATCAAATCAAATTTCGTCAAAAAACTCAATTGAAGATGCTTCAAGTTCCAAGGAAGAGGACCAAGTTCTTAACGTTTTGTTTATCAAAGTATCGTGGGTTTCTTCTGTTTAAGGTATGGTAGTTCATACTTGACTCTTCTTTCATTTAAGTAGTCATTTCGAAGAAATTTCAAAATGAATTTCAAACTTCAAACATCATTATTCTTGGCTCATAGTATGGGTTGTTGCATGAAAATGTTTTATTCATTAAAATGAGTTGTTCATTGCTTTAAAAAATTATTTTAGTGTAAAAAAACCAATGGAATCATGTCTATTTTTTACCAACTTTTAACTTATGACAAGGGTTCTATGAGCGTAACTAGATTATTTTAAATTTTTTGCTTCTTTGTGATTTTATTGAGTTTTAGCTACTATCCTAAAGGCTATTTTATAATAGATTAGTGTATAAATTGTGAATAGGTGGTAAAGTCTTGGATGAAGGGTAACTTGTTATATTTTGGTTAAGATATATTGAAGTAATTTATTAGTGTTATGTTCCACCTTTGGTGGCGGTGTTTACATTAAGTTTATGAAGTTATATGTGTGTATTGTGAAAATTTCCTTGGAGCCATGATATGTTATATGAAGTGATGATTTTGATATGTATATATATGATATGTGTTTGAAGGTTCAAATAACTATCTTGAAGGGTTTATGTCTAAATAAAGTATGTATTTGACATGTGAATGATGACAGTGTGTAAAGTGTTAAATAAATATGGGTATGACCACGTCTAGTAATCCATGTTATGAATGATGATAATTATTTGGAAGATGTTCTCACATGTACTCACACACACACACACACACACACTTTACTACATGAATGATGTCAATTAATGAAAATGGGGGAATTTAGGGTAGACACTGTTTGTTAGTAGAGATAAAGTGTGTATACCATCCCTATTATTCCTAAGCATGAAAAAGGGGATTTCGGGGTGAACAATCTTCGGGTGTTGATATGAAGTGTTTAGTAGACCCTCATTATTCCCGATGTGATTTCCAAAGATAGGTTTGAGGTTGGGTACCTTTCGTGAGTGGAAAAGGGATGTTTAATAGTTAGATCTTAAGCTCTAGTCAATGAATGCTTAAGACTTCCAGGGGGAGTTATGGTTAGTGTAACAACACTAAAAATTTATATGCTAAGTAATGCTTAATGTGTCTAGATTACCTATGATTAGACCAGGTTCACACGGGTTGATGCGCATAGAAGCAGACCTCTAAACCCTTGCGACAACTCACTTTCATCAACATTTTAACTTGAACTCATAGGGTAATTTGTAGACCATTTAACACGTTTTGGGGTGCATTTTTCATAGATTAGATTAGCCAAGAGATTATCACTCATATCAGCCACATTTAATCTTACATGAACATCACAATTTATAAAGGTTTATGCACGTAATATAACAACAATAAAAATACAATTTTGGAGCATCAATCCGAGAACATTACTCACAGTCACATCCTTTCAAACACATACACATAGTTTTGAAAATACAAAGGTTGTCATTCATACGATTTCAAACACACAAACATGAACATATTTATCACGAAAACATAACACACGACTACTATCTACCAGCAAACATACTCAAACAAAGAATCAATGGGAGCTAGTGACAGAGACATGCAAGGGGTAACAACCCTAGTTTTCGGACTTTATACTCTGAACCTTAAGAGGTATCTTGGGAAAGTAACCAAGAGAGAAGAGAACCCATACCTTTTATGACGTTCAAACCTTGAAGTTGCTGCCCAAACCTTCTCCAACACACACAAACAAAACCAATTTTCAATACCAAACTTTTGACAGAAAATCATCCCTTTGCCTAACCTATTTTGCTCAGCATTTGATTTTATTTTTCGTTGTGATTTCGTCAAGTGTGAAGAAATTTGGTTAAACTACTGTTATTGTACGTTATTTGGTAGAGATAACGTGAATGAGAGTGGTAGAGACGTGAGAGAGAGATGACTGTGAGAGGAGAGAGTTATCTTAGGCTTAGGAGTCTAGCTTATTACTTAGTCAACTAAGGTTTAGTTAATTATTATAAAAATCTGATTTCCCTTTTATTTTAGATCTGTAAATAAATAATATTATTAAATAATTTCATTAATTTACCAACATAAATAAAAATAACTTTAATTCATTGTTTCCACCTAAGTTCGAACACCGGTGAAGCAAGACTTCACTCTAAGGGCCAATTATCGGCCCTCTCTCCCCAAACTGCCCCTCAAACTTATTAATTGAATAATTATTATATATCTAGGGTAAATACGATACTACCCTTAGCATGGAAAAGGACTATTTTACCCCTAGACCCTCCAAACTTTAAATTTCCTCGTTTTAAAACATGTAAAGACTCATCCAAGTAAATCTTCATATTTGGGAGCCCCACATGGCTGGACCCAACCTTTCCTAGCTCAAATAACTCCCCAATCTATTTGGGTTGGCTATCGTAAGGGTTCAGAGTTCTTGTTTTACGTGCATCCATCCGTGTAAACCCGGTATAATCATACGCATTCTAGGCACATTAAGACTTCACTCTAATTGCCAATTTTCAGCCCTCTCCAAAAAATACCCCTCCACCTTATTATTTAAATAATTAATTCTATATTTAGGGTAATTACAATATTCCCCTTTGCCTGGAAAAAGACCATTTTAGCTCTAGACCCTCCAAAACAAAGATTTCCCCTTTTTAAGTACTATAAAGACTCATCCGAGTAAATCTTCATATTCGGTATCCCTACATGGCTGAACATAACCTTTCCTTGCTCAAATAACTCCCCAATTTAGTTTTCTTGGCTGTCGTAAGGGTTGATAGGTATGATTATACGCGCATCAATCAGTGTGAACTCGGTCTAATCGTAGGCATTCTAGGCACATTAAAAATTATTTGGCATACCCGTTTTTAGGGTTTTTATAGTAATAACCCTAAATATATAATTAATTAATTAATTAATTAATTAATTAGTTAATAAGGTGGAGGGGCATTTTGGGGACAGAGGGCTGAAAATCGGCCTTTGAGTGAGGTCTTGCTCCACTCGGGTTCGAGCCGAGGTGGAAGCAATGATTTATATTGTATATATTAAATTGGTTAATTAATTTAATTAATTTCAAATTATTATCTTATTTATGAAAAACGAAAAAGCAGATTTTTTTTAAAGTTAAGGAGAGTCCTAGTTTGATTAAGTCTTTACCTAAGACTAAACTACTTTCATGTTTCACTCTCTCACGTCAATCTCACTTCACGATCATTCTATCTTCTCTCATTCACATTCTCTAGGATAAATTAATTCCAAGAAAAAAACTGACAAAAATTCTTCACACTTGAAGAACTCACAACGAAAGATGAAAACAAACTCTAATAAAGTACGCTAGGCAAAGAGAGGGTTTATCCGTCGAATTGGTGTTGAAGTTGAGGGGGATTAGGACGTGATCATTGGACAATTTTTTGGGCAGAAATTCAAGATTTGAACATCAAAAATTTATAATTTCTCTTCTCTCTTGGTCCCTTTCCCAAGAGACCCCTTAAGGTTATGACGAATCTATTCTGAAAACTGGGATTGTTCCCCGTTGCATATCCTTGTCACAGGCTCCCATCGATTCATAGTATGGGTATGTTTTCTAGTAGAATTTAGGGATGTAATGTGTCTTCATGATGATTATGTTTATGTATCTGTTTCCAGAATTATGTGAATATTGAGCATGTTGTCCAAAATAAAGTGAAAATAATTTGTGTGCATTGCGTAGCCGTGTTATACACTCTTGGATTCATGTTTGAAAAATCACATGTTTTATAGTTGTATTTCGTATGCAGAATCTTGCTTAAACCATGATGTTCATAAGTGATGTAAATGGCCCTAAAGAACTCACTAAAAACTACTTAAAATGTCAACATTTAATGTGAAAGAGGTGAGAAATTGGGCTGCAAAAATTTCCAGCATCTTGTTCATGAGTTTCGGCCAAGCTAAGGGGAATATCATTCTATGTAAAAATGAACTAAAAAATTTGAGGCAACTGAAAATCGAACAAGTGAACTCACCATGTAAAAAATCATTGAAATAATGTGAGAAAAAGAGTGTAACATATGGGATTCGAACCCATGTGCCTTGATCTGAAAAATTAAATTAAAAAAAAAAGACTGACAGGAGTGAGATTCGAACCCACCACCTCTCAATTAGATTTAAGGAGGAATAAAAAGAAAAATATAATGTTGAGGCGTGTGGGAATCAAACCCACAACCTCTAGGAAAAACCAAGGAAAATTAAGGAGAAAAATTAAAGTGGGGTTGTGGGGGTTCAAACCCACACCCCTCGGCCAAGAGGAGAGAAATTAAACAGAAAGTAAATAAAAAGAAAATGAGGTGGTGGGGGTTCTATCCCACATTCTCTCAGTCCCAATGAACGAAAAAAATAAAGGGAGAATTGAAGGGAAAAATAAAATGAAAAGGCTTTGGGGCTCGATCTTGGGTTCCCAAGCCGTGTGGATCAAATTAAAATAAATAAAAATGTATGTTTTGTCCAAGGGATTCTAAATCGGGTTCCCTTGCCCAAATTCCATATTGATATATAAGTCATACGTGTATAAATGTTCAAAAATAATGTTGCCTACATAGATCGAAATTGAGATCTTGGCATACTCACAAGATACATAAGTATTGTATCACCTAATCTTCGGAAGATATGAATCACTTAAACGAACTATGAATGACTTGTATGTATAGACCCATAAGTCTAGTATACGCTTAGAAGTAAGAGAACCTAAGATGTATATAATGAAATGATGAAATGAATAATGAAATGATGAAACCCTAAAAGGGTTAAGTAAGAGTATGAAACACATAGAATGGCCAAGTGCATTAGTATATGATGAAATAAACATTAACGTAATAAGGGTTGAGTAACTATGAAGAGAAAATATGATAAAGTTAATGAATGCGGTGACAATATGATAAGAGGCTAATGTAAAAGATGAGAGCAATATCAAATGAGCCTAAGGGAATGTTACAAAAATGTACTCACCTATGAGAGTGTAAAGTTAATGAAGAGACCAGTCTCCATCAACACTCTAATGGAAGTATTGAGATTAATATACACTTAATACTAATAATGAGATGAGAAATCATGTATTGAGGTATGATGTGCTCATACTAGAAGCCAACTTTCATGGCTTATCAATTTAATTTAAAGGAACTTTATACTGAGAACTAATAGAATGCTATGAGCGGTGATGCCTTCTTTCGGGAAGGGCGGAGATTCACGTAACTCTCATGAGATGAGGGTGTCCGGAAATGCCGGGTATGTGTCTCCTTATATCTCCTAGTTTTCGAACCTATACTGCCAATAGGGGTTTGGCGGGGTTAAAATCCCATGTACGGTAGCATATTTTGGGTCTCTTTGGCCGGTTATGATGCTCACATGATCTATGTCGGTTAATGTTAAAGTTCACAAGGAATGAATGAGGTCAGCCTCAAATAATGCACATAATAATATGAATGATACCAAAGGTGTTAGGATAGGATGATCAAGAGGTGAGATAAACTTAAGTAATGACATTGGGTCGTTCTTGATCATTGCATAGAGAAACTAATGAAAGTATTAAACTACATCCTCGGTATAGCTGGTGTTCACACTAGCCTATGAATGAAATGAAATGAAGTACGTATGAATGAATGAAACAGACTTTATGTTTTCTGATGAAGTTTCCCTAGTTGAGGTCCCATATGTTTACCCCTCAATTTGGGAAGTCTTAATGTAAAGTCCATGATTTCAAGGTCTCATGGTAGTGGGGTATGTTCCACTAGTGTTTCTTACCAATTTCTTTTCAATTTTTTTTATTGGTGACGTTTTGGCAAATATACGTTTAGTAATATTATGAACTGATTCTTTTATTTGATTATCTCTTTATTAGATTGTTTATTTGTGAACACCTATGATTTAAGTATTATTTATACATCTATGTTAAGAAACAAAAAAATTAAAATTTTCTACTAAAATTACACTAGATGAAGTAAGAAACACGTCTATAGGCTTATCTGCGACCTCTGAGAGGTCAACAACGCTGGTGTCGTCTGGGGTCTATATTCCGGTCGTGGCACTTAGCACCAAGAGGATTTGAAAAATGGGTGAGTACACTTCGTGAGTAGAGATCTTGTATCATATGTACCCCTTGATATGGGTGCTCTTTGTTAGTAGAGAGTGAGTTACTTAGTAGCAATCTCGTTATCCCTTAGATATGCACCCGCGTAGGTGTATCTATTGGAGAACCCATGTAAAGGCTAAAGAATATGACCCTACCTTATGTAAGTACGAATCCCTAATACGGTAAGGATAGTACCCGGATTCCATGTCAAGCTCTCAGGGTCTATGTCGGTTTAAGCTAGCCCCCATAATGTATATAAACGAACAATGTCTTCTTAATGGTGTAATACTTAGAGTATGTGGTGGAATGGGACGCTACCTATCCATTCCATAAGTACAAATTCGGAGGGAGTCTTGGTGTGTCCTTATATGAAATGTATGAATGGGTCATGATATGATGTTAACGAAAGTAATGTGACTTTGTGTTAAATATTAAGAAAGCATGTTGATGTTAAGACTTGTATGATGAAAGCATAGTATGTAATGAATGTGATGTGCCTATTCTAAGGTTATTCCTACGTAGAACTAAGATGAAGTGGTAGTATGGATGCTACCTTCACATTACATCATGTGTATATTGGGGTTTTCCTTGGAAAATGGTTCTTATGCGAAGTTCCTAAGTATATTTATGTTTCTATAGTGTATTTGATATTGAATGGCGACTCATCTAAATGAAATGAAGTAAGCCTATTTTAGTACTCTGAATGATCTCTTGAGTAGGTATTGAGGAGGTTGTATGAGCAATCTCCTTATGTCTTATATAGAGTAGCCTTTGGACAACTTAGGGTAGGAGTAGTTCATGTGTAATTTTGGGTTAACTGTAAGAATGCTTTTATGTTTGAGAAAAATGGATGTTTTGCCTTAGTACTAAATGATGGTTTTAAACGATGTCTTGTGACTTCATTCATGAAATATTTTACAAAATAGCATGACTTGAATGTTTAAACTAAATTTCCCTTTTTTGCACATTTTTGCATATGCCATACTTAGAATATTATTTGTACTAGCCCTATTCTTTTCTAAACTATATAAGCATAGGTTGGAAACTACTTGAAGGTTTGAAAGCAAGTTTGTAAGTTATCTCTGTCAAGACTTGGTATGTCCTCATATATTCGAGGATATGGTCTATGTTTTCGAGAGCTTCTTCTTTTAGGACTTGTAAATACTTATTAAGTATTTCTTTCATTGTAAAGGATGTTCATTAAGATATTTTTGTCTTGTCTATCAGTGTGCTTGTGACAATAAGACTACATTTAGTATTTACAAAAAATGTTTTTTTAAACTATTTTTTATGAATACTTTTAAATTTCCGCACTACTTTTCGTGTCTTATGTATTTATTGATAGCTAAGAGTCTTGTGCAAGACCTTCGAAAAGTCGAGAACACCTTGTGACGACCTAAGGGTTACCCTTACTTCTAAGGTGTACTTGCGGGTCGCTACTAGGTGTCTTGACTCTACGTTCAAGTAGGTTAGTATGCATGATTGACTTGGCTAGATTTAGTATGATTAGTATTGTGATGAACATTGTCTAGAATTGATGAATATGCATAAATGATTTATTTTGTTCTTTAATGTGCATAGGGCTTTCAAAATGTAAAATAGCACGTTTTCGTGAAATATCCCTTTTTAGAACGATTTGATACTATGTTTGCACATGGTCTCATACTTAGTACTTGTGATGTGCTAACCCCATTTTCTCCCTTTCCCCCTACATTTTGGGTTCCAGTCGTTCAGTTCCTTTTGAGAGAACTTTTAAGAAAGACTTGGAATTCTTACTCATCAAATTTGGGTAGGTCCTCACGTTCATATGGCAATGCCAATATCATGCTTTTGAATATTATTCTAGTTTTAAGACTTCTATGTTCTTTCCTTTTTATTTGAGTACTAAAGATTGTATAAACCATATTTGGATTTATTGATATATAGAATATGTGCATTTGAACACTCTTGTTTTAGATGGTTATGAGTTGAGACACTCTTTTAAGATTATGTTAAGTATCTTATATATCTATGCGAAATAAAAGTAGAAGACATTGTAATATTCTTATACGAAGGGTCTATTTATACTCAATATAAATATATATTATGTGTACGCAACAAGTCTATGTAAACCTCAAGATAGATATAGAAAAATTCTAAATTTTCCGCATTTTTGACCAATGAATGTAATGATGTAAGGTAAGAAGCTAGTCTTTAGTTCCCAAAGAGGACGACGACGCCGGTTACATCCAGGGGGTGCTCCTCGGATGTGAAAAACTAGGTATTAGAGAATGAGGTTAAATATTTATAGAGTCAATGTATCTCTCAACAATGTCTATGAAGATTCTTATTTATAATTGTGAAGCACGCCACACATATGAAGAGGAAATTATGTGCTACTTTTGAAACTCTCTCTTTTCATGGAAATCCAATATCCTGCCTCTAGAGTATATTTATTGTGTGGTTTCACCTACACCTTGTATTCTGGTTATAGGAAATTAATTCTCTAAGCAACACGCACGATGACTTGAGAAAAAGATTTCCAATGCAGGATTTCCTCCACGTGGTGATCAAGTCCCTCCTCTTGTAGAAGATGCTAACGATTACCAAGCTCCGGTCAATCCTCCTTCTTTGACTGATGGTGACATAAGGTCTGCCCTTTTCCAAATGTACCAAGCCATTACTTCATAAGCTCAAGTCGTCACTACTCAAGCACAAGCCATGATGGACCAACCTAATCGGAAGGTTGTACCCCGAGCAAACAAACATGGTTGAACCATGGCCTCCTATTTGAGGGATTTAACTAGAATAAATCCTCCTACTTACTATGAGTCCAAGGTTTAAGAATACCCTTAAGAGTTTATTGGTTCAATCTAAAACATTTGTTATGCGATATGAGTGACTACTAGTGAGAAGGATGATCTAGCCACTTACAAACACTAAGATCTGGCCCAAACTTGGTGCATCCAATGGAAGGATAATCGGCCTCTAATGTAACGACCCGAAATCACCCCCAAGAAGTTTGGGAGAACCCTAGAATCATAACAAGTCGTACTTGACCCTTTGGGGTCTTGTACAAGCCCTTTAACTAACATTCATTACATAAGACATGAAAAGTAGTGCGCAATTAAAACTTTTCAAGAAAATTGAATAATAACTAGTTTTTCATAAATATTTTCAGAATCTCATCATCACAAGCAAAACATAAGACACGACATAAAATTTTAGGGACACGTAACTTTACACTCAAGTAAAATACATAAAAAGTCTTTATATAGAAACTAAGGAAATGACTATGCACTCGAATATATGATGAAATACTTTGTCTTGAGTGGAACTTTCCTAAGCTTCGCCATCAATACTTCAAAAGCTTCCAACCTATACTTATATAGTTTAGATAAGTATGGGGTTAGTACAAAACAATGTACTATGTATGGAATATGCAAAAACATGCAAAAAGGAATAATTTAGAAAAATAACATTTCATGCAAAAACGTATAACATTCATGAATTTAGGAACAAGACATCATAAGAACCATAATTTAATATTTATATAAGAGTTCCCATAGATTTAAACAAAAATGACCATTTACAGTAAACTTCCAAAACTTATAGTGAAATCAAATGACCCTTACAGTGAACCATTTTGAACCATTTAAAAGAATCTTAAAACCATTAACAATGAATTCAACTTTAATAATTACAATAAACTATCATATTCTAAATGAGTGAACTTCCAAGGCCAAGCGAAAGAGAAAGTGAACTCATTTTCCGTAAAAGTTTCCCTAACTCGAGATTTTCCTAAGACTCACTAAGGTAAGACAAGACGAAAGTATGCATGGGCCTCCTTAAATACACACCAAAGCAATCCTCAAGACTAACCCTTTCGGTTTACTCAACTTGGGAGAAACAAGCCCCTTACTCAATGGAAACACATCAAGAGACACCCAACAAACCACCAAAGTCTTCCCTTTTGGAATTCCTAATTAGTGAAATGAGTTGATAGAATGCCATACTACCATTTACCCTAAGTAGTATATTATTTTAGAATGTTTGGCACCAAGGCTTCCCTTTCGTAAGGTCCTACCTAGTACAATGAGTAGATAGAGTCCCATACCACTGCCTACCCTAAGTAGTACGTTCTTTTAGAAGAATTAGTTCAATCAATTTTTTAGTGGGGGGTTATTTTAACTGAAATAGACAATGAGAGCTACACATGGAATCCCTATATTAACCCCAATCAGATGAGGGATCCTCACTTTCCTAGATTAAGGTAATGCTCCTTAGCTTTTACATCGCTTTCCCAAAAGCTACACCTATGTGGACACATAACTAAGGGATAAATATAGCTACTAAGTAAATCATTCTCTATAAGGAGGAGTACTCATCTCAAGAGGTACTTTGGAAATATAATATCTCAACACACGAAGTGTAATCCACCACTCTTTTATATCCTCTCGGTGATAGGCATAACTCCCCATGGATTCTCATTATTATAACCTATAGATTAAGGATAACTAGTTAACACCAAATCTTAACTCACAAAGGGCATTCATTCTCCAACCTATCTTATAAAGGTCATTAGGAATAATGGGGTTGCTAATAGACACTTCATCTTAACTCAGGAAGAGTGTCCACCCCAAGTCCCCTTTTTCTCAAATTAGCATCATACATTCTTTTAAGTGTGAGTGTGTGTGTACATGTAAGAACACATTGCACATAAGTATAATTTCACTAACATTAGCTTCTATGCATTCTTTAGACCTACATTTATCAATTCACACACTCTACATTCTTCATATTATCATATACTTCATTAAGACATAATTTTGTTCAAGCCGACAATTCAAGTTTCAGAAAGCATAATACAAAACCACATTTCAATATATCTTTATTTCAGACATTAGAACTTAAAAACCATATACACAATACATGCTATGTAACATCAAGTTCATCAAGTAAACACCATCACCAAGAAGGTGGACCATACCACTCAAGAGCAATTTATAGTAAGAACAATACAATATAAACAACTCACCATTTTACCAAGCCATAATAACCTATAATCATTTTCTCAGTATTTCATCATAATGACGCCCTTAGGGCAGTAGTTAAACGAACATAATAACACAACCACAACCAAAGTTCATACCTTACTCAAACATGCTCATCTAACCCATTTCCCAAGATAAAAGTTGAAATATGCATAAACATGAGTTCATTATGGTTTTAAGATCAAAATCATCAATTCATACTAGAATAAATACATATAAACCATTAATATATTTTTACAAGAAGACCGATGCTTAAAATCAAAGAGAGAATAATTTGATTTGAAAACCCTTTTTGAAATCTTTTGTAAATGACTCATTCAGTGGAATAGGGTTCAAGTATGGATAACATACATAAAAGTGAAGGAAACACACTAATTTTGATTAACATACACGTCAAAATCAGCCATTGTTTACCTTCTTGACTCTTAGCTCGAATTGTGACTTTGAGATAGTTTTCTTTCAGAGAGGAAGTTTTGAATATTTAAAGTGAGGGGTGTTGTGTTGGTCTAGGACTTAAACCTTACCTTATATAACTGAAAAACCCTAAAAGTATCAGCCTAGGATCATAAAAAACTTGGGGTGAATTTACAAAACACCCTAGGACTTAACAGGAAACCTGAAGCTTTTGTGGCAGTCTTCACCAACGAACCTACAATTGGACCCTTAGTCAAAAGACGGGCCATTGGTGAGGTCTTGTTGGTTCCTACTTAGCTCCATTTGTAGTCTTCAAATTCTACTTGTAGGGAGAATTGACACTCTAAGTCGACGTACCGTTGGTGATCCTATGTATCGTTCTTAGGGTCGTCTATTGGTTACTTTTTTGTGCAGTGTGGTCCAAGTCTTGGGACCTTAATGTAGGTCCCCTTGTGGGTCCTAGTTGACAGAGGGAAGCCAAATTGGTGGATTTAATCGAACTTTTTCAAGGACGTGTGACTTTTCAACAATACTCTTTGAAATGCACTAAATTGTCAAAGTACGATCCTTCTTTGGTTCATGATCTTAGGGACGAAATGAGACCCTTTATGACGGAGTGTCGGATGAATTGAAATATGAATGTCATTCGGATATGCTACACGACAATCTGAACATTTCTTGTCTCAGGTTCATACTAATTAAGTAGAACATGTAAGGGTTAAGATAAATCATGGAGATGCGAAGAGGGAAGGATTTTTTTTATGGTGGTACTTCATAGGGTAGGCTTGTTTTCAAAGACAAGCCTACGTTCAATAAGTGATTTTCTAGTCATGTTCCTACTATGTTCCCTAAGTCTAGTGATGATAGGTTGTCTTACTCCCACCAAATAATAAGCCAACTATTGGAAAGAGTGGCAAGAAGAATTATGGTGATTTTTTTAAGGGAACAGATAATTGCTTTGGTTGTGGCAAAAGTGTCCACAAGAAAAGGGATTGGCCTATCGTGAAGGTTCAAGATAAGGCTGATTGTCAAGCTCAAGAGAGTGGTTCTAATGATGCTCTTAAGAATAATCACTTCTATGCTATCCTTTCTAGAGGTGAGCAAGAGAGTTCTCCTGATGTGGTTACCGGTATGGTTTAAAGTTTCCTCTATAATTGTACATCATTTACATTATCCCAGTGCTTACCTTGTCATTTGTTAGTTCTCTTATCGCTAAAAAGTTTGTTATTTTACCTGATATCTTGAATAAATCTTTCATGGTGTCTACACCGGTGGGTAAGTCAGTTATTGCCAAAAGGGTGTATAGAAATTGTCTGATAATGTTTTCTAATAAAGTTACTTATGTTGAACTAGTAGAACTTGATATTTATGATTTTGATGTTATATTCTGTATGGAATTGTTTCACGCTTGCTTTGCCTCTTTACATTGTAGAACGAGGGTGGTGAAGCTTAACTTTCCAAATGAGCCCATTTTAAAGTGGAAGTGGGGAAATTCTATTCTTAGAGGTTGTATCATCTCTTGTTTAAAATCATGAAAAATGATCTCTAAAGGGTGTCTATATTATATTAGAAGAGCAACATTTAGACTCTGTAATCCTTCCATTCCCCATAGTGAGTAAATTTCTGGAGGTCTTTCCTAATGATCTTCTCGGTATTCCCCCAGAACGCAAATTTGATTACATCAATTTGCGAATGGATACAAATCTTATATCAATTTCTCCTTATCAGATGGCCCCGAACGAATTGAAAGAGTTGAATGCTCAACTCAAAGATTTAATAGAAAAATGCTTCATTCGACCTAGTATTTCTCCATGGGGTGCTCTGGTGTTTTTTCTGAAGATGAAGGATGGGTGCCTTAGAATGTTCATCAATTACCGTCAACTAAACAAAGTCACAATTATGAACAAGTATCCTATACCTCGGATTGATGATTTATTTGATCAACTCCAAGGTGCGAATTACTTTTGCAAGATTGACTTGAGGTCGAGATATCACCAATTTATGTTGAAAGGTGATATTCCCAAGATTTTATTTAGAACAAGAAATGGTCATTATGAGTTCTTTGTAATGTCCTTTTGTCTAAAAATGTGCCGGAGGAATTTATGGACCTAATTAATAGGGTGCTTCGAAGTTACCTAGATTCATTAGTCATTGTCTTCATTGACGATATCTTGTATATTCAAAAGATGAGGGTGAACACATGAATCATTTGACAGAGGTGTTGGAATTACTTAAAGAACACAGATTGTTTACTATGTTTAGAAAATAAGAGTTTTGGTTGAGGTCAGTGGTATTTTTTCGTCATACAATCTCTAGTGAGGTAGTTGAGGTTGAGGAAAACTGAGGCAGTGATATATAGTCCTAGACAAATTACTACAACCAACATTAGGAGTTTCTTCGATCTAGTGGATTATTATCGGAGGTTTGTAGATGGTTTTGCGTCTATTGCATCTCCCTTGACTAATTTGACCCAAAAGAGTAAGAAATTTGAGTGCTCGGAGATATGAGAGAGAATCTTCTAAATCTTAAAAGATAGTCTTCCTTCCACTCTGGTGTTGACTTTATCGGAGTGTACAAAGGGCATCTTGTGTATTATGATGCATCCAAAGTGGGTTTAGGGTGTGTTGTAATGCAACATGATAAAGTTATTGTAACAACACTAAAAATGGATAACATAAGAAATGCTTAATGTGTCAAGAATGCCAATGATTAGTCTAGGGTTTACAAGGATTGATGCGCGTATAACGACACCTCGGAACCCTTGCTACAGCAAAGCCAACTACCTTGAGGAGTTACTAAATCTTGTAAAGGCTAGGTACAGCCAATTAGGGCTCTCGAATACGAAGATTTACTTGAAGGAGTCTTTACCGGACTGAAAAAGAGAAAACATAGGTTTAGAGTGTGTAGGAGTAAAATGGTCTTTTTCCAGGATAAGGGTAGTATCGTAATAACCCTAAATATATAATTAATTATTTAATTAATAAGGTTGAGGGGTATTTTGGGGAGAGAAGGCCGAAATTGGGCTCTTAAAGTGAAGTCTTGATCCACCCGGGTTCGAACCTAGGTAGAAGTAATGAATTAAAGTGATATATTATTTAATCTATTAAATTAATGTGATAAATTATTAATTATTATTCATTATCTGATTAAAAAAAAATCAGATTTTTATTGAATAAACAAAACCCCATTGACTAAGTCTTAAAACTAGACTCGTAAGCCTCCTACAACTCCCACTCTCTAACGTTAATCTCTCCACTCTCACGCTCAATCTCTCTTAGTCTTTCTCACGTTTTTTTCTGCCAAAATAAAAAATAAAAGCAGAAAAATAGACCAAGTTATTCACCCTTGAATAACTCACACGAAATCACAGGAAAACAAACGTTCATCGCACACTAGGCTAAGGGAGGTTGTCATTCGAGAGGAGTTGATATTGAGGAGGTTTAGACATGTTCTTGGGTGAATATTTTGGGCAGAGATTCAAGAGTTTAACTTCAAAAAGGTACGGGTTCTCTTCTCTATTTGTCCCTTTCGAAAGAGACCCCTTAAGGTTCAGAATATTCATTCCGAAAATGAGGATTGTTCCCCGTTGCATGTCCCTATCACTAACTCCCATTGAATCATAGGTTGATTATGTATTCTAGTACAAAGCTAGGGATGAAATGTGTTTTCGTGATGATTATGTGTTTATATGTATGTTTGGAATTATTGTACTTATGTAGCTATTTCAAAAAATGTAACTACGTGTGTATGTGTGTGTTGCCATGGCTAATGTTCATGGTTTAGGACTTGAAATGACATGATAGTTCTTCATATTTCATGTACACATTTGGATGTAAATATCATGTTCATATGCATCGAAATGTGGCTGATTTTAGGGATAATGTATTGTCTAAACGAATACATTAATAAGCACCTAAAACATTCTAAATGCACTACGTAATTCCCCTTAGAACTAAGGTGTAACTTGATGAAAGGCTGCTGAAAATTAAAAGAAAATTTTCAACTTCTAGTGATGAATTTTGGTTAGAAAAGAGGGTTCAAAATGTGAAAAAAAACTTAAAATAAGTTAGGTCATGGAGGATTGATTCCGCGACCTCACCATGTTAAAGTCCATGAAAATAAAGAAGTAAAAAGAAATTTGGTGAAGGGATTCGAACCATGGTATTGGCTGGAAAATGTACCTTAAAAGAAAAATATGACAAATGAGAAGAGTGGGATTCGAACCCACCACCTCTGAATCAAATTTAAGGAAAAGTTAAAAAAATAAAATAAAATGTGAGGCGTGGGAATCGAACCCACGACCTCCAGGCAGCGAGTGGAAGCAAAGGAAAAATAAAAGAAAAGGAATGTGAGGCAAGGGAATCGAACCAACAACCTCAAAACTGTGAAGCAGAGTAAAGGACAAAGGGAAAATAAGAAGAAAATAAAGGTGAGGCGTGGGAATCGAACCCACGACCTCTTAGGAATATTTAAGAAGGAGAATAGAAGAAAAATAAAGAGGGAGGCTTGTGGGTATCAAACCTATGACCTCTTAGGCAGATTTAAGGAGGAGAATAAAAATAAACAAAGAGAGGTTGTGGGGGTTTGATCCCCCAACTTCATATTCAACTTGAAATAGACAAGGAGAAATAGATTTTATAAAAAAAAATAATAAAAGGGGTTGTGGGGGTTTGATCCCACAATCCCTTGGTCAAGTACGAGGAAAAATAAAGAGGAAACATTGATGTTGGTGCTCGATCTAGGGTCCCAATGCCATGTGGACCAAAATATAATAAATAAAAATGTAAGTGTTGTCTAAGGGATTCGAAATTGGGTTGCCTTGCCAAAATTCCGTATTGATACATAAGTCATACGTGAATTAAATAATCAAGAATAATGCCACCTAATTAGATTGAAATTGAGATCTTATCATTCATACAAGAAACATAAGTCTTGTATTACGTAATCTTAGGAAGATATGAATCACTTTACAATCAATGAATGAAGCCTCTTGACTTGTATGTATAGACCCATAAGTCTAGCATACTTTAAAAAATAAGTGAACCTAAGTTGTATGTAATAAAATGATGTAACCCTAGAAGTGTAAAATAAGAGTGTAAAACGCACTAAATGTCCAAGTGCATTGGCATACAATGAGATAAATATTATGGAAAGAAATAATGAAACCTTAGAAGGGTTAAAAGAATGTATGAAACACACAAATGGCCAAGTGCATTTGCATATGATGAAATGAACATTCACGTAATAAAGGGTGAGTAATTATAAAGTTCAAATGTGCTAATGTTAATGAATGTGGTGACACCATGATATGAGGCTAATGTAAAAGAAGATATCAACCTCGAATGTCCTAAGTAAATGTTACCAAAACGTACTCACGTATGTGAGTGTAAAGTTTATGAAGAGACTAGTCTCTATGAACACTGTAATAAAAGTATTGAGATTAATGCACTTAATACTAATGATGAGATGACAAATGATCTATTGAGCTATGATGTGCTCATACTATAAGCCATCTTCCATGACGTATGACTTGAATGTAATGGAAGTTTATATTGAGCACCGATAGTCTAGCTATTAGCGGTGATGCCTTCTTTCGGGAATGGCAGAGGTTCACGTAACTCTCATGAGATAAGACTTTCCTGCTTTCCGGGTATGGGTATCCTTATATATCCTAGTCTTTGAACCTATACAACTAGTATAGGGATCTGACAAGGTTAAATTCCCATGTACGATATCATGTTTTGGATCACTTTTGGCCGGTGCTTTTACCTCTTTTTTGTGTGGGTCTTCATGGCAGTGGATTTCATGATGCTCACATGATCTATGTCAGTTAAAGTTAAAGTTCCCAATGAATGAATGAATGAGGCCCGCCTTAAATGATGCACAAAATGAAATGAATGGTACCAAAGGTGTTAGGCGGGATGATAAAGAAGTGAGTTAGACTCAAGAAATGACATTTTAGATTATTGTTTGTCATTGCACAGCGAACCCGATGAAAGTCTCAGACTACATCCTAGGTATAGCTTGTGTTCAAACTAGCCTATGAACGAAATGATATGACGTACGTATTAATGAATGAAGCAGACTCTGTGTTTCCTAATGAAGACTCCCTAGTTGAGGTCCCATATTTTGAGTCCTCATTTTTGCGAAGTCTTAATGTGAAGTCCATGATTCCAAGGTCTCGTGGCAAATGAATATGTGATATAAATAACGTTATTGTTATGAATTGTGATATGCGCTATGTGTACGATGTTGTGTGTTGTGTGAAAAATGATGAGTATGATGGTGCATGTTACTCTCATTGCATTATTTTCCAAATCCAAATTTGGAAAGCTCAAAAAATTTCCTAATTCAATTTGAAAATCTCATAAACTTTCCTACTTCACATTTGGGAAGTTCACTCACTTTGCTAATCTCAATTTCGCAATTGCACTGACTTAACCTGCTATAATCATGCTGCTAAGAAAGAGCTATTCTTACTCATGAATGCCTTGGTGTGTCCTTTCATATACCCATACTAAGTACAAGTGTGTACTAACCCTATACTACTCTAAACTTTTAGGTGCAGGCACATGTAAACACTAGAGCTACAAGATCAACGTTGCAGCTACGCAAACGTAGAGTATTCATCCGAACTTGGTAGGCCCTCATGCTTTCGGGGATTCTTGCCCATTTAGAGGACTTGTGCATACAAAATATTTTCGGTTCTATGGCTACACTTTTAAGTGTGGTAAAATTATTTTGGCTATAAAATATGATATGCCACAATTTCTAACAAAAATACACCAATATAGTTTTGCAATAAATGATCTCAAATTTCTAATAAGTAATTCAAACTTATATATTTGCCATAAACTTCAAAAGATAGTATTTGTTGTGTACATACACATACTGATAAAGTAATATTCTAAATGTGTACACAATAGTTTAAAAAGTACTAGAATAGTTCTATATACTTTAGCAATAAATATGTTTTACAAAGTCAAATATAATGTATTCAAACTTTTGCAATAGTTCAAAAACTCTTCATCATCACTTTATATTTGAGCACCTCCATTTCACTACACAAAATAAGATTGCAGTCATTATAGAAGAGGCAAGAAGATCCAGATTGCAATACTATAGAATAGGCAACAAGTCCAGATTAAAGTAGTTAACACAAAAAAGTATCAGATTGCAGATTGGAGATTGCAATAGCAGTTACAGAAAATAATAAATGATATGCAAATTGCAGCAACAGTTACAGAAAATAATAAATGAACTGCAGATTGTAGCAGCACTTAAAGAGAACAACAACAGATTCCAAATTGAAGATGGTATATATTGAAGGCTTGATCTGCAGATTGCATAGATATTTAATGTTGTTCATCTTGTATTTCTAATATAGTTAGAACAAAACTTTGGAAAACTTGATAATATAAGAACATTTACACAAATAAAAAATTAAAACTAGTAGAGAAACTAGAATAAGAAACAGATTAGAAAAAATATACGAAAATTTATTCTTAAAGAAGAATTGTTGTCAATTAGTGTTTAAAAAATCTTAGTGATTCTAATAAACTTCGCAGAAACACAAGGTTACCACAGTTTAATTAAACAGTAGAACATAAAACCATAAATGTATTTACAAATCAAAATCTGGAACACACACAAGAATCAAGAAAAAAAATAAAGAAGATCAAGCCCACTAAATACACAGTGTCCCCTTAGAGAAATTATTCCCCTCTACTATCCGGGGTTTGATTCGGAATATGTCCTCCTAAGATAGAATGATCTCAATCACCTTTGTATTGATACCCAAAACACTGGTGCTAGCGAGCCACTCTATAGCAGTAAAGTACACTTATAATAATAGATTTAATAATAGCAAAAGAAGTCCAAAAAATTCTATATTTTTTTAAATGAGAGGAAATCCCCCAATTTATATAAAACAAAGGGTAGTGCGGAAAAGGATTTTATCGTGCCTTACCGGAAAGGTCACAAACCTTTGAAAAATTCACAATCATTCAGAAAGGTAATCACTTTTCATAAAAGTAACAACTTTTCATAATAGTCGCAACCTTTCATAAAAGTCGCAACTCTTCATAAAATTCCTAACTCTTTATTTTTCATTCACACCTTTAAAAAAACAAAAAAATCCCACGCATGAATGTCAAAAATCCAAGACAAAGAAATGGATAAGTATGTATTTTTTACAAGGAAGAATTAATCATATCTAGATAAGTAGGTTTCCCTTTTAACTTTTCATAGTGAACATATGTCAGATATACTTGGTCAATCGGTAGATGAGATAGTTTTGAACCATCGAGCTACGGTGTATACCTAGACAATTATATGTGACATGATTAACACTTTACCATTTATGGTTCTGTAGTTTGTGTTCTTTTCAGCTATGAACACCTCCTGGTTTTAATGAGTGTATACAGAATATGCTTTTAACAATAATTCTCTTTAAGGCGGCTTACACTTCACACTCACATATGTGATTTCTAATTGTGCTATCACGTAGGTACAATATTTGATCAACTCTGCCAAACATAGCAAATGATTAAAACCATTAAACTTTATTAACTCATTAACAAGCGTTAATGTTGTATCCTTGTTCCTGAGAAATGTCTTCATCATGATTATAGATTGAGTTAGTGGAAAATGTCGAACCGTAATTCACAACTTTGATTTTCTCCATAAATCTAGCTCTTGGGATCTCTAGTCTAATAGATAGACTTTCCTCAATTATGACTTGTCGTAATCCGTAAACCCATTCCTTTAGATTATCTTTAAACTTTCTCTCCAGTTAGGCCATTTTATATGTGGATCCGGCACATTATCCTTTGACTTTACATAGTCAATTAAGATAACTACATTAGAGAGTACTTTTCTAACTTTATCATGTCTATGTGCTATATAACGAGACTTTTCGTTATACATCATGTTCCATGTCCTCCCTATTGAATCTTGACTATCAAAATGTATGCATACTAATGTCATTTTTT
>JAPDHL010001909.1:7822184-7926478 GCA_032847665.1 Solanum chilense | reverse complement strand
TCATTCTATCCTGGTACCGGAATGTGGCACCCGATCCCCTAATTCATCAAGCCTTCTTTTACACTAAGGCATCATCATTCTCATTATATAATTTATCAAGCCTTCTTTCATACTAAGGCATCATTAATCTTATTATATAATATATCAAGCCTTCTTTTATACTAAGGCATAATCATTAACAAGTGAATTAGGGTTCTTTCAAGATTTGAGATTCAATAGCTTCATCATGCTTTGTTAATTCATCACAATTTCATAATCATAATCATGCAAGCATACAATTTAAGCACATAGTAGGGTTTACAATACTATCAACACGTATCATTCACTATTTAGAGTTTACTACGAGTAGCATGAAAACCATAACCTACCTCCACCGAAGAATTGATCAACAAGCTAATCCTCAAGCTGCGTTTTCTCCTCCCTCTCGATCGATCCCTCTCTTTCTCTTTGTTCTTTCTGTTTGTTTTATTCAAACCTTCTTTCCTTTACCCTAATTATCATATAATTAAGACTAAAGGAGGACAATAGAACGCACTAATTAACTTAAGGTTACCTCTTTTAACCCCCAAGTAATTAGACTTATTAATATTAACCCTCAATCTTTATAATTAAGGAAAGAATAGTCCAAAACGACCCTTAAAACGTGTAGAGGAATCCTATTCTGCCTGAGATTTGCGCAACCTGTGACGGGCCATCGTGCCTGCGACGGTCCGTCACACAGGTCGTCGCAGCCCCCTCGAACTCAAGTGGCCTGTGACGGTCCGTCCTGTACCTCCGTCATGACGGTCAGAAACTCGTTTCTTGTACCAAATTCTCAAAAGTTGAAGTGTTTTGCAACGGAAGCTCACGACGGTTCGTCGTGGATATGACGGCTCGTCCTGCAGGTCCGTCACAATTTACAGAGAGTCGATTTTCAGTACCCAATTTCAGAATTCCTAAGTATATTGAAACGAGACCCTGCGACGGTCCGTCGTGCCTGTGACGGTCCATCGTGGGTTCCGTCGTTTCAGCCAATTTTCCAGAATTAAAATCTGCTGCCCAAAACGACTGAACAGGTCGTTACAGTAACTATTGTAAAAAGTTTGGCCACGTTGAAAAGGGAAGAAAATTTCAAAAATGAAGGCATTCAGAAGCAACTTAAAACAGGGTATACTCCTCAACAAAATGGTATATCTGAAAGAAGAAATAGAACAATTGTTGAAATGGCCAAAACTATGATGTATAAGAAAAGGCTGCCAAATTATTTTTGGGATGAAGCAGTGCAGAAAGCAGTTCACATCCTTAACAGGTGTCCAACAAAGGCGCTAAAGGAAAAGACACCAGCTAAAGCTTGGAGTGAAATTAAACCTTCAGTAAGGCATTTTAAAATTTTTGGGTGTATTTGTTATGCATAAAATTGGATGAAAAAAGTCAAAAATGTATCTTTCTTGGTTATAGTGATGTAACAAAAGAATATAGGCTTCTCGATATCAAAACTAAAAAACTTGTTGTTAGTAGAGATATAATTTTTGATGAAAAAATAACATGGATTGGGAGGATAAAAAGATAGAGAAAACTGCTTTTATATCTTCAAAGTCAGAAGAGGATGAGAAAGATGAAAATGTCTCTCAAAAGGGGGAGAATCCTAGATTCAGATGATAAAGAACCGCCTCCAAGAGGAACAAAAATATTGAGTGACATTTATCAAAGATGTAACTTTGCTGGTGTTGAGCCAGAAAATTATGAAGAAGCAATAAAGCATGATGTTTGGAAGAAAGCCATGGAAGAAGAAATTCGGATGATTGAAAAAAGTAATACTTGGGAGTTTATGGTTATATCCAAAGAAAGAGAAGTTTTAAGTCTAAACTGGATTTACAAAATCCAACTCAATATGGAAGGAGATATTCAAAAGAACAAACCAAGGTTGGTTGCTAAAAGCTTCACGCAAAAGCCATGTATTGATTTTTACAAAACTTTCTCTCCAGTTGCTCGTCTTGAGACAATTAGAACTGTAATTGTTGTTGCTGCACAAAAGAAATGGAAGATATTTTATCTTGATGTTAAATCTGCATTTCTGAATGGAAAACTTGATGAAGAGATTTATGTTGACCAACCTCAAGGATTTTTTGTTGAAGGGGGAGAAGAGAAGGTTTAAAGGCTAAAAAAGGTCTTTACGAGATGAAGCAAGCTCCAACAGCCTGTATAATGAAATTGATACATACTTTCTCAAAAATTATTTTCCGAGAAGTAAAAGTGAAGCCACTTTGTATGTGAAGAAACAACATGGCAGCATTATCATTGTTTGTCTCTATGTGGACGATCTTCTCTTTACACCAAATGATGTAAAGATGATGCAAAATTTCAAGCAAGATATGATGCAAGCTTATGAAATGAGTGATCTTGGGTTGCTAAATTATTTCTTGGGCATCAAAGTTTCTCAAGTGAAAGAAGAAATTTTCATTTCTCAAAAGATGTATACTGAAAGTATTCTTCAAAAATTCAAAATGATGGATTGCAGGTCTATGGCCATATCATTAGCAGCAAATGAGAAGTTTAGAAAAGATGATGGAGATAAGAAAGCTAATAGCTCACTTTATAGGAGCTTGATTGGAAGTTTGTTATATCTTACTTCAACAAGGCCAGATATTATGTTTGCTGCTAGTTTATCATCCAGATTCTTGCAAGAACCAAGCCAGGTGCATTTTGGAGCTGCAAAACGTGTTCTACTCTACTTGCAAGGAACAATAGATTATGGTATAATGTACAAATTTGGTGGAGATATAAACTTAATTGGTTATTCTTATAGTGATTGGGCTGGAAGTATAGATGACATGAAGAGTACTTCTAGTTATGCTTTCTTATTTGGATCAAGTATTTGTTCTTGGTTATCAAAAAAGCAAAGTGTTGTTGCTCAATCCACTGCCCAAGCAAAATTAGTTTCAGCATCCAAGTCTACTTCTCAAGCTATTTGGCTTACAAGAATATTTGAAGACATTGGTGAAAAACAAAAAAGAGGGACTGTTCTGTTTTGTGATAACAAATCAGCAATTACAATTGCAAAAAATCCAGTCAACCAAGAAAGACCAAAGTATATTTCCATAAAGTATCATTCTATCTGAGAAGCACAAGAGAAAGGCGAAATCCAATTGCATTATTGTCAGGCAGGAGAACAACTTACTGACATTTTCACCAAAGCCCTTCCTAGAGAAAAAATTTTCTATCTTCGAGAACGCATTGGAGTTATCAAGCAAATGTATTAAGGGGGAGTGTTGGAATTAATGCATCAATGTTTAGTCTTCCTAAATTGTCTCTTAGTTTTTCAAGAAGTCTCTTTAGAATTTTGTAATACATGTATCGAGTAAATTGTGATACAGGTATTTAGTTATTTGTGCAAGACTTTTTATTTTCTATTTTGAGTAGTGATGTAGTTGATGATTATAATCATCTTAAGTTTCATTAAGTAGCCTATAATAAACTTGAGCATTCTATAAAGATACTATTTTCCTTTATTTCTTATAGTTTATCAGTAGGTGGTTTGCGATGTTATCTCTCAAGTGGGTTGTATGGAAGAAGAGGGGGAGAGTGTTTGAAGGGAAATTGATTCGTATACGGCTTTTATACGGGATTTTCCTCAATCATTAAAAAATTATTTAACCTTATCAAAAAAAATTGTGGTGTTTTCTGAAGTATGAACTTAAAAACTTTTTACTAATAGGCACTCTTTTGAGGCTTATAAAGTCACTTGAATAAAGAACTTCATCTCCATGCATCAATGCTTATATGGTGATTTTGAATTGGTTTTTTTATAAAAGGTTTTCTATCTCTTACTTTTTGTTTATGCACAGTCTATTATCTCATGATTTCTCTGTATGTTAGTAACTTCTCCAATACTAAAGTCATATGACACAAAACGGAGAGCCTTAACTTCCTACTGCTCCTCCTCCTAGTTCTTTGGGTGTTGACAATGTGGTAACACTGCATTTACATTGTTGTTATGTTAAGTGTCTTCACATCTACAGTATGTTGTACTCCTTTTAATTGATATATGGGGAATCCTATTACCTTAAGTAGTTGAATCATTGACGTATTTGACTTTAATCAAGTTCTCAAATTTGATCATGGAGATCTTTCTTTAGTTCACTTCGACGGAAATCAGTACGACCTTACTTTGGGATAAGGGCCACTTGGAAAAGAATTAGGTCATGGAGTTAGTTTTTGCTTCATCTAGTTGTCAAATCAAATTATGTAGACTTGAAGTAAATGTATATATACAAAAATTAACTATTTAATGAAATTTTGCGGGGAAGTGGTTATCAAATTTCTACATCAGGTAGAGCACTAAGAGATTTAGCTGCTCGTTGTAGGCTAGGCAAGCAGGAGCAACACCTTCTTGTTTATGGTGAGGTTGTAAAGGTCTTATACTAAATTCTTGTAGAGGTCTTTGGGCATTGATTTTATTAAGTTTAATCGTTTCTATTTCCACATACAAGTAATTTGGAGTTTTTCATCTTGTATAGGATAGGAGTGCCAACATTACGCCAAAGCATGCGAAGAGCCTAAAAACTAGTGGTAAGATTGTTCGTCAATTCTTTGAAAACTTGACTTATTCATGTATCTCTATCATTGAGTTGATTTCTCCTCACCATTTCCCAATATGAAGTTATCTGGCACTCTCCAAAATTTTGGCCTTTAGTGTCTATTAGTTAACATTGTAACTATATCAGGATCATCATCCGAGATCTTTAGTTTTTGCTCTAACTTATACTCTATCAAAAAGGAATAGTGACCGCAGCAGAACTTCTTCTTGTATTCAGGTTCTCTGAAGCACCATGGACTATAATTAGAAATCCACAACTTTCTTTACTAGCCCAAAGCGGCCAGCCCTATAAAAACAAAGACTATAGAGATTTAAAAGGGCAAGTCTACTAGGAAAGCTCCAAACAATCCTCTTTTTCTGCAAATTTTGGGAAGTCTCCATCGAATTCATCCGAGACCATACCGAAGAAATGGTGAGATTTATTCCCTCTAGTCCTTCTTTGCTCTTCTTATTTCTCTCCTCTAACTTTCCATTTTCCTTTAAATGCAAATGTTGGTGCTTTTGTTGCCATGAGCTCAACCATTCAAGAAATGTTTTCCGTAATGTCTTTCTGTGGAACCTTCATTTGTAAGTTCTAAATCGACTTGTGCTCATCTCTTGTTGTACTAAGAAAAATTGTATCTCTTGACTGCTTTGTAAAGCTCTTCCACTAGATCTTTTAAGTTCTATGATGTTTGCCGATGAAATTGTAAATGGAGATCAACTTCTTTGAATATCAACACTTGTGACTCATTTGAGTATCTTGGATTGTACTATTCTCGATGTTTGATATGTTGCTGAAAATTTTGGTAGTTCTCATGTGATCAATGTCAATGCATTTTCTTGTCCCCCATCCCTTTCTTGATATATTTTCTTTGTTCTGATTCTTAACGTAGGAAATCGTTGCTTTTCTAGGTTTATGACTTTCCTATACTATGTTGGTAATTCTATAAAAGAATAAACAAGTCTACCGCCAAATTAGCTAATAATCAGCAAAAGTATTACCTTCTCTTTATAAATGTTGAATCCGAACTTGAAAATCTTGAGAAAATTCCCATATGTCATTAATTATGACCACTAAATTCCAAGGCAATTTCCATACCCTTGTGAGAAATTTGATTAGCACTTGTGAGTTTGTTTCTAGAAACACTTGTCTAATTCCTTCTATAACACTATGTGCCAAAGCCTCTCTAATTTCTATTGCTTCTGCTGCTAGTTTAGTCCCCTCTTGTATCTCTTCCCCTTGTGCATAGACTAGATCTCTAGTAGATTTGCTAATGCAAAAGCAATAAGTAATTCTTCCTGGATTACCTCTAGATGCACCATCAGTATTGCATTTAAGAATTCCTTCTATTGGTTTCGAAGATACTTGTGTTGAAAATATAGTTTTGGCTTATAATTCTCCAAATATAAAACCATTTAGGCCAGCATACTGGTAAACCTTGTATCTTAGGATAGACATCTCCCCAGTGTCCACAAATCAGAATTGAGCTTGTAAACCAAGTTGCCATAGGATGATGGATGCCATGTTTGAGACTATTTCTCCTCTTCCATCGGTTTGATATGATGACAGTTGGTACAGATATCATAAGTGGTTTTAGAATTGGACAACAATCACTTGTCCACCATTTAATCACCAGTTGTGATAACTGCAATCCTTCAATGTGAATACCTATAACATTAGCAAACATTCTCCCCAACTTTGCAGCTGTATCGGAGATTAGAAAAAGGTGAGACATCGTCTCAAATTTTGGATGTGTGCAACACAAGTATCTTGATGCAATTAATCCCCATGCTTTGCACCACTCATCAAAAGGATCCCTGAACTTCCGCATTCTCCATAAGAAAAAAAGATTGTTTAAATGGCAGATTTTTACTCCACATATTTTTGAAAATATCTTCCTCTTAATCCTTGTTCCAGATGTAGTTCCATGCAATCCTTACAGAGAAATTACTACTACCTCAAGCATCCAAAATGGCTTATCTAGCCTATTTGTTTTCTTTAGTGGTGGAATATTAGTCATAACAAACAAAACAAATTCTTGAGGAAGATGTTCTCCCAGCTTCTATTCATCCCATCCCTGCGCATTTGTATAATTAACTGCTTTAATTTCATCCTCTCTTGACTCTGGAAGAATGTGATATAATGCTCCAATGGTGGTACAATTGGGATACCAAAAACTAGCATCGCCTGACAATAATTATTTTCTTCCATATACTTGAGGCTCCTTTACATTGAGCTACTACCGGATGTAGCTTTTTACAATATTTGTAACCATAAAGGCCTCCCATGGAAATGGTTTGATCCTTTAAGTATCCTCATTTGTAATATCATCATGGATTGTATTACAAACTCTGTGATGATCAGAAATACTTAGTTCTCTCTAGCTCTTATTTTCTCCATGCTTGTTAGATAACAAAAGTAAGGTAGTCCATTAGAATTAATTAGTGAGGTAAATCCTATCCCCCTTGCTTGTACTTGTCCCTATTGATATTTTGTATGTTCAATAAAAGAGCATTAGACACTATTTAGTGGTGAATTTGCTTTGAAAAAAAGATATTAACATCTGACAATATAGTGGAAGTATCAACTCCAACAATACTTTGTCATAATCCACATATATTAAATATTGTTATTCTAATAATATATCTTTTTGTCATGCTTTCCCTATTTTAAAAAATGAAATATTAGAAAGACCCTAATAGGAAAGACAATAATCTAAATTATTAACTAGGTACAATATACATGCAAAAAATATGAGTAACAATTCATAAGTGTTGTCCACATTAAGAGAAATCTGGACAAATAGACATGATCGACCTACTTGAACTTTATCCCTGTTGTGTATTATGCAAATTAATGAATAACATATATAGTTAGGAAGATGTTGAGGGGTCATATTTGAATATGAAAGGACATTAAGAGAATCCGTATACTTATTGGAGGGAAGTTTGATGATCACGTACGTCAGCTGGTGAAACTGATAATAACTCATTAAAAAAATTGACTAACAACTGGAAGACAAATGAATAGGAATAAAAGGAATGACGGTTATAAGTTAATTTTTGTATGTTCATTTAAAATGATTATATTATTTTATATTTCATTATTTTGATTTACTGTAAGGATAAAATGGTAAATCAACTTTGTATTTTGAACCTTCCTACCTTTAATATAATAACATATGATTAATATGTGATAAATCTTGAAAAGGTTCCATCAAACCAATAATCCAATACTAATTCCTTCGATTCAGATAGTCAATATGTCTAATGCTCTTTGAGTATTGACTGATCTAATATTCCATAAAATTATTTTATTAATTGGAGTACTTATTGAATTTTTTAGAGGCGGCAAGCCTCTGTGATAAAGGTTGGTGGTAGGAGCCTCCTTATTACGTTTGATACCTTTTCTGCTTAGTGATGCTGCCTCTTATTGGCTCGGTTTGCCTTGGAGACATATCGGCAGCCATTGCTATCTCATTAATGTTGTTGGTCATTGTTGCCTTGAGTCATCCCCACTCTTCTCATCTTTTTGGTGTCTTTCAAACTTGTTAGAATCTATTAGTTGAGGTATCACATGTACATCAGCAATATTACTTCTACGATAGCAACTTCATCTATATTCTCTTTCTTCACTAGCTCATTAATTACAGCCTTGTGCGATCCTGTAATGTTCAAATCATCATTATTTTGATGAGAATTTAATTTTCCAGCACTACACTTGCGGTTGTTAGTGGGAAACACATCATTATCCCTTTCTGTAAATTTGAGAATTTTAATAGGAGTGTTCATCTCGTCAATGCCGATAGTTTTTCCTTAATCGGTTGGACTGCTTGCCTCATTATTGATTACGGGAATAGGAGTTGAGGTTCCTATATTTTTTGTAGTCACATTATTCCACCTACCTATTGGTCCCTTTTCCATTGTGTTGCCCTTAGAAAAATCATTCTTCTGTTCCTCTACTCTAGGAGTTTCTTTATTATCTGTTGTCTTCTAGGTGATTCTATATAACCTTTTGTGCTTTACCCTTGCTCACCAATTCCTGGTTGACTATCAATATGTTATCACATTCGTGTTCTTCCCTTTGTTGACCGGAATTAATAACTTTGGTGTTTCCAAAAGATTACTCTATCCACCCTTTACACGAATGATCAGTATTTTTGCCCTCATCTTTTATATCTTCTTCATGATTTTCCAATTGTGCGAAGGTATTATAAAGTCGTACATCCTCGATTTCATCTTTGGACAAAGATTTTTGAGTTCTTTTCCCTTTGTTAGGAGTGAAACCTCTCACATCTTTTGTTGCAGTCCATATTTGATTGTTGTTGTTTCTTTAAAAGTTGTTTCTCCTATTAAATACACCTTCTGCTTGTGCCTTCTTTCCGTCACAAATTGGTAGCTCTTCCTGGTCTTGTTTGGGTGGGCCAACGACCTTACTACCACTAGTGAGAGTTCTAGTTTTGCCCCGCAGTTCTTCTGATACATCTACTTTCTCCTCCTCCATTCGAAGTTCAGGATGTAGAATAAAACATTTTGATTCCTTATGTCCTTGTAAATTGTATTTTTCTGCAATGCTTAGGCATATAATAACTAATATTTATCCACGTTGATATGATTTTCCCTGAATTAGCATATTTTTATTCCAACGTTGATTTTTCTACAAAAATCCCTCAAAAGATCAACTTCCACCTTCACTTTGGCAGAACTAGGTCTAGACTTGTTCTTAGTAGCTATGTCTACATGTAAAGGTATCCCCACTGCTTTTGCCATGGTAAATAGAGATTCCTTTACAAAAAAGATTGGTGATAAAGTAGGAAACGATATCCAAGATAAATCCGTGGTTATTTCTGCCTCTGGATTAAACCATGGTTCCCACTTCAGGGGTCTATTTGATAAAAACCTTCTTTTGCTCGAATAAAATATGGAGGTTTTGCATTACTTGGACATTAGTATTCAAAAGTAGTGAGCAGAATCAAAACGTGTCTATCGCGTAAAAAACCAATCTTGCACTATGCCTTTATTTACATTGAAGGGGAATAATTCGATGTATTTCCTCCATTTCAGGCCATCCATAAGATAATCTGTTGATGATAGAAAACTTTATGTCCTCTTCTATAATCATATTATTCACTTCTTCTTCCTCCCATAAAATTGTTGGCTCGCCGTGAATGTATGTTTATGTTTTAATAGTTATAGGCTTTGACTCTATGAGAACTTCAGAATTTAGCGACTTCAAATAAGATGGTTTCAATGGAATTGTTGGGATTTCACCACTAGGGATTGGTAGCCAACCACTGTTGGCAGTGGCCATAGCGCCAGCCAGCGACACTAGGAAAGTTAGGGTTCCGTTAGTAAAAAATAAGGATCCAAAAGTTTAGGAAATCCTTCACGTGTGTTCTCCTGTACATATGCCAAAAAGAATCTAGAACTATTGAAAATTTAAACAAAAGTATCGTTTAAGTCGTACTTTATCTTTATCCTTTCTTCTAAAGTTTTTGTCCCTGAAGTCAATCTTATGTTATTATGATGAAATATAGCATGTTTCATTACAAATGCTAGTGGTACTTCTTATATTCTGCGCTCCATCATTTGAAATTGAATTTGTTTGTTTTATCTTAATAAGTTCTTTCATCGCTTATCGGATTGTTCTTTGAATGGCATTCAATTTCGACTCATTATTGGGTACAACGGAAGGTTATACTAATTAATTGGGATTAAGTTTTACTCACGTTAGTATGTTTAGTTTAGCTCTGATGCTCTCTAGTAGTTTGTTAGTCTTGTTAAATTTACATGTTAATAGAAAATGTAGAGAAGTTTTAGTGCTAGAGAAACTATACACTTTATAATATTGGATTCTGGACGTTGCAAAAGGATGGGGTAAACCTTGATCCAGTGTAATATCCAGCAAGTTACTCATAAGTTGTAAACAGCACTAGCAAGCCCCATGACGAGCTCGATCGATAAATTATGCGGAGAGTTTCAAGCCTGAGACCCCTATTTGGGAGATCCCCTGCTCAATGAACTCGGTCATCCTTGTGGGTGTTGTAGATAAATTATTGTGTAGGTTATTTAATTTTGTATAAAATGCCGCTTATAGTTTGTTTTATTGGAGCAAGCGGTGTATCCATTCTTTTGGGTTTCATGCTACAAGCAATGAAAATTAACATCCATAAAATGCAATCCGACAATCATTGGGATTAGGAACCGTCGGGCTGAGGACAACACTCAATGCATTCTCTAACTTTTGATCTTTATAGGATTATTATTCTTCTCAAGACCAACTTCATATTGAATAGGCTTACTACAAGATAGAAACTAGAAAAGACCTACTATTGTTTGAATTTGAATAGATAACTTGTATAGCGGCAGTTTTTACTACCCAAAAGAAAAAGATTACTAGGAACTTCAATATTATTTCTCCATCTCTCTCTGTTTTTTGTTCTTCCATTTCTGATGTAAAAATATATTGCTTTCCATATGTCAGGTTGGATGTCCAAGTTGTTGATATTGGACCCCCCGCTGATTGGGTGAAAATCAATGTTCGTGCAACAGTAAGTTCCTCTGAGAAGTAAAAGAATTAAGAACCTCTATATTATACATTTCCATTTCTCTCATGTGATTTGTAATGGTTTTATACAAACAGAATGATTCCTTTGAGGTCTATGCACTGGTGCCTGGGCTATTACAAGATGAGGTATAATACCAATCGTGCTACTTGTTTCCATGAAGTGTGTTCAATTTGTTGTCTTGTCTGTACTCTCATGACTTGTTGATGTGTTTGTATTATTGCTTGGAATGATATAGTTTCTGATTATTGCAATTGGTGTTTGGGTTAAGGTTACGTTTTCAGTTTTAGCTTCGTCTCATTAAAAGGATAAAAAACCTTCTAATAAATGGTGTTGATTTTATATTTTTTATACGTTCTTTACGAAACCCTTATAAAAAGATATGCATCTCCAAAGAATCTTGTGTCAATGTTTTATTTTATATAATGCACTATTGTAACTTCTGATGGCGACTTAAATAATCTGCTAGCTTTTACAAACTTGTATTGTACTATTTTAGTGAGTCTTTTCGTTTTACTGTAAAAAAATTCCGCAAAGCTAATGATTTAGAATCATAAGACCACAGAAATTATATGAAAAATTGTTTCAACTTGTGTTTCTTTTGCCTTTTGTTTCCATCAAGTTCATTCAATTGGTTTTCGTCTTTTTACACCATCTCAAAGCTCTAATGCCCTTATATTTTGGTAAACATAGGTACGGGTTCAATCTGATCTAGCTGGTCGCCTGGTCATTACTGGTCAGCCAAACCAACTTGACAATCCTTGGGTTGTTACTTCCTTCAAGAAGGTATACACCTTGCTATTTATTTTACTTATTTTGACTTTGATCGAGTAATTCAGTCTTTTCCTTCCTTTCATATTTTTGGACTGGTAATTTTCTCTTGCAAGGAAAAACTGTCATGCAGAAAACCTGATATTCCTTCAATCGATCTAAAAACTATATCATTGTTACGTTTCTATTTGTTGATCACAAAACTTTAAGAAGTAAACGACAATAAAAAGGTTCTTCATTTGTAAGTTGGTTGACAAAATTTTTATTTCAGGTGGTCACCTTACCTTGTAGAATTGATCAACTTTGGAGCAACGCTTTTCTCACCTTCCATGGGTGTATTCATGTTCATGTGCCCTTTGCGCAGCAAAATCTCTGAGTTAAATATTAGGAATATTGATTGTTGCCCAACATTGTGAATGCTTGGCCACAGTTGTTTAGTTGTTGTTGATGATATTGTGGGTAAAAAACATAGAATGGCCCAGATAGCAAAGGAGGTATTTTGGCTACAACCGCCCCTATAGAAACTTAGATTGCTTTTCAAAGACCGATGGACATGTGATGAACATAGCTTGGAGTAGTATGTTGTTTTGATACTAAATGTATCTCTCTTTTAAGCATTTGATATTTCTATTATAATCTCTAAATTATTGGCAGACACATACTTTCTTGAAGTACTCTTTCATAAACACCATTTTGAGTTTGCATACTAGCCAAAATATGCAAGTTTTGAAAGTTTAGCTAAACAGGCTCAAAATTTTTATCAAAATATCAGTAACACAATCTTCATTGTTGTGGGCTCGTATAGAATCACTAATTAGCTATCATGGAGTTTTCTCCTTACAAGATACTTTCATGAGGTTTGATTGTGCGATTTGTCTGGGGGTCTCAACTCCCATCCTATCTCCCCATCCGCCCTCAAATTTTTTTTCCTTTCTTAATCAAGCCTAGCCTACTGTTTCTTATTTTATAGCAGGAAAAGAAGAAATTTAGGGAACAGTGTTACTTTTTGGAGTTGTCTGGAGAAAAAATTGGTTTCATGAATGGGGAATAGAATGTTTATAATGCATAGGAAAGAAAGAGAAAAACTAGTTTGGACAAAGTCATGTTGGGAGTATTACCCCAGAATAGGCGGCCTACAGTACACCATTCGAATTTAGTTAGAGCTCCAATGGGGGCACTGGGTGTAAAACAAAAAAAAGAAAAAGAACTAGTAAGGACAGGAATACACTTTGTAGGATAGCCTATACGACTCTATCTTAATGTGGGATGTTTCGTGTACTGAGCTGTCCTTTTGCAATATTGTATTTATTGCTTTCTGCAGTTGAGGTCACTTTACCTGTTGATCTAACTGAATATGAGATACTAAACAGGCTTAGAAAGGAGATTGACTTGTATGTATAGGTAAACTGTGAAAATATATTCGTCAAGCTACACAACATTTTGCAAAAAAATTGACAACTTCAAATTATACAAACATAGAGTTAGAAATGTTACTCAACTTGCTTCTACATATCACAGAAACCTCAGTAGTATTCTCTATCTCTGTGTAGTAAAGACAGTAAAATACTTCTTCTAATCATGAAAATTTTACTTTTTTTTAGACTTGAACTTTAGTAAAATGACATTTAGTCATAGAATATCAAAATTCAATTCAACTTGACTAGAATTTTTAGGAAAAAGTTGATGATGATGATGATGCAGTTACTGCTGCTGAATGGTTTTATGTCATGTCTTTTGCTCAATCTCTTTTTGTTGTATGGTTAACTTCAACTTCATACCTGTGAAAGAGCTAAAGAAGCTCATTTTTATGAAATTCAAACTTTTATATTGTCATGGATGAACTTGTGTGAACATAATCTCATCGTAAAAAAAATAGTTCATGAAAAGGTTTAAAAGATATTAGACATACAAACACTCACAAATGCAAAGATTTTGAGATGGTGTACAAAACTCTATTACATTCCACAATGCAATTATTTGGATCTTTTAAGATTTAACATCAAATGCAACTAAAGATATATAATCAGCCACTAAATAATTACATTATATACCCCCCTCCCCCAAAACTAATTTCTCTAAGTTGATACTAAATCAGTGACATATATTGTATTGGTGTCATTACTGTGGATGATTTCACTTAATTTACTAAACGAGTAACGTGTTTTGTGAAAAGTTGTGAGTTTTAATAGAAATTGCGACTTTTATGAAAGATTATGACTTTCCGTATGGCTGTAGCTTTTCTAAAGAGTTCTGATCTTTCCAATACGGCACTATAAACATTTGTTCACACTACCCTTTTAGATGTTCATATTCAATATGAAGTATGGATAGATTCTCAAGTTTACTGCAAGTTGTAAATACTTTTATTGAAGTAATAAATGTGTTGCTCGACACTGCGATTGAAATAGATGTATAGTTTCAAATTGAACTTCATCACTCCACTACGTTGATTTTTAAAAAAAAAAAAAACACTAGACAATTTGAATAGTCCTGTGTAATATTTTTTCCTTTCAAGCATATAAATAATAAGTTCAATTATCGTAAAATATGATATATTTTCCCTTTAATTTCCCAATTAAATAATTATTTATGATACATTTAAATGGGAAGCTTTTAAATGATATTTGTAAAACAAAATATAAGGCTGAACTGTGTACAGGTTAGAATTATAAATTTGTTCACTTATTTCAGCCTTTTAAAATTTGTTTATCCTTTCACCAACGATTATTTATTTGTCAGAAAGTAATACCCCGGGTTGCTGTTCATTTGATACCCAAAGAATATCAAAAAGTAACATTTTCTAGTATCAAAAGGATAAATTATAATATCAAATTAAAGATGATTGATTGAAGAACAAATGATAAGATGATATAATTATCATTTTCCATTACATTATTATCGTTCGTTACTACATAATCTTGTATGTAAAATAATATATTATTTTAATTTTAATAACTAATAGGTTAACTATTATTTTATAAATTCTATAATATTGAGTTCCCGCATGAGGCGCGGTAATTTTACTAGTTTATTATATGTAATTTAATTTATTCAAAAAATATATTAACAAGACCAAAATAAAACATTACTACTAAATTATGTACCATTTAAGTCACTTTCTAAAATAATCTCACATAAAGACAAAAGAATTAAATCATATCCTACTTACACTCTTTCAGTTACTTAGTGCCAAAATATTTGAAGAAGCAAAAGCCGCTATTGGAGGGTTAAACTCACGATCCTTTCCTTCTTTATTAAGCTACATTGACTCATCAACCTCCTATATCGATTGCAGATTCATACATGTTGCAAAATTTTATGGATTGATGTAAGATTTTTACTCTCCGACATTACTATCGTTTCCTTCTTTATTAAGCTACATTCCTTCATGAACCTCCGATTTCGATTGCAGATTCCTACATGTTGCAAATTTTTATGGATTGTTGTTAAACTTTTTACTCTCCGACATTACATTTTTATCTGTTGAACGTTTCTCTGCTTTTGAAAAAAATGAAAGTTAAGCAAATTTTAGATGTGGATGAAGTTTTGATGTCTTTTCCGGTGAATTGAACGGCCGGAGGACATGTTTTTAAGGTTTCATTTTGTTTAGAGTTAACATACAGGGATGAAAAACATGATTTTTCTGTTTGTTTTTGTATCTTGATCTTTGTTTTGATGAAAGAAGGAATGCATGCTTTTGCTAATAGATTTTGTGTAAGGGAGTTTGTCCATGAATATTAAGAGAATTTAAAAAAAGTACTTTTTCACTCCAAATCACTCGCAAAAATTCAAAAACAATTATATTCAAAACCTTCGAATGAAGTTATAGAATGAATTAGATATAAAGTCTCTTTTCATGTTAAAAAGTGAACTTGAAATAAAGGTATGAAATTTTTAGAGGATCATATAACTAGTGGAATGAGTAATGCATATCAGTTTCTTTTTTGGAAGTTATTTTTTCGCTTCCCCTTTTGATATTTTGGGTGCTTTTTCTTGAGGATATGAGTATTAGAATGTTGAAAGTTGATGCATATGATATGTTCCCTGTGACTAGTTGTCGAAATGGATAAGGGTAATGTAGAGATGCTTGATGCGGAAAAGAATGTCCATGCTAGTTATGTCCTTGTGTCCAATGAATCACCGTTAAAGTACGAAAATGGTGTTAAGACTGGCAAAAGCAATGTAGAGGACAAGACACATGATCAGAGTGATTCGAAGGGAGCAGACCTAAAGAATGCTAGAATTGAGACAAAGGACCAACTCAACTCTAAGAGTCAGCAACAGGTACACAACAATGTGGTGCTAGAGAACAAAACACCTATTATTGATGCTGGAACAGATGAAATGGTAAGTGGCTATGTGACGTTGACTGATGATGAAGTGCACAATATTGTTGAAGGAGAAGGGAATAATGTTGATTAGAGTGAGAAATTGTTCTATGAGGCCAATCAGAATGGGAATAATAGATTTGTTGACCCTCCGATGAAGACAAACGCCACAACTTTTACCACTGATTGTTATGCTTGGTCGAACGAGTTTTCGAAAGTGACAATTGAAATTACGGATTCGTCGACATTTATAGGAGAGTATGATGAAGGCTACCCTGAGGATCAAGGTTTTTTTTTATAGGAAAATAGACACCTTTTTGGGGAGAAGGCGATGGAAATTAAACCACCTATGTTTTATGGTCGTCAACCTTATTGCTTAATTTCCTAAAGTAAGTGTTCATGGTACAAATTATATCTTGTCGTGTTCTTCGTGTTAGGTTATGGAGATCTGTGATCAGATTAGGTGGCTATGATCGGGTAAGTCTTGTATTCTGCACTTTACTTTTTTTTATTGAATCAAGAACTACAGAGGATATTAGTCACTTCTCAAAAATGTCCTCAGCTAATTAGAAGCAGCGGGTCAACAATCAAGTGCAATAAGTCAAGGAAATTTTTCTGGATTAACCATAATTTTATGTGGTCATTTTTGGTAAAGCCTTTTTGTTGCTTGTTCACACAGCCGTGGGAAGAGCATCCCTAGAGGGTTATGTTTATCTTTACAAATATCACATCGTGAACCTCGAGTTGTTAGAGAGGGTATTCTTAATTTATTTTTAAGAATTAAGAAATGTAGATTCTAAGTTTATAGTAAAATAAAAAAAAATCATGTGGTGGTTGTGTATTTTCTTTTGTTACTAGATTAATTAATAATGCAATATGCTATGAGTCTATGTGATGTGTTTATGTTATTGACACGTACTTTTGATGGTGTACAATTAAGCTACTTTATATTTATATGTAACTAGAATAAAACTGTGGCGGCAAGTGGGTGACTGCTTTGATCCCCATAAGTGAGCATTTGGGCCTGGTTAATTTTTTTTTTTTGGCAACTTGATATGAATATTTCTCCTTTACTCGCCAAACATCATGTCACGACCCAAATCGGGGCCGCGACTGGCACCCACATTTACCCTCCTATGTGAGCGAACCAACCATTCTAACCTTAACATTTCAATGTATAACAACAGAAAATAGTGCGGAAGACTTAACTCATTAATAAAAACCAATTCAATCACTACTAAAATTCAACATCTATTATCCCCCAAAATCTGGAAGTCATCATCACAAGAACATCTACGATCAAATTACTAAACTAAAAATGTCTAAGAAGCTAAAACAAATAAAAGCTAGTCCATGCCGGAAGTTCAAGGCATCAAGACTTGAAGAAGAAGATCTAGTCCAAGCTAGACGCATTAGCTCACCCTGAATTTCCGATGAAGTGAAGACTGGCTAGATTACTGTTGAGTTGAAGAAGACAGTCCGTTTGCTGCACTCCACAAATAACAAAGAAGAAACATAAAAGTAGGGGTCAGTACAAACCACGGGTACTGAGTAGATATCATCGGCCAACTCAAAATAGAAACAGTATATATCAGTTAATATCATAAGTCAACTATAAAACTCAACATGTAGCAACAACAAGTACTATAATCATCAATAAGTACTATCAAGTTCATCCATGAGGGCTCAAGCTTCAATACCATACTCATTTGGGAATTAATTTCATTATGTTGAGTAAATTATCATCTTTCAAGATTCATTATCTTTCTTCCTCTTGTGTCGGTACGTGACACTCCGATCCCCTACTACTATGTGTCGGTACGTGACACTCCGATCCCCTAATTCTACGTGTCGGTTCGTGACACCCGATCCCCTAATATGTGTCGGTACGTGACACTCCGATCCCCTAAATCTACGTGTCGGTTCGTGACACCCGATCCCCTAATATGTGTCGGTACGTGACACTCCGATCCCCTAAATCTACGTGTCGGTTCGTGACACCCGTCCCACTATTACTATGTGTCGGAACGTGACACTCCGATCCACTAATACTATGTGTCGGAACGTGACACTCCGATCCACTAATCTCATTCTATCAATTCATCAAGCCTTCTCTATACCAAGGCATCATCAATCCCATTACTTTAATTCATCAAGCCTTCTTTTATACCAAGGCATCATCATTAATGAAGTATATTAAAGTTTCTTTCAAGATTTGGGATTCAAGGGTTTCATCATGCTTGTTTTTATCAAAATCACATAATCATGTTCATACAAGCATACAATTAAGCATATAGAAGGGTTTACAATACCACCAATACATATTATTCGCTATTAAGAGTCTACTACGCATAACGTAAAAACCATAACCTACCTCCACCGAAGAATTGAATTCAAACAAGCAAATTTCCAAGCTTTGATATTCCCTCTGCCTCGTCGATCCTCTCTCTCTCTCTGTTCTTTCTCTTTTTCTTATTCAAAACCCTCTTTCTTTTACCCTAAGTAACATATAATTAAGTGTAAAAGATGACAATAATACTCCACTAATTAACTTAAGGTTACCTCTTTTAACCCCCAAGTAATTAGACTTATTAACATTAACCCTCTAACTTTATAATTAAAGCAGGAATAGTCCAAAACGTCCCTTAAAACGTGTAAAGAAATTCGACCCAGCCTGGGATTTGCGCAACCTGTGACGGCCCGTCGTGCCTGCGACGATCCGTCATACAGGTCGTCGCAACATCTTAGAACTCCATTTTTATCTAAGGATTCTGTGACGGTCCGTCCTGCACTTCCGTCACGACATTCAGAGAATCGTTCCCTGTACCAAATTCTCAAGAGTTAAAGTGTTTTGGAACGGTCTATCACAACGGTTCGTCGTAGCTGTGATGGTCCGTCCTGCAGGTCCGTCACAAATTACAGAGAGTCGATTTTAGTACACAATTTTCAGAATTCTAAGTGTTCTGGGACGAGACACCCTCGACGGTCCGTCGTGCCCATGACGGTCCGTCGTGGTATCCGTCGTCTCAGCCATTTTTTCCAGAAATAAAATCTGCTGCTCAAAACGACTAAACAGGTCGTTACAATAGATACCAATTTACCCATCGTTCATCCTCGAACGATCAGAAGAAGAAAAGCAAGGGCGGAGAGGAGTACCTGAATCTGTAAACAGATGTGGGTATTTTTCTTGCATATCTGCCTCCTTCTCCCAAGTAGCCTTTTCAACCGGTCGATTCTTCCATTGAACCTTGATGGATGCAATCTCTCTCGACCTCAACTTGCGAACCTCTCTATCTAAAATAGCAACCGGTTCCTCCTCATAAGTCAAATTCTCATCAAGCAAAACTGAATCCCAACGGATGATGTAGTTTCCATCCCCATGGTATCTTTTCAACATGGACACGTGAAATACCGGATGCACTCCGGACAGCCCTGGAGGCAAGCCTAATTCATAAGCCACCTACCCTACTCGCTTAAGCACTTCAAATGGTCCAATGTACCTTGGACATAGCTTACCCCTTTTTCCAAACCGCATCACCCCTTTCATGGGTGAAACCTTCAACAAAACTTGTTCACCCTCCATGAACTCCAAGTCTCTAACTTTTCGATCCGCATATTCCTTTTGTCTACTTTGAGCCGCTAAGAGCTTTTCTTGAATAGCTTTCACCTTCTCCAAGGAATCCCTCAACAAATCAGTACCCCAAGGTCTGACCTCAAACGCATCAAACCAACCAATGGGAGACCTACATCTCCTCCCATACAGTGCTTTAAATGGAGCCATGTCAATGCTGGAGTGATAGCTATTATTGTATGAAAATTCCGCCAAGGGTAAGAAGTTATCCCAATGGCCACCAAATTCTATCACACACGCTCGGAGCATATCCTCCAACACCTGGCAATTTGGACATTTGGCTACGAAATCCACAATATCACGCTTCATTCTTTTCCACCAAAAGTGTTGTTTTAGGTCACGGTACATCTTGGTTGCACCAGGATGTATGGAATATCCGGAACTATGAGCCTCTGTAAGAATAGTGTGGATCAAGTCATCAACACGTGGCACACATACTCTTCCCTTGATCCTCAAAACACCTTCCTCATCAATCATTGCTTCTTTGGCCTCTCCTCGCAACACCATATCCCGAATTCGCCTTAGTTTCTCATCATCAAACTGTTTTCCCTTAATCTTGTTAAGAAAAGAAGATCTCGCCTCCACGCAAGCCAAAAATCCTCCCTTCTCATTTACTTCTAGCCTCATAAAGTCATTAGCCAAACTTTGAATTTCTCTAGCCAACGGGCGTCTAGAGACTTGCAAATGAGCTAGACTTCCCATGCTTCCCGCCTTTCTACTCAAAGCATCTGCCACAACATTAGCTTTTCCCGGATGGTATAAGATGGTGATGTCGTAGTCCTTGAGTAGTTCCATCCATCTCCTCTGTCTCAAATTCAAGTCTTTCTGAGTGAAAACATACTGTAGGCTACGATGGTCCGTATAGACCTCACACTTAACCCCATACAAGTAGTGTCTCCATTGCTTTAGTGCAAATACTACCGCGGCCAACTCCAAATCATGGGTCGGATAGTTACGTTCATGCACCTTTAGTTGCCTCGAAGCATAGGCAATCACATTTTTCTCTTGCATTAGCACTGCACCCAAACCAGAATAGGATGCATCACAATAAACAATGAAGTTCTTACCCTCTACTGGCAAAGTAAGAATTGGTGCGGTAGTCAACAAGGTCTTAAGCTTCTGAAAGCTTTCCTCACATTCATCTGACCATACAAATGGGACATTCTGCTTAGTCAAGTTCGTCAATTGGGAAGCAATAGAAGATAATCCCTTGACGAATCGGCGGTAGTAACTAGCTAAACCCACAAAGCTCCTTATTTCTGACACATTAGTAGGTCTTACCCAATTCCTCACCGTCTCAATCTTAGATGGATCCACCATCACTCCATCCTTAGAAACCACGTGCCCCAAGAAGGACACTGAATCTAGCCAAAACTCACACTTGGAGAATTTGGCATAAAGCTTCTTCTTCCTCAATAACTCTAACACCATTCTCAAATGCTCCTCATGTTCCTTCTTACTCTTTGAGTATATCAGTATGTCATCAATAAACACGATCACAAAGAGATCCAGATATGGCTTAAAAATCCCGTTCATCAGGCTCATGAAAGCGGCGGGGGCATTCGTAAGACCAAAAGACATTACCACAAATTCGTAGTGCCCATACCTAGTTTGAAATGCAGTCTTTGGTACATCCGTTGCCCGTATTTTCAATTGATGATAACCAGATCTCAAGTCGATTTTTGAGAAGACACAAGCACCTTGTAACTGATCGAACAAGTCATCAATGCGAGGAAGGAATACTTGTTCTTAATAGTTACCTTGTTCAGTTGTCTGTAGTCTATGCACATCCTAAAACTCCCATCCTTCTTCTTCACAAATAACACCGAAGCACCCCACGGGGATGCACTTGGTCTGATGAAGCCTTTGCTCAACAACTCTTGAAGTTGGGCCTTTAACTCTCTCAACTCCGCGGGAGCCATTCTATAAGGGGGTATAGAAATGGGGCGAGTACCCGGTTCAAGATCAATACAGAAGTCAATATCCTATCCGGTGGCATACCAGGAAGATCTGCAGAAAACACATCCAAAAACTCTCGGACTACTGAAACTGACTCAATCGGAGTTACCTGTATAGTGTCATCCTTGAGATGTGCCAAGAAAGCTAAACACCCTTTGCTAACCATTCTCTTAGCACGAAGAAAGGAGATGATACGAACCGGACTGGAAGTGTAGTCACCCTCCCACACTAGCGGATCTGTCCCAGGCTTGGCTAACGTCACAGTTTAAGCATTAAAATCCAATATCGCAAAATTCGGAGAAATCCAAGTCATACCCAGAATTATATCAAAATCAACCATTTCTAAGATGACCAAGTCTACATAAGTATTGCTCCCCACAAAAGTCACCAAACAAGACCTATATACTTTTTCAACCATCACAGACTCACCCACCGGAGTAGACACACGAATAGGTATGTGAAGCAATTCACAATGTAATTTAAGACCATTAGCAAATGAGGAAGATACATACGAAAACGTGGATCCAGGGTCAAATAATACAGAAGCCATGCAATCACAAACCAAAAGATTACCTGTGATAACAGCATCAGACGCCTCCGCTTCGGATCTCCCAGGGAAAGCGTAGCAATGGGCCCTATCACCTGTCTGTCCGTTGCCCCTACCATGTTGCGCCGTAGTGGCTCCAGTTTGCCCATCACCTCGGCCGTTTTGGTGACCACCATTACCTCGACCACCACGTCCTCCAGAAAATTGGCCTCTACCATGACCACCTCTACCTCTAGCGATTGGGGGTCTGTAACTCTGTTTTGGGCAATTTCTCCTAATGTGTCCGGTCTCCCCACATCCATAACACTCTCTGGAGTCAGGCGTAGGTCTCTCGGGGAAGTGTTGACTGGTCTGAGGTGGACCCCCAACTACAGTCTATAGTGAAGACTGAATTGGTCGGACTGAGTAACCTCCAGAACTCTGTCCTCTAGTATACGAACCATTGAACTCACCTCCCTTTCGAAACCTTTTTGATGTCGATGTCGTGGTGAAGTCATCTGGCTTCACTCCTTCCACCTCTATCACAAAGTCTACCACCTCTTGGAAGGATTTTGCCATAGCCGCTACCTGTAAGGCTGAAATCCGCAATTCTGACCTCAACCCCTTTACAAAACGGCGAATCCCTTCTTGTGGACTGAAACAAAGTTGGGTGGCATACCTGGATAATGCACGGAATTTAGCCTCATATGCATTAACCGTCATCCTACCTTGCTATGAACTCAAGAACTCATCCCTTTTTCTATCCCTCAAAGTCCTTGGGATATACTTCTACATAAACAAACTAGAGAATGATGCCCAAGTCATAGGCGGTGCCTCTGTTGGTTGACACTCAACATGTGACCGCCACCACATTTTGGCGTTCCCTTGAAACTGATAGCTCACGAACTCGACGCCAAACCATTCTACTATACCCATCTTGTGTAGTAGCTCATAACAATCAACCAGAAAATCGTAAGCATCGTCAAATTCTGCACCCTTGAAGACTGGAGGTTTCAATTTCAAGAACTTACTGAAAAGTTCATGCTGATCATTTGTCATTATAGGCCCAGTATTCAGACGAGGAAATGTGCCTATTTCCAATGAAGCATCCATATGAGGAGCCATAGTGGCTGCATGTTGTACCTCTGAAACAGGAGGTGTTGGTGCAGAAAACACTGTAGGTGCTTGACCCTGATCAGATAAACCACTAAGATAGGTCAGAACCTGATTAATCATTTCCGGGGTAGGTTGGGGTGGTAACTCCTCATTCTGCATTTGTTCATTCTCCCCTTCCTCACCCTCTCTTACTACTTCCTCAGTCGGTGGAGGAGTCACCGCCCTAGTACCAGATGGGCTAGGGGCTCGTCCTCTCCCTCTAGAGGACGTCCTCCCACGACCTCTACCACGGCCTCTTTCCACAGATCCTCCTAGAGCTACAGCCCCAGTTGCTGGCTCAGACGCTTTTTGTCTTTCCATTGTCGCTGCTGGTGCGGTCGTTGCTCTAGTTCTAACCATCTGCGAAATAGAGTGAAGATGGTCAGATACCAATTTGTATCACCTAGATACCAATTGGACTCAAGTAGTAGCACGAAAGAAAGAAAGAAAGAATGGAATTTTCCTAAAGTCTTATAGCTTCTCAAAGAAAAGTAAAGGCGTCCCCCTACCGTTCCTTAAGACTCTACTAGACTCGTTCTTGTGTGATGAGACCAACGAACCTAAGGCTCTGATACCAAGTTTGTCACAACCCAAATCGGGGCCGCGACTGGCACCTACATTTACCCTCCTATGTGAGCGAACCAACCAATCTAACGTTAACATTTCAATGTATAACAACAGAAAATAGTGCGGAAGACTTAACTCATTAATAAAAACCAATTCAATAACTACTAAAATTCAACATCTATTATTCCCCAAAATCCGGAAGTCATCATCACAAGAACATCTACGATCAAACTACTAAACTAAAAATGTCTAAGAAGCTAAAACAAATAAAAGCTAGTCCATGCCGGAAGTTCAAGGCATCAAGACTTGAAGAAGAAGATCCAGTCCAAGCTAGACGCATTAGCTCACCCTGAATTTTCGATGAAGTTAAGACTGGCTAGATTACTGTTGAGTTGAAGAAGACGGTCCGTTTGCTGCACTCCACAAATAACAAAGAAGAAAACATAAAAGTAGGGGTCAGTACAAAAACACGGGTACTAAGTAAGTATCATCGGCCAACTCAAAATAGAAAACAAATATATATCAATAATATCATAAAATCAACTATAACTCAACATGTATCAACAACAAGTACTAAAATCATCAATAAGTACCATCAAGTTTATCCATGAGGGCTCAAGCCTCAATACCACACTCATTTGGGAATTAAGTTCATTATGTTGAGTAAATTATCATCTTTCAAGATTCATTATCTTTCTTCCTCTTGTGTCGGTACGCGACACTCCGATCCCCTACTACTATGTGTCGGTACGTGACACTCCGATCCCCTAATTCTACGTGTCGGTTCGTGACACCCGATCCCCTAATATGTGTCGGTACATGACACTCCGATCCCCTAAATCTACGTGTCGGTTCGTGACACCCGTCCCACTATTACTATGTGTCGGAACGTGACACTCCGATCCACTAATACTATGTGTCGAAACGTGACACTCCGATCCACTAATCTCATTCTATCAATTCATCAAGCCTTCTCTATACCAAGGCATCATCAATACCATTACTTTAATTCATCAAGCCTTCTTTTATACCAAGGCATCATCATTAATGAAGTATATTAAAGTTTCTTTCAAGATTTGGGATTCAAGGGTTTTTCATCATGCTTGTTTTATCAAAATCACATAATCATGTTCTTACAAGCATACAATTAAGCATATAGAAGGGTTTACAATACCACCAATACATATTATTCGCTATTAAGAGTCTACTACGCATAACGTAAAAACCATAACCTACCTCCACCGAAGAATTGAATTCAACAAGCAAATTTCCAAGCTTTGATTTCTTCTCTTTGATCGACTCTTCTCTCTCTCTCTGTTCTTTCTCTTTTTCTTATTCAAAACCCTCTTTATTTTACCCTAATTAACATATAATTAAGAATAAAAGATGGCAATTATACCCCACTAATTAACTTAAGGTTACCTCTTTTAACCCCCAAGTAATTAGACTTATTAACATTAAACGAAACATGCTTAGACTTACAAGGTCGACTCAAGGCATATCTTTAGAACACCTTGGACGTTCTTGGTTGTTTGACCTCCAAACTTCACGAAACTTTAAGCACTGCCTATAAATTATATAGTAACTCAATAAAGAACCTTAAAACACCATGAAATACACATTAACACATAGAACCACATTTTATATATTTAGGTGACTTAGTCGTCAAACGTTTTAGTCGTCCCTTGACGTTTGACTTCAAACACCTCTAATAATTTAGCTACTGCCTCTATGCCATATATTAGACATATTTAGGAAATTACAACATCAATACCAACATGTTAGGATCTAGTTAACCTAGGTCATCTTCGAGGTCTACTACTAAACACTGAGAACTTAGTTCCTGACTAAATTGAGTTCCGAGCACATGGAATTATGCTGGAAATGCAAGTACAAACTAGGGGAACATGATTTTCTATAACTGAATTTACACATGAATTACTGGAAAACATAAGAGGAACTATTACGTCAAGCTGGAGTAGAATCGGAAGAAAAGAGGAGAGGATAGTTGGCTCTCATGGCTGCTTCTTTATACCAAGTAGATACCTCTATGGACTAACTTCTCCACAAAACCTTGACTGAAGCGACTTCTTTGTTTCTTAACCTTCTGACCTGAAGGTCAAGAATCTCAACTACTACATCCTCATACAAAGGACTATCTTTCACCGCCACACACTATAATGGTAGTACAGAGGCTGGATCACCCACACACTCTTTCAAGAGTGAGATGTGGAAGACCGGATGCACTGCTAATTCTGCATGCAACTCTAACTCATATGCCACCTTGCCAAACCTATTCAAGATCTTGTAAGGACCTACATATCTAGGAATGAGCTTCCCTTTCTTTCCAAATCTCATCACCCCTTTCATAGGTGAGACCATACAAAAAACCCGATCATCAAGTTGGAACTGTAGTTCCCTTCTCCTTACATCTACATAAGATTTCTAAAGAATTTTGGTTGTCTTACATCTATCTCTAATGAGTTGCACTTTCTCCATAGCATAAAGAGCTGAATCTGGCCCTATCAAATTTGCTTCAGCTAATTCAAAACAAGCAACATGAGATCTACATCTACGCCCATATACAGCCTCATAAGGGGCCATATGAATGCTGGAATGGATATTTACTATACAATGGGACCAAGAAAAGCAATGGATTGCAACCAGAATTCACATTTACTATACTTAGAAAATAACTTGTGATCCTTGAGAGTCTGTAAAATAACTCTCAAATGACTTGCATATTCTTCCTCACTTCTAGAGTAAATGAGGATATCATCAATAAAAATGATAACAAACAAGTCAAAGTACTGTTTCAAAATTTATTTCATCAAATCCATGAAAGATGCAGGAGAAATACTTAGTCCAAACGAGATAAGTACAAATTCATAATGACCATACTGAGTTCTCAAGGTTGATTTTGGAATGTCACTATCTATGACTATAAGCTGATGATAACCCGATCTAAGGTCTATCTTTGAGAAATGGCTAACACAATGAAGTTGGTCAAACAAGTCATCAATCCTTGGGATGGGATACTTATTCTTGATTGTGACATTGTTCAATTGTTTATACTCAATGTATATTCCGAGAGAACCATCTTTCTTCCTTACGAACAACAATGGTGCACCCCATGGTGAAATACTAGGTCTGATGAAGCCTTTATATAAAAGGTCTTTCAACTGTTGTTACAATTTCTCAAGCTCTGCAGGAGTCATTCTATAAGGAGGAATAGAAATAGGATGGGTATCTGGTTAACATCAAATTCAAAAGTCGATTTCCCTTTCGGGAGGAACTCCGAGAAGATCATCTAGAAATACATTTGGAAAATCATAGACTACTGGAACTAACTATAGATTTGGGGTTTCAAAGCTAGAATCCTAACTCGAATTATATCATAGAGATAATGCTTAGATATCATCTTTCTGGCCTTAAGGTAAGAAATGAATCGACCCATAGGCGCTAAGCTACTACTCTTCCTTTCTAAGATTGGTTCGTCTAGAAACTGAAAACGAACAATACCTGTTATACAATCGACTGAGTCATAATAGGAATGTAGCCAATCCATGCCTAGAATGACATCAAAGTCTACCATTTCTAACTCTACTAAATCTGCTAGGGTGACTTTCTGAGAGATTGTGACAAGGCAATTTCAGTATACCTGTCTAGCTATAATTGGGTCACTAATTGGAGTAGAGACTGAGAAAGGTTCTAAGAGAGTTTTTGGACTAATACTAAAGTTTAGTTCTATACTGAGTTGCAAAAGAAAAAGTAGTCTCTATTGTATTTACACTGAGTGAACCATATATGAGGCAAATTCTTACGCTAGTTTAATGCCAATTTCACCCTATCACTATCAGTTACTTGCATAAATCCATATATTTTATTGAACTCATCAATGAACTTTTGTGGGTCCTCACACAACTCAGGACCGTGAAATTAAGGTGAATCTTTCTAAATAAATGTCGAATACTAGCTGCCACTGATCCACCATTATTATTGGTTAGGACTCGAGCCTTCGTATTGTTCTGGTTGGTCATACTCTTAGCCAAAAGCTGAATTGGCATTCTAAAACTCTACATTAGAACTTCCTTAACTGGTTCTAGAGGAACTACATTAGCATTGCGTGCATTAGCATTTCATTTCTAAGCTCTACGAGAAGGCATGATCTGAAATGTAGAACATCAAGTTTGATAGGAATAAGATCATACATTACGCACGATAAGAGTTAAAAAAAATGAAGGTTTCCTAAAAACACTTCGTAGCCTCCCTCTCATTAGATGTGGTGCACTTCACACCTATGAAAAGGACTCTACTTAGTTAGGATTTTCAGACATCCTATGAATTTTTAACCTAGTGCTTTGATACTAACTTTTTTCACTCCCCAAGCTACAGCCGAGACACGAACATGAAACTTAGAACAACAAGTGATTCCAAGCTAACCCAACTGGCATGATCATGAGCATACTAAAGATAATAAGCTGAGATATTTGAAAATAATGAGTCTAATACAAAGGAAATATTAGCTCAATACTAAACTGAATCTAACTATGTCTGAAATAAGCCTCTAAACTGGACTAGAAATACTGGGAGAAGCACCAAGCTAAATTTAGCAAAACCTGAAACTAAATGACTAAAGATTGAAATGACAATCATAACTGTTGTCCACGAAGAATGAGGAATCACCACTGAATCTGCTGAACTAGAGATTGAAAATTGATCTGTGCGTGATCTGGATGCTAAGAACCTGAACCCACATCACGAGAAGATGTAGCGCATGTATGCGTCAATACTTAAAAGGTACTGAGCATGTAGGATAGAGTAAAACTGAAATAAAATATAACTTAACAAGTATAACAGAAGTAAAATAATTTGATATGATAAACTGAATTCTGAGCTAACTGGATGCAATGACCAATTTATAACATGCTAAAACTTAATTTTGAATATACTGATAAATGGTCAATGCCGAGAGTCTGACTGACCTGTGGGAGCTACTAGTAAACTATAATAAAACCACATGATATAAATGTGGAGTTCGTGTACACGCCCCATTTAGAGGACCCATTATACCCTGCAAAAGGTATAAAGGCATGCTGGCATGATCACTAAACCGATTGCCCATAGAGGGGACTTACAACCTACTTGACTAGTAGTTTTGGGACTAATTGGATGCGCTGAACCCTATTCCAACTTGGTATTATGCTACTCCCAACGAATTATGTAAAGTAACTGATAATGTCTGAGTTTATGCGAATACTGGATAACTCAAAACTGAACATGTAAACGGAGCATGCAATAATTAATCTAGTAATTATGTATTTATAACTCACACATATATATCTGAAATGTTTGAAATATCTGACCTAACATGTGTAATTCAAGAACTAAAGAAATAAATAGCTATGGTTCTGAAATTCATGCAATAAACTAAAATATAACATGATAATATGATTTGGAACATACAACGAATAAGTTCATAAAGTTCTCGTGAAGTTCTAGAAACCGTAGATCTAGTCATGATATGGTAGTGAAGAATCTGACTGAAATTAGGGACCCAATGGATGAAAGGAACCCAAAAGTGAAATCCCACATACCTGGTGATGAAATCCAAGAAAAAAAACTTAGGTTTTGGGGCTGGAACTGCTGGAGCTTGATGCATTCTTGAACTGGGGTTCTTGAGCTTTTTCTCCTTTCTTGCTTCTAATTTTCTAAATCTTGATTTAATGATTTGACATAGATATGTTTTAGTTTTATATCTAGGCTTAAACTGACTGATAACTTATGATTTAGGGTGAAAGCGACGTATCTTAAGGTTTAAATGAAGTGGGAAAACACCAAAATACCCCTGGATAATTTTCTGTCGCACCAAACGACGGCCAGGTCCGTTTTCTTACCGACGCCCCATCGTTGGGTCCGTCGACATGGCCTGTTTGACAAACCTTTACGAAAATGTGCATAACTTTTTACTCGATGGTCAAATTTAAGAAAGGTCAGTGGCTATGGAAAGATAATTCAATTATGTATCTGTAGCTTTTGTCATAGAGTGGGTGGAAGGGGGCCCCGATAGACGGTCACAGACTATGGACCTTTATTTGACCTATGTACCGTAAGTTCGTCCGTCTTCCAAGACAACCAATTTTTTAGGTTACAATTTTTTGGAGTTTTTGATCCCATCGACGGTTGTGCAAGACAGACCATGGGTCAGGCTACGGTCTATCGATGCCACCGTTGGTTGCACCTGCAGATTATTTTTTTCTAAAAAGTTGGTTTTTAGTCTCTTTTTGGATATGGGATGTTACACTTATATTCAAAAGCCATCTTAAATAAATGACATAATCATAATAGGGACGCAATATTTTACATTGAAATAAAATACATATTAAGTCTTAATAGTATAAACTAATGAAATAGAACTATGTCCTCGAATATATGAGGACATACATAGTCTTGAGGAGTCTTTCCCAAGCTTTGCCTTCTAATCTTAGAACGTGCCTCCAACATATACTTATTAAGTATTGAAAAGTATGGAGTCAGTACAAAACAAGGTACTAGTATGACATATGCAACAACATGTAAAAAGGGACATTTTAGTAAAAGAAGTCTTCATGCCAAATCAGAAAAACTTTCATGATTATAAAGTTGAAATAGTATGAGAATTATCATTTATCACATCAAAGAAAACTCTCATAATTTTAGAACAACGACACACTTTACAGTAAATCAAACAATATTTCACTGATAAAATGAAACCTTTAAAGTGAACTATTCATACCAAGTATAGTGAACTCATTACCTTTGAGGTTTCCCTGACCAAGCTATCCTACGACTCACTAAGGTAAGACATGAAGGAAAAGACCATACACTCCCTTCAATACATACCATGGTGATCCTTAATACTACCAACCATAGGCTTACTTCGCATAAGAAACAAGTCTACATTCTTGGCTAGACATTAGAAGAACATTCATATTTTACGGACTTCACATAGTTCCCCATCCCAAAAAGAGTTGGTAAGTTACACTAAGTACAATGTGATAGTAGTATCCCATACTACCAGTCCCACTTAGTGACCCTTGAGGATTCTCTTGGACCAAGTACACTACACGCATCCTTCATAACTTAATTATGTGAAACTTAGCTTTAAATTGCTTTCTGTACATTAAACCTTAATTCATCTAAATTCATTTACAACACATGATGAATCATTCATACACTTCATATAAGACACACCAAGACTCCCCTTTTGGAAGGTCTACTTAGTCCAACGGATAGATGACGTCCCATACCTCCTCCTACCCTAAGTAGTACATTCTTTTAAGTGACTTAGTTCATAGAGTTCATATAAAATACATCAAGACTCCCCTATTGATAGATCTACTCAATAAAATGGATAGATGACGTCTCGTTCAACAACCTACCCTTACTAGTACATTATTTTAGGAGACTTATTTCTTTCATTTTTTGGTGGCAATTAGCCTTAACTGACATAGGACATGGAATCCTGATACTACCCTTATCGGATGAGGGATCCCCACTTGCCAAGGATAGGGTCATTATCTTAGCTTTTACATGGCTTATCAAATAGTTACCCCTATGTGGGCGCATAGTTAAGGGATAAGGATATTGCTACTAAGTGACTCATTATTTACTAACAAGGAATATTCATCTCAAGAGGTACATTGGAATACAACATCTTCAACTCACAAAGTTTAAGCACCCATTGATCATATCCTCTCGGTGCTAGCATAGCTTCCCCATGGATATACTATAGTTGAAGGATGGTCCTATTAGTGTTCTCTTATGATTATGATTATGATTATGTTGATAAACTATGAGTAGTATTGGTGTATGAAGCATGTTATGAAAATATAAGAATATGTTGTAAGTATGAAGTGAATTTCTTAATGTGATATTTAGCTTTGGATAGAGTGATGGGGCTTTATCCTTGGCATTGCACAAAGTGTTTCTTGGGTTACTTACTTGGTTTGGTTGATATTATGTCGACTTGAGTTAATATGCTTATATATATGTTTTATTGAGTTAAATTTATAGAAACCATGATTTTGACTAAAATGTCCTTTTCTCATACATTGATGATTTTTATGCATAGGAGTCATAGGTAGTCATGTGATTTATACTAACCCATATTTTCTCCCTTTTCCCCAAATTTTTTAGTTTCAAGCCATTGAGGAGATTTTTGTCTATTGCAGAAGAAGAGTTGGATCTTTCTTAAGTCAACTGGTGAGTCCTCATGATTTCCGAGCATAGAGCCACTCATTAAGCCTTATTAGTTTTGTCTATGTGTTGAGACAATTATTCAATTCTCATATTGAGATTTCCTTGTAGCCTATATGGACATATTGTAATATACTAAGGGCTAAGCCCAAACTATTGTGATTCATTTTTAGATGTTTAAATGTGAGACGAACGATTACACTATGTCGTTGTTAAATTTCATAAATAAGGGGTCTTTGTAAAATCCCATATACGATATGCGAGAAGTCAAAGTATACTTTGCTATATGGAATTTTTGTAATATTTCATCCTCTTCTTTACCTATGATATGCGGTTAAAAATGCTAAGGGATTGTGTAAGTTTTCTTTGATAACAAAGACGCCAGTTACGCCTAGGGAATACTTAGGATCGTAAAAAACATGTTATTAAGCACTAGGTTAAGTAATCTTAGGATTGATGTCGCACTAAACCACGTCTATGTAGGATATTATTGATAATTGTGAAGCGGGCCACACTTATGAATGTGAGATAAGGTCGGCCATTCATAGCTTGACTCAACTGTTGGCTACCCAAGTTGCTAGGGATGCAAGGGTGAAAGTAAATCCCAAAGTTAACACCAGCACTTAGAGGATTAGGGACTTAGCAAGGATGAATCCCCCTACTTTCTATGGTTCTAAAGTGGTGAAGGACCCACAAGGGTTCATTGATGAAGTGTTCAAAGTTCTTGAAGCTATGGGTGTTTTCCTAAAGAAAATGTTGAACTAGCCGCCTACAAACTCTAAGATGTGGCTCAAGTGTGGTATGAGCAATGGAAGGATGTGAGGTTGGTTATAAAAGGTCGGATTACCTGGGGAGCTTTTAAGATGGCTTTCCTTGATAGGTTCTATCCCTTCTAATTAAGGGAGAGAAAAAATCAAGAATTCATCAATCTTCTTTAAAGGGGTATGAGTTTTAACGAGTATAGCCTCAAGTTAACTTAACTATCAAGGCATACTCCTAAAATGGTTGAGGATTATACATACAAGATAAAAAATTTGCCATATGGATATCTGATCTTTTGGTTAATTAATATAGGTCGGCTATGTTGATTCCTAGCATGGACATCTCTCGTCTAATGGTTCACGTCGAGCAAATTGAGGAGAGAAATCTTAAGCAAGTTGGTAGAGAGTTAGAAAAGGTGAGAACCTAAGAGGGGAATTCTTCTAAGGGTAGGTTAGCGGTCCAAGATAAACCAAGGTTCAAGAAGAAGTTTTCCAATCAAGGCCCTCCTAATGCTCCAAGGGTAAACAAGAGTAAGGGCTCTACTTCCAAGCGCCAAGGTGTAAAAGGTGGTAGATCTTATATTGATAAGAATCTCTATGCAAAATGTGATAAATGACATGAAGGTAAGTGCCTAGTTCGCAAGGGAAATCGCTATGGTTGTGGCAAGAGTGTCACTTGAAGAGACATTACCCTTTGGTGAAAGATAGAGGATGTGAAAATCCTCAATCACAAGCAAGTGCCAAAAATTAAGATGATTTTAAAAAGAATTGCTTTTATGCTCTCCAATCTCGAGGTGATCAATAGAGCTCATCGGATGTGGTTATGGGTATGTTACAATTATTTTCCTTTAATGTATATTCTTTGCTTGATTGCAAAGCTACATTGTCATTTGTGACTCCTCTTGTAGCCATGAAATTTGAAATACTACCCGACATATTAGACGAACCTTTTTTGATTTCTACTTTGGTGGGTGATTGAGTGATGGTTAGGTTTTCCTATTTCCTTGCCGAAAAAGGTACATTAGTTGACTTGATATGACTTTACATGATAGATTTTTATGTTATATTGGGTATGGATTGGTTTCATTCTTGCTTTGCCTCTATTTATTGTAGGACAAGGGTAGTGATGTTTGAATTCATAAACGAACCCATTTTTTATTGGAAGGGAGCAAACTCAAATCCTAGGGGTAAGATCATTTGGTGTATAAAATCTTTCATGTTGATTGCAAAGGGTTGTCTCAATCACATAGTTAGAGTTAGGGATCTTGAATCTGAAGTCCCACCTATACACTTAGTACCCGTTGTGAGGGAGTTTCGGAGGTCATCCCCATGATCTTCCCAAAATCCCTCCCGAGTTCGGTATAGATTTATTACCTGATACACAACCTTTTTCAATCCTTCCTTAATGGATGGCCCCGGCCGAATTGAAAGAACTAAGTCTCAACTCAAGGACTTGCTATTATGGTTTTATTAAACCAAGAAAATCTCCATGGGGTGCCCCGATATTATTTGTGAAGAAGAAGGATGGGTCAATTAGAATGTGCATAGACTATAAACAATTAAACAAAGTCAACATAAAGAATAAGTACCCGCTCCCTAGGTTTGATGACGTATTTGATCAAATCCAAAAAGCTAGCTAATTTTCAAAGATTGACTTTGACATCGGGTTATTACCAACTTAGAGTGAGCGAGGTTAATAATCTGAAGATTGTAATTCAAACAAGATATGGTCACGTTGAATTCCTAGTTATGTCATTTTGTATAACAAATTCCCTGACGCCTTTCATTTACATTATGAAACCAAATTTTAGAAAGTAACATGATTTGTTTGTGATTATCTTTATTGATTATATTTGTATATAATCGAGGAGTGAATACAATCATATGATTCATTTGAGGACAGTTCTACAAGTTCTCAAGGATAAAAAACTTTTTGAATGTGAATTTTGTAGAGTTTGGTTAGGTTTCTTGGACACATTATCTCTAGTGAAGGGTTAGAGGTTGATTCGAGAAAGACAGAAGTGGTGAAGAATTGGCCAAGACCTTTGAAAATTCCCGACATCTAAAGTTTTCTAGGGTTTGCCCGCAAATATAGGAGGTTCATTGAGGGATTTTCGTCCATCACATCTGCATTGAAGGCTTTGACCAAAAATAAATATATGCTCAAATGGTTAAAACCACGTGAAGAGAGTTCAAAATTATTGAAAGATAGACTCACTTCCGCTCTGGTATTGACTTTACAGGAGGGTACCGAGGGGTTTATGGCTTATTGTGATGCCTCCCGAGTGGGTATAGGATTTGTGCTTATGCAACATGGACAAGTAATAGCGTATGGGCTTAGGCAACTCAAGCCTAATGTGAAAAATTATCAAACTCATGACCTTCAACTTGCGTTCGTGGTATTTGCATTGAAAATTTGGAGACATTATCTCTATGGGGTACATGTTAATGAATTCACTGATCAGAAGAATATAAAATATGTGTTTACCCCAAAAGATTTGAAACTATGTCGAAGAAGAGGGTTAGAACTTTTAAAAGACTATGACATGAGTGTACTTTACCATTCCAAAAAAGCTAATCTGGTAGCGGATGCCTTTAGTACATTGTCTATGGGTAGTGTGACTCATGTGGTTTATTATAAGAAATAGTTAGTGAAAGTGGTTCATAGGTTGCTCGTTTGGGTTTCTTACTTGAAGACTCTCCGAAGGGTAGTTTTATGGTTGGCCATAACTCCGAGTCGTCTTTAGTGGTTGCGGTGAAATTCAAGCAACACCTTGATCCTCTATTGATGGAGGATAAGGAAACGGTCCTTAGTAAATATAATGAATCCTTCTCTCAAGGAGAATATGGGCTGCTAAGGCACCAAGGAAAATTGTTTGTACCGGATGTGGAAGGTTTAAGGTAATTGATAATGGAAGAGGGTCATGGCTTCTGATACTCCATTCACTAGGTTTCCATAAAGAAGTACGCAACTTACGAGAAATTTATTGGTGGAATGGTATGAAAAAGTACATAGCGGATTTTGTTGACAAGTGTTCAAACTGCTAACAAGTAAAGGAAGAGATTCAAAATTCAGGTGGCCTAACAAAAAATATAGATATTCCAACATGGAAGTGGGAGGATATTAACATGGACTTCGTAGTTGGTCTTCCTTGTACTCGAAAGCAACATTAGTCGATTTGGATTATCGTGGATAGGTTAACTAAGTCGAAACATTTTTTCCACGTCAGAGTACTTATTAGGCAGAAGAATATGCCAAATTGTAACTCAAAGAAACAGTGAAGTTACATGCAGCCCCTTTATCCATCATTTCATAAAGAGGAACTAAATTTACTTGCAATTTTTGGAAAGTTTACCAAAATTGGATTGGTACAAAGATGAGGCTTAGTACCGTTTTTCATCCTAAGACGGATGGTCAAAAGGAATGCACTAGTCAAACATTTGAAGATATGTTGACAATATGCATTATAGACATAAAGGGTAACTGGGATGACAACCTACCCTTGATAGAATTCTCCTACAATAATAGCTACCATTCGACTATCTTTATGGAACCCTTCAAGGAACTTTTATAGGAGGAGGTGTAGATCACCTATTAGGTGGTATGAGGTAGATGATTTTTCCTACTTGGTCCCGATTTGGTTTATGAAACCCTTTAAAAGGTTGTGTTATAAAGGATACGCTAAAATAGCTCAAAGCCGGCAATAATCTTATGCCGACAATAGAATAATGGACCTTGAATTTGAAGTAGGAGATTGGGTATATTTGAAATTTTCAATCATGAAAGGGGCTATGAGGTTTGGAAAGAAGGGGAAACTAAGTCCCCGGATTGTGGGGCCGTATGAAATTTTTAAAAGAGTCGGTAGTGTGGCTTATGAGTTAAAATTTCCCAATTAGTAGGCCATGATTAACCCGGTTTCCATTCTTTCTCTAGAAGGTTTAGGGGTAAAATAGGACATTTCTTATGAAGAGGTCACGATTAAATTATTGGATCGTTATGTTATGAAATTGAGTAACAAGGAGGTTGTCTTCGTAAAATTTCTATGGAGGAACAACATTGTTGAGGGATCTACATGGGAGGTCGAAGACGACATGTAGTCCCTCTATCCTCACCTTTTATCTCTTACTCCTAGCCATGGCCAAGGATAGTATTTACCTCATATGATTATTATGAATTATGTTAAACTTCTCATTTTTGTCATATGTGTGCATATCATAATAGAAATTAATGCTTAAGTTGTGTTTCCATGAAACATGTTTTTTATTATTAGCTTTCACTTTAGTATATGTTGTGCTATATGTATTCATGAAAATTGTATTGAACATGCTTGATATTTTTATGATAAGAAATCATTCTGTAAAACACTTAATGTTAAAAATGAGCTCATATTCAAATTTAGAAGGTAGTTCCACCTTATACGATGTAAAAAGTTGAGATGTTGTGGATTTAGTTCCTTTGTGTTAATGCTATGATTGCATGTTGAAATGAGTGACTAATTTCTCCAATGAGGTGTGACTTATATTTTATATATTGTTGTTGGTTGGGCTGCTAGTCTTGTGTCTCTTCTTCCTATTGAGGTCAAAATGTGTTAGTCGGGGACGCATGTTCCTAAGGAAGGGGAAAGTATTGACACACCACGGAAATTATTTGAATTAGACTAGCGATTCACAATATTACTAATGATTATTTTAGTCAAATATAATTGTAAAAAACTTTTATAAGAAGTGTTAAAACCAAAACGCTAAGAAACGACCTTGATTTTCGGAAACTAGTGAAATTAAACTAGTGAATGTTCTTATGTTTGGGGAAGGTTTGGTAGTTTTGTATATATATATATATATATATATATATATATATATATATATATATATATATATATATATATATATATATATATATGGTTAAAACGTCAAAGTCTGACCACCCAAGGATAACCCGAGTGGTCCACGAAGGAGCTCCACTTTTAACCAAGCAAGGTGCAAAGAGGAAACAACTTTTGTGCTTAGAGAGAGCAAGTCCGCGTCGCGGATTTGTCACACCCAAATACAAAAGTATGGTCTGCGACACAGACACAACCTAGACTCTTCTATTTCAAAAAATATTTTTGGAAATCTTGCTAGAACAGCTCAGCGATGCGGAGTTGTTCCCCTATGAAAAATGTGAAATTTAAATTCGACTTTGACTTCATTTAATGGTCAACATAAGTGAGGGGTATTTTGTGTATTTTAGGGGAGGGTTATATAATAATTTTACATCAGATTTACCTCACAATATATCAATCATATCAAAACCCCAAAATAAATCCCAGAAGTTCTCTGTTCTCTGTACATTATCTTTCTACTCATCCCCCATTGAAGCTTGGATAAGAAGAACAAATCCTTCATGTTTCTACTCTGTTTCTTGGTAATTAATATTTAATTTATGATTTGCCTCACTCTTGGGAATATTTTCCCCAAGAGGTCCCTCCAAAATATAATTTCTACATCCCCCAAATCAAGGGTTTTCTTTCACTCATAGGTATTCTAGGAAAAATTAAATTATAAATCAATTGTGATGAATTATGATGAATTAATGTTTGTTAAGTATATATTGATGCTGAATTAAGGATTTTCTATGAGATTTACCTTGACCTATTTCATTCCGCCAATTTCATGAAAATCTTGAATTGATGTGGTGAATTGTGAAGATCATGAATATATAGCTTGACTACATTGTTGTTAATTATTTAATTGTTTCTTGAATTTACCTTTTTTATATAATTGGTTATGTATTCTTGGTAGTGTAAGTATGAAGTTTCTTTGAAAGGACAAGGAAGGTATGTTGATTTGTTCTTCATAAATTCAATTGTGAATTATGAGTTACTTATATAATAATGCTTCTATGTCTAATGTGTCATAGTGATGTGATGTGATGTAATCCTCATCCTTAACCCTAATACATGGAATAAGACATGAATTATTTATGAATTATATGATAATAGTATTATATGATTGAAAGTAGTTTCTCATGATTATAATAAGGTTAAGTAAAAGGCTTACTCACTTGTGAATTGGTATATAAAAATGAAAGGATTGTTCTCATTTACGATAACCCATGAGGTAATGTAATAAGTTGTTTATGTAGGATTCTAGAGGAGGCTAATGTAAACTTGTATAATGAAATAATATGATTACAAAAAGGAATAATTTCTAAGCACCGAAAGGGCATGTAAATGAGATGGATGTCTCATTTTACTAAGTCCGGCCTCCAACATGGGTTTTTAACGTTAGTAAGTCCGTATTCCCAAGATAAGTGTTGTCTCATAAGATGAAAATCTTCACATTCAGTAAGTCAAGGTTTCTAGTAATAATCTCCTTGACAATTAACTATATGCCCACATAGGACTCTAGCTTAGTGGATCAAGTAAGATAGCTATGTACCAACGGTTGCACCTTTGGTGAGTGTTAACCCTCTCTTTTCGGTGTGGGAGTATAACACCAGATTCCAAGTAGCTCACATGGTCTCATGTTGGTTATTGTACTTATTTCCCTAGTATAAAAGTAAATGAACAATTTCAGTATGTGAATTCATAATAGGGATGTCTTAAAGGCTACTATATAGTGCGAGGAAGGGTATGAGACTTCTCTTACACATTGCACATGTGGGATCCTAAGGGATAGTCCTAGTGGTGTTATCTTATGATTATGATTATGTTGATAAAATATGAGTAGTATTGATGTATAAAGCATGTTATGAAAATATGAGAATATGTTGTAAGTATGAAGTGGATTACTTAATTTGATACTTATCTTTGGATACGGTTATGGGGCTTTATTCTTGGCATTGCACAAAGTATTTCTTGGGTTGTTTACTTGGTTTGGTAGATATTCTGTTTAGTTGACTTACTATGCTTATATGTATATATGAATGTTGAGTTAAACTGATAGAAAGCATGATTTTGGCTAAAATGCCCTTTTCTTGTGCATTGATAATTTTTATGCATACGTGACATACTTAGTACATGAGGTTTGTACAAATCCATATTTTCTCCCCTTTTCCCAAATATTTAGGTTCGGGCCATTGAAGAGATTTGTGGCTATTGAAAATGATGACTTGGATCTTTCCTAAGTCTATTGGGGAGTCATAATGAGTTAAGAGGATAAAGCCACTCATAAAGCATTATTAGTTTTGCCTATTTGTTGACACAATTATTCCATTCTCATATTGATATTTTCTTGTAGCATATATGGACATATTGTAATAGACTAAGGGCTAAGCCTAAGCTATTGTGATTCATTTTTAGATAGTTAAATGTTCTACGAACTATTAGACTATGTCGTTGTTAAATATTATAAGTGAGGGGCCTATTAAAAATCCATATACGATATGCTAGAAGTCTAACTACACTTCTCCATATGGAAAAGATTTAATTTTTTCGCATTTTCATTACTAATTATATGTGTCGACGAATTCTAAGGGCTTGTCTAAGTCCTCTTCATAATGCATATCAACAAGAACCATCATAATTACCACATTATTTCACACATCAGTTCATCAAAGACATACTCACAATACATATCAAATACATCCAAATACACCAAGTAAACACCACCACCAAGAAGGTGGACGATACCACTCAAGAGCATTTCATAATAAGAGTCATATCATTACAAAAACTCACCATTTGAACAATCTTTTACCACCTATAAACAATTTTTAAATATTTAATCATAATATGTCCCTTAGGGAAGTAACTAAACAATAATAACAACATAAAGACTCCAAAGTGCGTACCCTACACAAACATGATCATTTAACCCATTTCTTAAGATAAACGTTTTAAATATGCACAAGCATGAGTTCATTAGATTTTTGACATTAAAATCATCAATTAATACTAGGAAAAAAACATTTGAATTATTAAAAAATATTTACATTAACACCCATGATTAGAATCAAAACTAGGAGAAGATAGAGTTTGGAAACCCTTTTTGAAATCTTATAGAAATTACTCCTTGAATGAAAGATGTTTCAAGGATGTCTACCATGCCTCAATGGGAAGGAACACACTAATTTTTTAACAAGAACACAACCAACCAGCCAACCTAGCTCTTCCTTCAGTCTTAGCTCCAATGGTGACTTGAGAGAGTTTGTCTTTCGAGCGAGAGTTTGAATGAAGGAACTTGTACAGGTCTAGGACTTAAAATTAATCTAATATACCTTAAATACCATAAAAGTATCATCATAGGGTCATAAAATACTTGTTGTGAATTTACTAAAACAGCCCAAGATTGGAAAGAAATCGTGAACGTTTTAGCTGGTGCCAATCGACGACCCCAAGCTATTGGCTTCGTTTGATCGATGGCCTGTCCTGATGGGGCATCGGTGGATTCAAAGGCTTCTGCAATTGTAACTTACGGATTTTCCTTATCATGACGTGATATGTAAATGTGATAACCTCACATGTATGAATTGTAAGGGAAGTAAAATACTCATGCAATTCTTATTGAGATATGATGATGATTATATAAGGGATAGACCCTATGACCTAAATAAGATATGATCATTAACAAAGTCTTAAAGAATTTTCAAAAAGGAAATATATCATAGAACCGAGTGAGTTTAGAGTGAGTAGTGTCCCTTCCCACATAAGGAAGGTAGGATGACTAATGTACTCATGAGATTTGGTGACTATAATGCATGTACATAAAGAGGGTCCAAACTACATCTTCTAGTTCTTCAACTATGTTGCCCCAATAGGAATACTAGATAGTGGATCTACATAGTTCCGATTTTCACATTTTAGTACTACCTTGAAAGTAGTCCACCTTCTTTCGGTTTAGGGTTCCATGACACCGGATTCCACATTAGCTCATGTGGTCTATGTCTTTTAAGGAAAAATGTTCCCAAAAGGTAAAAATGAAGAAATGAAGAGGACTCTAAGTAGGATGGCCTAAGAGGTTTAGAATAGTCTAGTTAGGGGTATGGAACATAGACCCTTAGAAAAAGCATGTTAGGCTCTCGACACCCTAACTCATTTTGGGGGTCTTACAACCACCATACTTATAACATTTACATCTTAGACAACAAATCACAAACCATAGTTCAAGACATTTCGATTCAACATCATACAAGCCTAATAAATTTTAATCATACAGTTCACTTGAATATAACTTCATCATTAAACACAAGTAAGCATAACCGAAATAATGAATTCAGGTCACAAGAGTTACCGCAATCTCTTAACACGCCATCATCAAGGTGTTACCATCAACCCAACAATTGGTGTGATATCATACAATTGGAATAAACAATATATTGAATTCAATTGAATCACTACACCACAACCCATGTCCTGTTCATAGCCTAAGAGTAGAGACTTAGGTCAAGTTCATTATCTACTTCACAACCAAGGATAATTACTAAAGAACTAGCATAATAGGATGCAGTACATCTCAATCTAATAATTATTGGCATAATAAAAACATAGAAAAGTAATTCACACATTAACCAAGCCAATTATATCAATACTAGATAATTCAATTCAAGATCACAACCTAGGGTTAAGGGAAAAGATCAACTTTAAACAACTAGGTCAATTCATCAAGAAAAAACCTAATTGATTCGTAATACATGTTAATCTACTCATAATAAATAAAAGGAATCATAAACAAATCAATTGACAAGATAAATTTTTTATTGTAAGAAACCCCACTAGATTTTCATCTTTTGGAAAACAACTTGAAAGAACTTTTGGAAAAAGATATCCCAAAGGTGAAACGAATCCCATACCTTGATAAACCTTGAAGTTTGATGGAGAAAACTTGATCTTTAGCCTCCATAGAACCCCTCTCTGTTTTGTCTTGTGTAGAGTTTCTTTGGGAGATGAAAAGAAGATAGAAGGAAGAGCAATTAGTGTCTTTATATGAGTGTGTAACTATCTTAATTATACCTCCCTTTACTCATAAATAAATAACAAACTACTTAATTATTAACTTAACCAACATTAAAATGTGCAGTAAAACATGTCTTGACAAACGAAACCCTGACAAATGAGTCATTTGTCACTTGACGGCATAGGGACCAACTGTCCTATTGGTTGTCGTTTGTGACAGATATTTTTAAAAATAACTCCTTGCCCAAATTAACTAAGTGTCCACCGACGGAGGTCATTGACGCGTTGTCCACTGGGACACGTCTCGTCGATGGCCTCGTTGTTGAACCTTGTCTTTTGATAGATTTTACCAATAATTACAAGAGTTCTCCTCAAGGGCCCTTGGTTTGTCCTTAGGGAGTTGTACCTAGAAAGTTCGACTATAAACTAACTATAATACGTGCCAGAAACCTTACCACAAAATTTCATCATTTTTTGACGCTTAAAACTTAGTCAATTAGGCTAATGGACACTAGCTCCTCTTAAACTGATTTCTGAACATCTTGAATATTATAAAAAAAAGGGGACTCTCCTTTTACAATTGAATAATAAAAAAACTTAACCGTGATCCAAACCATCAATACAGACAGACTTCATGAATCTTCCTTGAAGTTTTGACTCTAAAACTTCCTAAATGACTTATACACATTATAATTGACTTTAAAAAAGTGTTATAGCTCTTAGGCTCTCGTGTGAGGCTCTAGGTTAGAGTTTAGGATTACATAGTGTTACAAAGTCAATCATGGAAAAGTAGCTCACACCTTTGATATGATCAAATAAATCAACAAGCTAAGGGAGAGTAAACTTGTTCTTGATTGTAACTTGTTTGAGTTGACGATAAACAATAGACATTCTAAGGCACCTATCCTTAAAGATGCTGACTCTTCTAGACTTTAACTATTAAGGATGATTCAGAAATAGGATGGACTAAAAAAACCCAACTAGTAGAGTCAACTAACCACACACCTAGTCTGGACACTCTGTGTACATCTTTCACCAACTCCTTCTTCCCATCCTCAACGTGGGCTGTTCTTCCCATGCTCATCCAGCTCAAAGCATCAGCTACAATATTAGCCATACCTGGAAGGTAGTGGACATTCATATCATAGTCCTTTAAAAACTTCAACCATCTCTGATGACGTATATTCAACTCCATCTATTTGAACACGTACTTGAGACTTTTGTGGTCTGTGAACACATCCACATGCACTCCATACAAGAAGTTTGTCCACAATTTCAGTTCAAACACCACAACTTCCAACTTCAGGTCATGAGTTTGATAATTCATTTCATGAACCTTGAGTTGTCTGGATGCATAAGCTATCACCTTACCATCCTTCATTAGAACACAACCCAAACCAACCCTAGATGCATCACAATAAACAGTGCAATTCTCGCCGCTCTTAGGCAAAGTAAGAATCGGGGATGAAGTGAGTTTGTCCTTGAGCTCCTTCAAACTCTTCTCACAAGTCTGCGCCCATTAAAATTTAACTTTCTTCTTCGTTAAAGCTGTGAGTGGGGCAGCAATAATAGAGAAACCCTCCACGAACCTATGATAATAAACATTCAATTTTAAAAAGCTACGAATAACTGTGGGAGTAAGAGGTTTTGGCAAGTTCATAAAAACTTTAGTCGTACTGGGATCTACCTCCACACCTTTGTCAGACGTAACATGAAACATGGGGGTCACTAATCTAAGCCAGAAATCATAGTTGTTGAATTTGGTAAACAACTGATGTTCTCGAAGTACCTGCAAATTTAGTATCCAATGTTCTTCATGCTCTTCCCTTGTCTTAGAGAAGATAAGAATGTCATCAATGAATACTATGACAAAGGAGTCAAGGTATTTATGGAAAACACTGTTCATGAGATCCATAAATGCAGCACGTGCATTCGTGAAACCAAATGACATAACTAGGAATTCATAGTGACCATAACGGGTACGAAAGGATGTCTTTGGGATATCTACATCCCTAAATCTAAGATTATGATACCCTAAACAAAGATCAACCTTCGATAAGAAAAAAGAACTTGGAGTTGGTCGAAGAAGTCATCTATTAAGGGAAGTGGATACTTATTCTTTATAGTGAATTTTTTGAGCTGCCGATAATTGATACACATTCTAAGGGTTCCATCATTCTTTTTCACAAACAACACTGGACCACCCAAATGGGATATGCCTGCCTGAATGAAACCCTTATCAGTGAGATCTTTTAACTGCAGCTTGAACTCCTTGATTTAACTGGATCCATTCTGTAAGGAGGAATTCAAATTGCTTTACTATTGAATTCTATGTCAATACCAAAGTCAATCAATCTCTCGAGGGGAAGGACCTCAAGCAAAAAAATCAGGAAATACATCTTGGAACTCATTCACTATAGGCACTTAGTCTACGTGAGGAATGTCATGATGTAAATCATTAACACTCACAGCATGACATTATAACCCCTTCTAGATCATTTTATTGTCTTTAAGGTTCAAAATAAAGTGATTAGGATGACACGAGTTTCACCACTCCCAGACTAGCTCTTCTTTTTTAGGAAAACAAAATCTCACAACCCTATCATGACAATATATGCAAGCATAACAACTATGAAGCCAGTCCATACGAAAAATAACATCAAAATCATGCATGGTTAACTAAACAATATCTGCACATGTAGTTTTACCTCATACAACTATTTGGAAATCCTTTTACACTCTATTTGTTCGTACATTTTCTCCGAAAGGTGTACTAACCACTATAGGATCATGTAGAACTTCAGGCAATATCTCAAATGTGAGAGCAACCAAAGGAGTTAAAAAGGTAAGCATAGACCTTAGATCAAGAAAATCATATTCCATAAGACATTGGGATCATGAACTTTACATTAGGACTTCCCAAAATGAGGGCTCAACATATGAGACCTAAACTAGGGAGCATTCTTTAGCAAACATATAGTCTTATTCATTCATTCATACGTACTTCATTTCATTCATTCATTACCTACTGTAAACACCAGCAATACCTAGGATGTAGTTTAAGAATTTTATCAGGTTGGCTGTGCAATGATCAACAGTGACCTAGTGTCATTACTTAAGTCTAGCTCACCTCTTAATTATCCTATCCTAACACCTTTGGTATCTTTCATTTCATTATGTGCGTTATTTGAGGTTGGCCTCATTCATTCATTAGGAACTTTAACTTTAACCGACATAGATCATATGAGCATCATGAAATCTAGAGTCTCCCCCACACCAAAAAGAGGTGGAATCACCGGCCAAAGTGACTAAAACATGCGAGCGTACATGAGAATTCAACCCCGCCAGATCCATATATTGGCAGTATAGGTTCAAAGACAAGGAGATATAAGGACAACCATACCGTGCATGCCACATAATCTCATCTTATGAGAGTTACTGAACCTCCACCCTTCCCGAAAAGAGGCATTACCGCTCATAGCTAGTCTATTGGTGCTCAGTATAATGTTCCATTACATTCTACTCATAGTTATGGAAGCTGGCTTCTAGTATGAGAACATCACATCTCAATAGATGATTTCTCATCTTATCATTTGTATTAAGTGTATATTAATCTCAATACTTTAATTAGAGTGTTCATAGAGAGTTATCCAATCACTTCATTAAATTTACACTCTCATAGGTGAGTACGTTTTGGTAACATTTACCTAGGCTCATTTGAGATTACTCTAATCTTTTACATTAGCCACATATCATGTTGTCACCACATTCATTAACTTAAGCACATTTTCTCTTCATAATTACTCACCCCTTAGTACGGGAATGTTCATATCATATGCCAATGCACTTGGATATATAGTGTTTTTCACACTCATACTTAACCCTACTAGGGTTTCATCATTTCATTACATACATCTTAGGTTCGCATGCTTTTAAACGTATGCCAGACTTATGGGTCTATACATACATTCCATAAGGCTTCATTCATAGTTCGTTTAAGTAATTCATATCGTCCTAAGATTATGTAGTACAAGACTTATGCATCATGTATGTATGCCAACATCTCCATTTTGATCTGTGTAGGCAACATTATTTTTGAACATTTATTAATGTATGACTTATGTATCAATAGAAAATTTGGTCAAGGTAATATTTATTCATGTATGACTTAAGTTTGTCTTAAACGTTATGGTTCGAATCGCACTCCTCTCATTTCTTTTTTTCATGATTTAATTTTCCAGTCAAGACCACAGTTCGAATCACCCTCACCATAATAATTTTAATTCACTTATTTTCATGTTTTTTAACATAGTGAGGTCACGGGTTCGACTCTCATTGAACTCACTTATTTTTCATCATTTTTCATCACATTTTAAAACATTGTAACTTTGCCGAAATTCATCAACTTATGGCTGGAAATTTTGAAATTTTTCAGCATCTTTTTCATCAAGTTACACATTAGTTCTTAGGTAAATTTCATGGTTCTTTTATAATATTTTAGGTGCATTATCATGTATTCGTTTAGCGAAGAGTTTCTCACTAAATTCAGACACATTAAACTTCATATAAATGCCATGATTTACATAAAAATTTGTACAAAAAATACAAAGAACTAACATGCCATTTAAAGTCCTTATTCGTGACCAAGATTCAAGGAAATATACCCAAACACATGTAAGTCATACATTCGGAAAACATAGATTGTCATTCACACGATTCCAAACACACATTCATGAACATTTCATCACGAAAGACCCATAATATGCTTAATATCTACCAGATATCATACCCAACCTACGAATAAACGAGAGCTAGTTACAGGGACATGCAATGGGGAACAATCCTAGTTTTCATATTAGAATATACTTATCCTTAAGGGGTCTCTTGGGAAAGAAACCATGAGAGAAGAGAACCCATACCTTTTATGACGTTCACACCTTGAAATTGCTGCCCAAAAATGCTCTAGCACTCATGTTCAAATCTAAGTTTCAACTCCAAACTTTTGTACACAAAAACTCCTCCCTTTGTCTAACATTTTTTATTAGTCGTTTGTTTAAAATTTTTTCGTTGTTAGTTCTTCATGTTTGAAGAACTTATGTTTATCTTCTGTTATTGTTTATTTTTTTTCCAGAGAGAATGTGAATAAGAGTTGGTTTGATCGTAAAAGTGAGAGATAGCGTGAGAGGTGAGAGTTTTCATAGGCTTAGGAGTTTAGTTTATGACTTAGTCAAATAAGGTGTTATTTAATGGTAAAAATATGATTTCCCTTTTATTTTAAATCATATATTTTATATTAAACATTAATTAAGTCGATTAATTTACCAACTTAAATAAAAACAATTTTAATCATCGCTTCCACCTAGGTTCGAACCCGGTTGGAGCAAGTCTTCACTCTAAGAGACAATTTTAGGCAATCTCTCCCAAAAATGCTCCTCAACCTCATTAATTAAATTACTAATTATATATTTAAGGTAAATACGATACAACCCTTACTATGGAAAAAGACTATTTTACCCCTAGACCCTCAAAACCTAAGATCTTCCCTTTTTAAGTCCCGTAAAGACTTCTTCGAGTAAATCTTCGTATTCGAGAGCTCTACATGGCTGGACCCAATATTTCCTTGATCAACTAACTTCACAAGTTAGTTGTCTTGGCTGTAGAAAGGGTTTAGATGTCTGGTTCTACACGCATCAATCCTTGTGAACCTAGTCTAATCGTAGGCATTATAGACACATTAGGTATTATTTAGCATAGCCATTTTTAGGGTTGTTACATCAGAAATGCTGGAAGGCCTCTATGGAATTGTGATGTCGTTCTTACTTCAACAAAATTGTTAATATGGGTCTCATCAGGGATGATGTAAATGGTTCGGCACCATGGAGAGGGCCCCAAGTTGATTTGCAGTCGCTGAGTGAAAACTTGGTGGAGAAGGTAGAGATAGCTCATGGGGATTATAATGCTGCTACAAAGTCCACGGATACAACCCTAGTCGAGTATGCCCCTGGGACTAGTAGGGCACCTAGTTCCTCTTGGTCTGCTATACAGAACTGAAGATTCAGGCGGTCCACTAGTGTCTCTTTGTGTTTGAGCTACTAGTTCTAGCACGCCAAACCTCAACAAGTGATTTGACTATTTTTAAGAAGGTTGTGGAGAGTTTGCGGGAAGATATGGACATCATACTAGAGATGAGGGGACCCGAGCCTAAGGCTGCACCAATTAAGACAACAGAGGACACAGTGCTTGATGCACTATTTAGTGCCCCTATTGCACAACCACATGAGGCTCGTTAGTGTGCTAAGGGACACCATTCAAGTCATACCACTGAGGGAGAAGAGGCACGTGCTAGGAAGAAGGAGTGGAAAATATTGAAGTTGCGAGGTGACTCTCTTTCGTAGATGAGGACACCCGTAAGATGAGGTCTCGAGAGTTTGCTGCTGGGGAATCTAGCTCTAGAGTAGATGTTGTTGAGTGAAGCACCAATGAGGGTGCGGATACTGCTGTGGGCACTACTAAGGGTACGGGTTCTAGGAAACCGTACCCACCTTCTTATTGATCTTCGAAGCTATGCGCCTCAGGTTTGCTTCACCTACGACCTTATCTTTATATTCTTATGCATTGGGAAAATTGCATGTTTTTTGTTGGGGGTGGGGTAATTGGAAAGTAAGTGCTAGGGTGAAGTCAGAGTGGCCCAACTTACAATCCTGTCTTGGTGGTTTTCATATATGTGTTCTTTTACCAAAAAGACTGATTACTTTACAATTTAACTAGCATGTGTCGTAACTTATACAAAGTATGAAAGTGAAAAATGAAGCATGATGGCTAAACATGAGTGATATCCCGTTCTAAGAAACGACTTGCATAAATAGGTATAATGAATATTGAATGTTGGCTCTAATCATGACATATAAATTCTCCGACGACATGATCCTAACTATAACACTCAAACTAGGTGACTGATAATCTGATGTGTAATGAGTTTTCAAGAGAGTCTGAGGAGATTTAATTGTTCCCCTATTTGTAACTACCTAGAAATTTCCCGGTTGGTCCTGCAAAATGAATCTGCGTTAGACAATTGGGAAAGGATCATAGGCCTTGTTCAAATTAGCATACATCTAGACTAAAGTGAAGTTAGACGAATAAAATTGTTATTTTTTTTTTTTATCCAAATATTTTGAGCCTATAATAGACATTTGTTTCCTTCTCCAACTCAAATTCTCTTTGTGTTATGTGTTGGCCCTGATCCCTCCTTGGACATGTGCACGTCAACTTACGCTAAGGCAGAAACTGACCTTGTCTTGGCCTTGACCAAACCATGGGTAATGTGTATCTTGACTCATGGCGAAGCCATAAGTAGAGGGTGGCTATTATAAGTGATGACCCAAAAAGTGGGTATGAAAAGAGTAATATGGAAAAAAGGAACAGTGAACAAGAGAAGTGACTCAGTCAAAATTGTCAATTGAATAAACAAAATAAATAAATAAATGAATAAAAAAGAGCAAAAGTGTGTTCAAAAAAAAAATTTAAGAGTCACTTCCACAAAAAAGAAAGAAAGGAGAAAATAAGGAAACGATAACAAGAAAAAGTAGGGAATAATAATAAGGACAGAGGTAGGAAACTTACCTGTAATGTCAAGGAGGGAAACAAGTAACTAAAATTTACCCATATGCACCATAACTGAGCCTACGTTACAAGCCAAGAAAGTCCTATCGTGATCATAACAGTCTAATATGGTGAACATAAACAATCAAAATAAGGGAAAGCTTATGGCGAGAAGTAAAAACTAGTTATGAATTTATTTTGAGAGTGAGTGTTGAAAAATGATTCTTATACTCAAAGTTAAAATCAATGCGTGAAAAAGTATGATATCTTTTGTAGTGATGGCACTAGTTTCAATATCAGAAAGTTGGTACTTTGGCGATATACAAAAGAGTAAAGGTGTCGGTGCATGGTGAGTTTGTATCATGGTCTGATCCATATGAATAAGTATATCAAGACTAAGAGGTGAAACATGCACTAAAGTAATGAGAAAGTAGGGATTTATAATCATGTCTTTGATAAAGCTTAAAAGAGGATACTTGTGTATAAAGTGTCGTGTGGAGCCATAGTGTGTCGCTTGAGGACAAACAACGAATTTAAGCTGATGGTGTTGATGTACCATTGTTTCACTCTACTTTCAATGCTTTTTCCTTAAGATATATGTGTGTCTAGAGCCTTTTTGTAGTAATTTTAGTATAATTAGTTTTGTTTTTCAGGAATGTTTTAAAAACTAAAATACATAAGAATATGTATAATAAGTACAGAGGTGACCCAGGAAGGCCATCGACGGCTTGTCGTTCGATTGACAGACCGTAGGTGGTGACAGTCGATTGGAGGTTCAGGAATTTGGAAGCAACTCGCGGAATTTTGACCAAGTGTGGGTCTATGGAAGGATCGACGGAACGTCCTATCAAAACGTCGGTCTAATAAGAGAATGTCCCAGTACCTGATGTTAAAGAAAAGCTAAGTGTGGAACGATGCGAAGCATCGATGGTCCGTAGGTCAATCGTTGGATCGTGCTATTTGTTCGTCGATTATATCAATGAAGATGCAAAGTTAAGGCTGAGAAAAGATGTTAAGTATGGACTTACAGAAGAAGACGACGGTTCGTCGTTTGTGGAGGTCGTTAATTGAAGCTGGGTTTTGGAAAAAGTTTCCTTATTTACATTCCTTTTAATTTAGGACTCTTTTTTTAAAAAAAAAAATTAGGGTGTAAAACCTCGTTTTTGGGGTTGGATTTTATTACTAGTTTCTTAGTGTTGTTCTTTGAGAGTTGTCTTTGTAAATTTAGCATTAATTCAACTTTCGGGATATGGTTTTTAAGATAATTGTATTATTTCAAGTTAAATTTATGGATTTTCTTCGAATTTGCAAAGTAATTTCATGATTTATTATTAATTAACTATATGATTGTGTTGTGTTCTTCTATGCATGGGTAACTAAATCCACAATTAGGGTTGTGGGAACCATGGGTGATTAACAAAATAAACCTAGCTAAATAAAAATTCTCAAAAAGGTTATTGCATGCATCGATAATTCTTTAGTTTAGAAGTCTTTTTAACAAGTGCACACATTAGAACTCGCCTTATTGCTACTTTCCAAACTGTCACGACCCAAAACCGGGGCCGCGACTGGCACCCACATTTACCCTCCTATGTGAGCGAACCAACCAATCTAAACCTTAACATTTCGATATAATATCAACAGAAAGTAATGCGGAAGACTTAAACTCATTATTAAAAATCAAATCAATAACTATTAAAATTCAACATCTATTATTTCCCCAAAATCTGGAAGTCATCATCACAAGAACATCTATGATCAAATTACTAAACTAAAAATGTCTAAGAAGCTAAAACAATTAAAAGCTAGTCCATGCCGGAAGTTCAAGGCATCAAGACTTGAAGAAGAAGATCCAGTCCAAGCTAGACGCGTTAGCTCACCCTGAATTTCCGATGTAGTGAAGACTGGCTAGAATTACTGCTGAGTTGAAGATGACGGAACGTTTGCTGCACTCCACAAATAACAAAGAAGAAAACATAAAAGTAGGGGTCAGTACAAACCACGGGTACTGAGTAAGTATCATCGGCCAACTCAAAATAGAAAACAAATATATATCAATAATATCATAANTTCGTAGCCAAATGTCCAAATTGCCAACAAGTAAAGTATGAACATCAGAGGCCCGGAGGAACACTTCAGAGAATGCCCATTCCTGAATGGAAGTGGGAGAGAATTGCAATGGACTTCGTGGTTGGTCTCCCAAAGACATTGGGGAAGTTTGATTCTATTTGGGTGATTGTGGACAGATTAACTAAGTCTGCTCACTTCATTCCGGTCAAGGTGACCTACAATGCAGAGAAGTTGGCTAAAATCTACATCTCAGAGATCGTTCGATTACATGGGGTTCCACTCTCCATTATATCAGATAGAGGTACGCAGTTTACTTCTAAGTTTTGGAGAACATTGCATGCTGAATTAGGTACAAGATTGGATCTTAGTACGGCATTTCATCCTCAGACCGATGGTCAGTCTGAGCGAACGATTCAAGTGTTGGAGGATATGCTTCGTGCATGTGTGATAGAATTTGGTGGCCATTGGGATAACTTCTTACCCTTGGCAGAGTTTTCATACAATAATAGCCATCACTCCAGCATTGACATGGCTCCATTTTAAGCACTGTATGGGAGGAGATGTAGGTCTCCCATTGGTTGGTTTGATGCGTTCGAGGTCAGACCTTGGGGTACTGATTTGTTGAGGGATTCCATGGAGAAGGTGAAAGCTATTCAAGAAAAGCTTTTAGCGGCTCAGAGTAGACAAAAGGAATATGCGAATCAAAAAGTTAGAGACTTGGAGTTCATGGAGGGTGAACAAGTTCTGTTGAAGGTTTCACCCATGAAAGGGGTGATGCGGTTTGGAAAAAGGGGTAAGCTAAGTCCAAGGTATATTGGACCATTTGAAGTGCTTAAGAGAATAGGGGAGGTGGCTTATGAATTAGCCTTGCCTCCAGGGCTGTCCGGGGTGCATCCGGTATTTCATGTGTCCATGTTGAAAAGATACCATGGGTATGGAAACTACATCATCCATTGGGATTCAGTTTTGCTTGATGAGAATTTGACTTATGAGGAGGAACCGGTTGCTATTTTAGATAGAGAGGTTCGCAAGTTGAGGTCGAGAGAAATTGCATCCATCAAAGTTCAATGGAAAAATCGACCGGTTGAAGAAGCTACTTGGGAGAAGGAGGTAGATATGCAAGAAAAATACCCACATCTGTTTACAGATTCAGGTACTTCTTTTCGCCCTTGTTTTTCTTCTTTTGATCGTTCGAGGACGAACGATGGGTAAATTGGTATCTATTGTAACGACCTGTTTAGTCGTTTTGAACAGCAGATTTTATTTCTGGAAAAACTGGCTGAGACGACGGATACCACGACGGACCGTCAGGGGCACGACGGACCGTCGAGGGTGTCTCGTCCCAGAACACTTAGAATTTTGAAATTGGGGTACTAAAATCGACTCTCTGTAATCTGTGACGGACCTGCAGGACGGACCGTCAGAGCTACCACGAATCGTCGTGAGGCCCCGTTCCAAAACACTTTAACTCTTGAGAATTTGGTACAGGGAACGATTCTCTGAACGTTGTGACGGAAGTGGAGGACGGACCATCACAGGTGTGACGGACCGTCACAAAATCCTTAGAGAAAAATGGAGTTCTAATATGTTGCGACGACCTGCATGACGGACCGTCGCAGGCACGACGGGCCGTCACAGGTTGCGCAAATCCCAGGCTGGGTCGGATTTCTTTACACGTATTAAGGGACGTTTTGGACTATTCCTGCTTTAATTATAAAGTTAGAGGGTTAATGTTAATAAGTCTAATTACTTGGGGGTTAAAAGAGGTAACCTTAAGTTAATTAGTGGGGTATTATTGTCATCTTTTATTCTTAATTATATGTTAATTAGGGTAAAAGAAAGAGGGTTTTGAATAAGAAAAAGAGAAAGAACAGAGAGAGAGAGAAGAGTCGATAAAAGAGGAGAAATCAAAGCTTGGAAATTGCTTGTTGAATTCAATTCTTCGGTGGAGGTAGGTTATGGTTTTTACGTTATGCGTAGTAGACTCTTAATAACGAATAATATGTATTGGTGGTATTGTAAACCCTTCTATATTCTTAATTGTATGCTTGTATGAACATGATTATGTGATTTTGATAAAACAAGCATGATGAAAAACCCTTGAATCCCAAATCTTGAAAGAAACTTTAATATACTTCATTAATGATGATGCCTTGGTATAAAAGAAGGCTTGATGAATTAAAGTAATGGGATTGATGATGCCTTGGTATAGAGAAGGCTTGATGAATTGATAGAATGAGATTAGTGGATCAGAGTGTCACGTTCTGACACGTAGTATTAGTGGATCGGAGTGTCACGTTCCGACACATAGTAATAGTGGGACAGGTGTCACGAACCGACACGTAGATTTAGGGGATCGGAGTGTCACGTACCGACACATATTAGGGGATCGAGTGTCACGAACCGACACGAAGATTTAGGGGATCGGAGTGTCACGTACCGACACATATTAGGGGATCGGGTGTCACGAACCGACACGTAGAATAAGGGGATCGGAGTGTCACGTACTAACACATAGTAGTAGGGGATCGGAGTGTCGCGTACCGACACAAGAGGAAGAAAGATAATGAATCTTGAAAGATGATAATTTACTCAACATAATGAACTTAATTCCCAAATGAGTGCGGTATTGAGGCTTGAGCCCTCATGGATAAACTTGATGGTACTTATTGATGATTTTAGTACTTGTTCTTGATACATGTTGAGTTATAGTTGATTTTATGATATTATTGATATATATTTGTTTTCTATTTTGAGTTGGCCGATGATACTTACTCAGTACCCGTGTTTTTGTACTGACCCCTACTTTTATGTTTTCTTCTTTGTTATTTGTGGAGTGCAGCAAACGGACCGTCTTCTTCAACTCAACAGTAATCTAGCCAGTCTTCACTTCATCGGAAATTCAGGGTGAGCTAATGCGTCTAGCTTGGACTGGATCTTCATCTTCAAGTCTTGATGCCTTGAACTTCCGGCATGGACTAGCTTTTATTTGTTTTAGCTTCTTAGACATTTTTAGTTTAGTAGTTTGATCGTAGATGTTCTTGTGATGATGACTTCCAGATTTTGGGGAATAATAGATGTTGAATTTTAGTAGTTATTGAATTGGTTTTTATTAATGAATTAAGTCTTCCGCACTATTTTCTGTTGTTATACATTGAAATGTTAAGGTTAGATTGGTTGGTTCGCTCACATAGGAGGGTAAATGTGGGTGCCCGTCGCGGCCCCGATTTGGGTCGTGACAGAATCCCCTTCAAAGGGTACCTTCATGAGAGACTTAACAATGGGTTAATATAAGAACCTTGGAAATCCACTGTTGCCACTGCTGGAGGCCTGTGACGGCCCGTCGTAGGTGTGACGCCCTGTCAAGGGTAGGCGTCACACACACTTGTGTTCCTCCGCAGGCTGCTCTCCACTTAGGGGTGAATTAGAAGTTCACCCACTTCTAAAATAAGTGATGGACGGTTATTTAAGGGTTATTTAGGTATTTAAATAATTATATAAAGAGTAATCACATGGAAGAACTCATTCTTGAAAATCATAAACCCAAAACACATAGAAAATATCCCAAAACATTCATTGAAAGACTCAATTGAAAAGGCAGCTTGGTGAGGGGTTTTTGTGTTGAAATTTTTCATCAAAGTGAACAATTATTATCCTTGAGGTATTGCTTTTGATCCTTGAAACTCGTTTCATCAAGGATCCCAACACTCAAGATGTATTTTAAAGTATTCTAAAGTGAATTGTCTAATTTCACGATTCTACCATGGGTTCTTGCATAAATGATTTCTAATCATTAAATTATGATCTAATTGATATTGTATTTATTATTTTAACATAAATTACTTATGAACCCCTGTAATTTGATGAACCCTAGTTTATGACTATAATATGGGTCACTTGATATTAAGCTGATATTGATGAATTGTTATGTAGTTTCTTATGTGTTTTCTAATGATATAAGAATTGGATTCATTTGATATCTAATTTATCATAGATTGTAAAACCTAGATTAAATTGATGTAGATTCATTGAGTTTTATGGTTATTTCCTTGAATTATTTTTCATGGCCATGCGTAAGGGCCATGTGATATTGAATTGGCATTGAATTGAAGTTTGGATAAAGAGATGAAGGTGTGCTGCTCGTTTTTCCTTAATTTGATATTATTTATACTTCTATTCTATTTTGCTTGGTATGGTCTACTTATGGTGGCGGTGTTATGTATTTTACTTGCAATTGATGTGGCCTTGCCGGCGTTACTTTATGAGATATTATAAGCATGGCCTTATTGGCAACTACTTGAAATTATATGGCTATTTGTGTAGTTGATTTGATGATATGTTATCATATCTACTTCTTTAGTTAATAATGTTATGTTATGTCTATGTGTTAAGTGTATAGTATTATAGTTGATACATGGTTGATACTAAATTGGCTAGATGAGTCTAAAATGGGTCGGTTGATAATGTTAAGGAAATGAATAGGATGACTAAATAAGTTTAATGGTCATTCCAAAGAGTCTAAAGGAAGATAGACAATTTGTGTTAAATGGAAGTATGTTGTGTCTTCTTTAGGTAGACTTATGTCCCTTACTTTATGCTTATGTGAATGTAATATGTCTTGACATAGGAACATAAAAGGTCTTAGTCATGAATAAATTAATAGATGTGACACGTTGTATGATGATACAAAGGTCATTTATATGAAACCTTTACTTAAAGGAAAGTTTAAGATTGATAGAAGTGTAAGACGTAATGGTATGCTTCAAACTAAAGAAATGACGCACTTAAGGTAAATTGGCTGGAACAACATCATATTAATCCTTAGGAAAGTCATCATGAGCTTCTTGTCGCCATTGTGAGGTAGTCCCAGTGGACCTTCCTTGGTAAGGTAAATGTGATTGGGTTATTAACTTGTTATGGAACCCTTTTATATGAACCTCATGTATGAATTACACTGTGAGAAAGAAGGCTAGCACCGAGTGAGTATGGTAAGGGAAAGTAGTTCTAGTTAAGTATGAGAATAGAAATCAAAGTATGCCCTTCATATTCCTTAAACATGTGCCTACATGGATGTGTCTAAGTTCTATCTCTGGCAAGTTGAACAACCTCATTGGAGTAGGATAAAACTCTGGATTCCATGTCTAGCTATCATGGTCTATGTTTGTTATTTCCTATTCTCATCGTATGGAATACCTATTAGCATTTGAGTAGTTTATGGAGTTTAGGTGGTGGTATGGGACACTATCTATACATTGCACAATAGACTTTGAAGGTGTTATGTGGAGTTCCTGGGTCTTGTCCAAGACCATTATTTGAATTTATTGTATGTGTTGTATGAGTCTTCATGAACTAATGAACTAATGACTTATGTTAAGGAGTAAATAAATGGGTACCTAATCTAAAGTGACTTAAGGTTTTGTTAGATAAAGTATGGAAAGGGAATAAGAGATGATCTCTTCATTTCTTATCTTTGGAAGTATTGAGGATGAATGTAGTTAAGGAAGTTGGTTGATGTTGTGGACATGATCTAAGCCTTATGTAGTCTTAAGGATTATTCAGATAATCTTAAAGAGGTCACTATGGACGTTATCTTCTTTATTTACTTATACTGGTGTTTTGATAGCCTTTGGAAGCAGAATGTCATATCACCTATGTGTTGATGTATTATGTGAGCATGACTATATCTTAGGATTCTATAGGATCTCTTAAGTCTTTGTGTAAATTTCTTAAGTATGTGTTTAAGGGATTAGGTGGTCTCTTCACAACTCACTCAAGTGAGACTTAGAGTTCACCTTAACTAGAACAATCTTACCTTGATGTTTCTTATTTCTTTGTAACTATGTATGTGACTCATTATAAGTAAACTTAAGGGTCGTTTAGGCACATCTAGAGAGGTTGTATGGACGGTCTCTCTTTTTGTGACTTAAGTGAATCTTACGATGACTCTAACTGAGGAAATTACATGCTAGAAGTATCCTATGTGTTTATAAATTCATTTTTGATGTTTTTATGATTAAAATATGTTTTTAAAAATTAAAATATGCATATTTCCAATAATGTTCCATTATCATGATTTTTATGCATATAGCCATAATTAGTACATGTGGTTGTACTAATTGCATAGTTCTATATATATAGTTCTTGGTAGGTTAGGAGCTTTGAGAAGTGAAGACTTTGACTTAGAAGATCGTTCAAGAGAAGTTGAAGTGTGTCCTCACTTGTCTCGAGGGCATTATGTTTCTTATGTGTTCATTCAAAGTATTGTAATAGACTAACTATTCCTATATTCGTATTTTGAAGTATGGGTCGTGTCCCATGCATTATTGTGTCTTAAGATAATGAGATTCAGACTTAATATTTCCTATTACATTTATATGAAAGAGATTTTGAAGACTATATTATCTTTTGTGAAAATCTTGAATTCCGCACTACTTTTCCCTATGTATATGCCATGAATGATATAAAAGCGACTTTTCAAAGAACTCCAAGAGTGCGACGATGCCGGTTACAATCCAAAATTGTACCCTAACTTCTAGGGTATGGTTTTGGGATGTGACAAGCTTGGTATAGAGCATAGGTTGGTGAAAGTAGTATAAGAAATCAAGAACACTCATAAACTCACGTCTAGTAAAGTCTTGACCATTGGTGTAAGTCGCCGCACATCTATGGGCTAGAGGCTATAGGACGATAGAGTTTCCCTTATTTTGTACTCTTATGTCGTGTGGTAGAGTAAATGTTATGATTATCCTTCTTATGATTTTCCTTGTGTTTTCTAGGAGATGAATACTAGATGGATGGCCGCTAGAAGGTTGGAAGATGAGAGGTGAATGAGGAGGTTCCCCATAAAAATGAGCAAGTTGAGCAAGCTCCTTAAGGTGGACAAGGAGTTCAAGGTGCTCAATATGCCCAAGTATCTCCCAAAGGTGATCCTATTCATAATGTGGAAGGAGGTATTGATGTTTAGGAGATGTCATATAGGGAGATCAGAGATGCTTTGATTGCTATAGCCCGAGCCGTGACTATGCAATCTAATTTGAATATGATTCCTAGGGTTGTGGAGAGCACTATGACATCAAGGTTGAGGGATTTTGTGAGGATGAATCCTACTATCTTTCTTGGCTCTAAGTTAAATGAGGATCCCCAAGAGTTTGTTAATGGAGTGTACAAAGTTTTGAGCGTTATGGGGATTACATCTAGGGAGAAGGCGGAGTTTGCTTCGTACCAATTGAGGGATGTTTCCCAAATTTGGTACACTCAATGGAAAGGTAATAGGCTGGAAGGATCGGATCCTATTGAATGGGAAGAATTTAAGGAAGCTTTTCTTGGCATGTACTTCCCCGAGAGAGGAGAGAATTAAGGTGGACGAGTTTATCAATCTCAATCAAGGCAATATCAGTGTTGCGGAGTAATCTTTGAAATTCTCAACTTTGTCTTGGTATTCCCCTTCTCTTGTGTCCAATCCAAGAGATAAAATGAGTTGTTTTATGATGGGGATAGCCGACTTAGTGGTGGAAAAATTAAGTACCTCTAATTTGCATGATGATATGACCCTAGCTAGACTCATGGTGTATGCACAATCAATTGAAGAGTTTAAACCTAGGAGGATAGATAGAAGTTTGAAAATAAGTGGTGCTAGCGATCAACAACAAACTAGGTTTAAGATGAAGGTTCAATCTCAAGGAGAATCTAGGAGTGCTATGTTCAAGGTTAAGAAAGGAGGTGGTTCCAAGGATGGCAAGCCTACTTGTGCAAATTGTTGCAAGAAACATTATTGTGAGTGTCTATTGGGTACCGAGAGTTTCTTTGATTGTGGTAAAGATGGGTACAAAATGAGAGATTGTCCTATGACTGCTTCTAGGGGAAGAGAGGGTAAGCAAGTTTCTCCTGCTGTTCAAAATGATGATGCTTCAACAATGAGGCGTTTCTATGCACTCCGTACTAGAGGTAAGAAGACGGGTGAGAGTGATGATGATGTTGGTAAGTTCTATCTTTTGTTAAGATATGAGTTCCTTCTAAGTGTCGGAGTATGGTTTGTAGATGGGATAGAAGTCCTTGAAATTGTTGCTTGTGCATGATGTTAGGAGTTTTTGTTTAAATTGACTTCTTGAATTGTGTGTTTTATCAAGCCATGATTATGTTGTAGGATGTGTTTATTTGATGTTGTTTTTCATATTAGCATGTTTATATCATGAATGACTTAAAATGTGAATTTTTTGAAAAGTTGCTTTAAAATCAATGTTGCATTAAAACTGCATGCTTCCATATTTTTGAGAAAATGACTAATTTATTTGTTTGCCTAAAAATAGTGTAATGTGGCTACAACTAATGTGCATGAGTATGGTATTGAGTATACAATGAGTTTATACTATTTGGATTGAAGAATGTATGTTTTGTAGCATAATGAGTTATAGAATTGGTTTCTTGTTTCTTGTTATGAAATTGATCTTTTATTGTTAATATGTGTTGTATATCATGGTTATTAAGTGTTAAGTGAGTCTCTAATCTTGGAAGTGTTCGGAGAGTTACAAGTGTTATTCGAGGACAAATGTTGTCCAAGTGGGGGATATTGCAAGACCCCAAAGATGACCTCCGTTAACTAGAGACTCACATGTTGGTATTGATGTTATAAGGTCCTAAATATGTCTAACATATGGTATAGAGGCAGTATCTAAAATATTAGAGGTGTTGGAAGTCAAACGTCATGGGACGACTAAGACGTTTGACAACTAAGTCACCTAAATGTCTAAAGTGTGGTGCTATGTGTTTATTTGTGTCATGGTGTTTTAAGGTTCTTAATTGATTCATTATAGCATTTATAGGAAGTGGTTAAAGTTTCATGAAATTTGGAGGTCAAACGACAAAGAACGTCCAAGGTGTTCGAAAGATATGCCCTGAGTCGACCTTGTACGTCTAGGCGTGCTTCGCCAAATTTTACGTTTTCAATTTGGTTGAAATTCATGTGATTGGTTCTGAAATTATAGACAGTCATTTTTGGGTGGTAAACGTCCGGTAAATTATACCCAAGGACTACTAAGTCATTCAGGAAGGACCAAAAATCATTGTGCAGGCTATCCCAGGTAGACACTGGCGACGGAGCAGTCAACGGTCAGTTGTGGCTGTGACGCCCCGTCAAAGGGTCCCTTCATGAGGGAATTAACCATGAATGAATAGAGGAACCTTGGAAAGCCACTTTTGCCACCGACTAAGGCCTGTGACGGCCCGTCATGGCTATAACACCCCGTCAAGGGCAGGCGTCGCACGCACCTGTGTTCCTGAGCATGCTGTTGTCCACTTAGAGGTGAATTGGTAAATTCACCCGGCCTCTAAAATAAGTCATGGACAATTATTTAAGGGTTATTTGGGTATTTTAATTACGTATATAAAGGGTAATCACATGGAAGGCTTCATTCTTCAAAATCATAAATCGAAAACACTTGGATAATATTTCAAAACCTCCATTGAAGATCCTATTGAACATGAAGCTTGGTGAGGGGTTTTTATTTAGAAATTCTTCATCAAAGTGACTAATTATCATCCTTGAGGTATGGATTTTGATCCTTGAAGCTTGTTTCTTCAAGGATCTGAACTCTCAAGATGTTTTTCAAAGTTTTTAAAAGTGAATTGTCCAATTTGATGATTCTACCATGGGTTCTTGCATAAATGAGTTCTAAACATTGAATTATTATCTATTGATATTGTGTTAATTATTTTAACTTAAATTACCTTTGAATCCATTTAAATTGATGAACCCTAGTTTTTGACTATAATGTGGGTTACTTGATATTAAGCTGATATTTCTGAATTATTATGTAGTTTCTTATGGGCTTTCTAATGATATAATATTTTTATTCAATTGATATATAATTTATATTAGATTGTAAAACATAAATTGAAATGATGTAGATTCATTCACTTTTATGGTTATTGTTTTGAATTATTGTTCATGACCATGGGTAATGGCCTTGTGATGTTGAATTGGTTGAATGTACATTGAATTGAAGTTTGGATGAAGGAATGAAGGTATGCTTCCTAGTTTTCCTTAATTTGATATTATTTATAATTCGATTCTATTGTGATTGGTATGGTCCACTTATGGTGGCGGTGTTATGTATTTTACTTGCAATTGATGTGGCTTTGTCAGCATTACTTTATGCAATAGTATGAGCATGGTCTTATTGTTAATTACTTGAAATTATATGGATATTTGTGTATTTGATTTTATGATGTGTTATCATATCTACCTATATTTGAAAGTATGTGTTAGACTGTAGATACTATTTAGTTAATAATGTTATATTATGTCTATGTGTTAAGTGTGTAGTCTTAGAGTTCATAAATGGTTGATCCTAAATTGGCTAGATGTGTCTAAATTTGTTAGCCTGATAATTTTAAGGTAATGAATAGGATGACTAAATAAGGTTAAGGGTCATTCCTAATAGTCTTAAGGAAGATAGGCAATTTGTGTTAAATGGAAGTATGTTGTGTCTTGTTTAGGTAGAGTTGGGTCCGTTACTTGATGCTTATGTGAATATGTGATGTCTTGACTTAAGAACCTAAAGGGTCTTAGTCTTGAATAAATGAATATAGGTGAGATGTTTCAAGATGATATGAAGGTAATTTATGTGGAACCTTGAATTAAGGGAAAGGTTAAGATTAATTGAGGTATAAGACATAATGGTATCCTTCAAAGTAAAGGAGTAATGGACATAATATTAGTTTGATGGAACGGCATCATATTCATCCTTAGGAAAATTATTATGAGAACTTGTAGCCATTATGAGGTAGCCCTAGTGGACCTTCCTTGGTAAAAAAAAGTGATTGGGTTATAAACATGTTATGGAACCCTTTTAGTTGAACCTAATGTATGAATTATTCTATGAGAAAGAAGGCTAGAATCGAGTGAGTATGTTAGTTATAGTTAAGTATGAGACTAGATTACAAAGTATGCCCATTATATTCCTTAACCATGTGCCTACATTGATGTGTCCAAGTTCTACTATTAGCAAGTACAACAACCTCATCGGAGTAGGATAGAGCTCCGGATTCCATGTTTAGCTATAATAGTCTATATTAGTTATTGACTATTCTGATCATATGGAATACCTATTAGAATTTTAGGAGTTAATGGAGTTAAGGTTGGTGTATAGGACACTATCTAGACATTGCACAATAGACTTTGAAGGTGTTATGTGGAGTTTCTAGGTCTTGTTCAAGACAATTACTTGTATGTCCTTTATGTGATGTATGAGTCTTCATGAAGTAATGAAATTATGAGTTATGTTAAGGAGTATGTAAATAAATGAGTACCTAATCTAGTGACTTACGGATTCCTTAGCTAAAGTTTGGAGAGAGCATAAGGGATGATCTCTTTATGTCTTATCTTGGGAAGTCTTGCGGATGACTCTTGTTAGGGAAGTTGGTTGATTTCGTCGGTAGGATCTAAGCCTTAGGTAGTCTTAAGGACTATTTAGGTAATCTTGAAGAGGTTACTATGGACGTTATCTTCTTGACTTACTAAAGTAGGTCTTTTGATAGCCTTTGGAAGGAGAATGTCATATCACCCATGTGTTGATGTATTATGTGAGCATGATTCTATCTTAGGTAGTCTATAGGATCTCTAAAGTGTTTATGTAAGGGATTTTATGGCCGGTCGCTTCACAACTTACTCAAGTGAGATTTAGAGTTCACCTTTGGTAGAAGAATCTTACCTTGATGTTTATGATTTCTTTGTAAGTATGTACGTAACTCATTATAAGTAGTCTTTAGGATCGTTTAGGCACATCTAGAGAGGGTTTATGAGCGGTCTCTCTTTGTGTGACTTAAGTGAATATGAGGATGACTTTAAGTGAGGAAATTACATGCTAAAAGTATCCTATGTGTTTATAAATTCATTTATGATGTTATTATGATTGAAATTTGTTTTGAAAAATGATAAGATGCATATTTCCAATAACGTTTGTTTTCATGATTTTTATGCATATAGCCATAGTTAGTACATGTGTTGTACTAATTCCATACTTGTATCTTTATATTTCTTTGAAAGTGGGGAGCTTTGAGAAGTTAAGACTTGGACTCGAGGGCATATATGTCTATTATGTTTTCATTCAAAGTATTGAAATGTACTAAATATTTCTATATTCGTATTTTGAAGTCTGGGACGTGTATGAAGTATTTTTGTGTCTTAATATGATGCGATTGAGACATAGTATTTCTTATTACTTTTATATGAAAGAGATTTTGAAGACTAATATTATGTTTTGTGAAAATTTTTAATTCTGGCACTATTTTTCACTATGTATATGCAATGAATGATATTAAAGAGGCTTGACTAAGAACTCCGAGGGTTCGACAATGCCGATTACAATCCAGGATAATACCCTAACTTCTAGGGTATGGTTTTGGGATGTGACAGGTTTGGAACTCTCTCTCTCTCTCTATTTTAGCTAGTTTAGCCTTCATTTGAGGACGAATGTTCCCAAGGGGGTGATAATGTAACACCCCTTAGCCAAAATAGACCTAAAACCATCTTTACAAAAAAAAAAATTCAGGTGCAACGAACGGTGGCATCGACATACCATTGCTTGACGCACGGTCCGTCCTACACAACCATCGATGGGATCATGGTGTGCGTGTGTACGTGTGTGTGTGTTTCTGTGCGCGAAATAAAAGTCTTCTTATATGAAGGGTTTATGTATACTCAAAATGAATATATTATTTGTATGCGAGAGTTATATGTAAAACTCCTTATAGATAGAAGAAGAGTTTTTAATTTTTTACCTATAATTGTAATAATATAAGCTAATATGCTAGTGTTAATCCTCTCAAAAACGACGACGTCGGTTACGTCTAGGGGGTGCTCCCTGGATATGAAAATTTAGTACCAGATCATGAGGTATAACATCTTTAAAGTTAATGTCTCATTGAACCACGTCTACATAAATTCTTACACATAATTGTGAAGAGCGCCACACTTATGAATTGGAAACTATATGATGCTTAGGAAACTTTCATTTTCTTGGAAATCCAATATCAATACCAATATGCTTCTAGCTAACTCAATATTCCTGAGATGAATTATCCGACTCACGATCTTACGTTAGCGACCATGATATTTTCCTTGAAAATGGATGCATTATCTCTATGTGGTTCATGTTGATGTGTATACGGGACACAAATGTCTTCAATACGTATTTAACCAAAAGAAGTTTAATCTATAGAAAAGAAGATGGTTATATTTGTTGAAAGACTATGAAATGAGTGTTCTTTAACACCCCGACAATGATAATGTGTTAGATTGTCTATTTGATTCATGAGGTGAAATAGTGAGCATGCCTAATTGTTATATGAGTTGACTTTTTAAGCATGCCTATTGTGTTATTTAGATGTTGCATGTTGAGCGTTTATGAGAAAATTACTTAAATGTGTCTTATTGAAAATGTTGCATGATTGTGCTTTGATGAGAAATTTCATGAAGTGCTATATGAGGTTTTTATAAGAATGAAGTAACTTGGAGAAAAACGCTCTTCCAATATCATGGTAGATATAGGTCTACTCTCTTGAATTGCACATAGTTTTTTGATGCCTTTTTCTGTGAAGTGATGTTCCTCCTAGATATGTGTATGATTTATGATATTGTATGGTTGAACGCGGGCTGTTTACTTTGGTCGTTATCCCTTTATGTGTGAAGAATCATATCATGATGAATGTTTTTAAGTTGGGGAGTTGTTACGACCCTCATATTGAAATAGGTTGAACTAGATCATAATTTGTGTTTTCGGGGATGCTAACTATTTTACTTAATGGGTAAATGAGGTTTGAACTCAGTCTGCTTGATTCTGAAATCAAACGTCAAGGAACGACCAAGACATTTGACGACTAGTCACATATGTGCTTGTGTATGTTGCAGTGTGCTATTGCATTTTTAGTGAGTTTATTGATTACTAAAGTTATAGGGGAGGACCCTATTACTGAGATGAGAATGTTCAGGGTTTAACATCCGGGTATGACTCCATGTAGGATCCATGAGAGGCCCTATAGGAGGACCCCAACTCAAATGCAAAAATGATAGGCACTGTCAAACAACGGCCCCAAGGGACGGCAAGACGTTTGATCGAAAACTCGTCAACCTTAAACGTCGATTGATCCTGCAGTCCTGCACAAAAAATAGGTCTCTAACCTTAACGAAGGACCCCCATCAAAAGGGTTTCGATTAATTAACGGCCAGTGGATGGTAGGGCGTCGTCTGGGTCTGCAAAAGTTGTGTTGAATCGGCCAAGATATTTTTGAAAAAAACACCGTAAATCTTTTTAATATTTAGGATGGCTGTTTTAGATATATTTAGGTATTTTAAGAGTATTAAAGTGATCAATCTTTCATTTACACCCTATTGCCTAAATCATATCCTTCGCTCCCACAGTTTTCCACAAAAAATCTCCAAGGAAGCTCATTGTAGGGATGGAACTAGGATGGTAAATTTGAAATGTCTTTCTCCTTCTATTCTCTTGGGGATTTTTCTAATAAGGTATGTGAGTTCTTTATCTATGGTTATCTATAACTTTAGAGCTAATTTCAAAAATATTTCAAGGATTTCAAAGTATATAAAAAATTCCAATTTTTACTCTAACTCAAGGGTTATGTCATGAAACGATTTCAAATTTTTGGGTATGTTATTATTAATTTTGAATTGATGCTTTCCAATGATAATCTCCCTGAAACCTTGATCTTCTCAAATCTCAAAATTTTGCTATGTAGTGGGTCTATTGCTTATGACCTAATGATGATAGAATTTAGTTTAGATTATGTTGTAATTTTGATTTCTATTAATTTTGATTGTGAACTGTTGGATATGTGAAGAAATGGTGATCATGTCTATTTGAAGAAGGTAAGTTGACCTAATTTTTTTAGTGTAGAGTTGATATATTATTGCTATTGATTGGTATTGTCCAATAATGGTTGAGATGCTTATGTATTTAATTTAATAATGATCATGGCTTTGTCGGAATTATTATGTGAATTGTAGTAGTATCATGTTTGGGTTCATGTGAAGGTATAATGTAATGATTTTTATGTGAAGTAATGTGATCATGTAAAATATGTTATGGCTTATATGCATGTGTAAAGTGAATGATGATGATATATACACATGATCTAGTATAATGTGAACGAATATGGTAAAGTACTGATATGATGTGTATACGATATTATGTTGGTGTAAATGTTATAATTCTTTTCAAATAGTTGATATTTGATGTTATATGACTAAGTAGAGTCTTATGTGATAAAATTATACATTCTTTGGTAGACTTAGTGTCCCTCCTTCGTACTTGAATGATATTGAATAAAGGATTTGATGAATATTGTGTGTTGATTAGGTAGACCTAAGTCCCTCTTCTTGACACATGAAAATTATGTGAATATGTGATCTCTTGGCTTGGTAGGCTTCAGCACCTTTGTAATGTATATGATTGAAATGAATGAATGGAAGTCGAGGATCGGTAGACTTATGATTTTGCCCTTCTAGGGATAACTAGAAGGGATAACTAAGATAAGACCCGGAATATGAAAAAAAGGTCAAGAATGTGAAACCTTGAATATGAAAAAAAGGTAATAGAATCCTTAAAGTGCAAGACCGTAATGGTGCCTTCTTGAGTTGATTTATGGACTTAAATATAGGTTGCATGGAAAGACACGAAACAGTTACTAAGAAAGTCATAAGAGTTATCCCTGAAAAGTATTATGATATTGTAGAACCAATAAATAGTACCTTCTCTAATACACTTAGGAAATGATTACTCTATGAGAAATAAGGCAAAGCACCGAGTGGATATGCTTGTTTTAGTGGTTCTACATAAGATGAGATTAGAGTACAAAAAAACATTTTATATCCCTTATTAATGTGCCAACATGGGATGTGTCCTAGTTCAACCCTTGGAAAGTATAACATCTTCCATGGAGAAAAGTAAAATCCAAATCCATTCTTAACTAGTATGGTCTATGTTGGTAGTGCCTATTCTCACACGATGGGATGTTCACTCTAATTATTGGATGAGTTCTACAACGTGTAGATAGTGGAATGGGATGCTATCCTTATATTGCACGCGTACGATTTTATGATGGTAAATGAGCTCCCTAGGTATCTTTCAAGTCTGTTCTGTGATGTCCTCTAAATGTATGAAAATCACTCAAAATAGTTTTGAATGAATATTGTTCTATTAATAGAGTATGTTTACTAGTAAGGGCCTTATCTAGGGTTTCTTTGAGGATTGCTTAGGTAGGCCAGGAGAGGGTGTATGGGCGGTCTCTTAATGTCATACTCAAGTGAGTCTTAGAGTAACCTTAGGTAGAGAGTCCAAAAGATGTAAAGGCTTATTTGATTAATATGGAACTAAGTGTTACGTGATGAAAAGGAATATATTTGCATTAAGTAGTCTTAAGCATATCTTATATGGTGCGCTTGAACAGGGTGTATAGGCGGGCTCTTCTTGTACTACTTAAGCAGTCGTAGGATAACCTTTAGTACATGGTCAAAATGCTTTTATGGTTTATATACATTTACGGTTATATCTTGTTGGGCATGGATTATGTCTTATATTTGATTGTTGACTAGTATTATGTCTCTTAGACTCTTATAATGAATTTTTTTTTTATCAAAATGTCATGAAAGCATGTTTCTACTCTAAGCGTCCCTTTTCATGGTTTTTGCATGAATTCCATACTTAGTGCATAAATTCTTGCTTAATCCTTGTTTGAATAAAGTGTAGGCATTTGTAGTCTTGATATACCATGAATGATAGATATGTTCCTAAGGGGTTAAAGATGATGTCTCGGCGAGTCCTCAAATATTAGAGGACAAGACCTACATATTCCCTAATGGTCTTTATTCTTTCTTTTTATGTCTTGTATGAGATTACTCCTCGCTATGAGAACTGATGCTTTCTAACTCTCTATGAGGAGTGAAAGCCACTTGACTCTAAGGAGAGGACCGCCCCTACATCAATTAAAGCTCGCCCCCCCCCTTTTCCCTCTAAAGCCCCTCGCTCCACTCATTTTGGAACTTCTAAAATGTTTACATTTAAAGTACTAGATGGTCTAATGAGACAATCAGTGGCCTGTCAACTTGCCCGTCAATTGGAACTGCAAGGCAGGCTATCCACGCCACAAATGGAGCTAAGTGTCCTTTCATAAAATCCCACAAATGAATTGTTGATGGACAGACGAACTGTGTATTGAAGGATCCAAAAGCTGTAATTTTCTGTTTTGGCTTGGGGTTTTTGTTTAATTCACTCGAAGACTTTTATGAACCTTGAGTGATATTTTTAGGGTTATTTAGTTATATCAATGTGTTTCAAACCCTAAGATATAATTTTAGACCTCATTTTCCTTTTGAGAACTCCTTATCAATTATCAATAGAAGTTAGAAGTCAAGAAGTAACTAGGAGGGCTGTTGGTGGACGTTTCTTCATAGAAATCAAGCGGGGTTTCATCTATGTGAGGAATGGTATCCATCCTTGAAATCTCTTCCATTCAAGGAGTCCCTTTTAATGAATTTTAAAAAAAGTGTTTTCAACGATAACTTCTTCTATCTTTATCTCTAAATCTGAGTGTTGCATGAAATGTTCTGAATGATTTAAAAATGATGTTGATAAGGTTAGTTGATTATTTTAATGCTAAAATTTCAGTGAAACCACGTTAAAGCTTTTTATCAAATTGTGGCTTAAGAAATAAGTTAAATGAACATGAATTGGTAGTCTTTGAGATTGGGTTTCTTATGATTGATATTGTTGTTTAGCTACTGCACTAAGGTATATATTATGATGAAATGTTGAGACAAATGCTATAGGTAATAGAATATTGGATTAAAGAATAAGTTTGTCATTTTATTTAGCTTTAATTATGAAATGCTCGTGACTGGTATGGTCCACCTTCTTGTTGGCGGTGTTTACTTGAACTGTATGAATGTGTAGTTACTTGTATATTGTGAATATGGCCAAGACAGCATATTATGTGTATAAAGACGGAAATGAAGTTGTTCTTGTTAATGTTTTTACATGAAGCTTGTTATGAAAGATACGCTAAGGATTATGGCTTATATGATTATGTGAAGCATGTTAAAGTGTGTTATGTGATGAAAGAAAGTCTGAGCATGCGTTGAATGTAATGTAAATGAAATGATGCTTAGGTTTAAGGTTTGCTCACATGTACACACACTTACATAGACTTGAATGAATGAATGAAGATAAGTTAAGTCATATAGGGAATTTTGGCGTGAACACTAATTATATATAGAGATGAAGTGTTTAATAGCAACCTCACAATTCCAAAAAGCTTTCTAGTGTATGTTAGGGGATAGATACCCTTCGTGAGTTGAGATGTGGTATCCAAAAGTTATCATATACCTTTAGTAGTGAACATTGAGAATCCATGGGGAGTTATCCGTAACACCGAGAGGATATGAAGAAGAGGTGTTTACACTTTCTGAGTTGACATCTTGTATTCCAATGTACCTTTTGAGATGAGTACCGCTTGTTAATAGAGAATGAGTTACTTAGTTTCAATCTCCTTATTCGATAAATATGCGCCCGCATATGTGTATCTATTGGTAAAGCCATGTAGAAGCTAAAAATAAAAGTAATACCTTACCCTAGTCAAGGTAAGGGACCCTTCTCCTATAAGGGAAGTATCTGGATTCCATTTATATCTCTCATGGTCTATGTCGGTTGAGCTAACTCCCATAAAAGAAATGAAAGTTCTACGTCTTCTAAAAGAGTTCACTACTTAAGGTAGGTAGTTGAATGAGACACTACTTATCCATGGCACTTGGTAGTGACTCCGAAAGGGGAGTGTTGGTGAGCCTTATATGTATTGAATGAACTAAGTCTTCTAAAACAACGTACTACTTTGGGCAGTTAGTAGAATGGGACGCTATTTATCCAATGCACTAAGTAGACCTTCCGAAAAGGGAGTCTTGGTGCCAAGCCTTCTAAAACAGTGTACTACTTAGAGTAGGTGGTGGTATGGGACGTCATCTACTCATTTCACTAAGCAGGCATTCCTAAAGGGAAGTCTTCATGGGTTGTTTTATTGTTCTTTTAATGTGTTATTGAGTGGCGGATTGTTAACCCGAGGTGAGTGAGCCGAATAGGTAGTCTTGAGGATCACTTCAGTGTGTTTTGAAGGAGGTGTATGTGAATTTCCTTAATGTATTACTTTCTTGAGTATTATGATAACCTTACTTAGGGAAAATCCTACGGAAATGAGTTCACTTACTCTTTTATTGGCTTTGGAGGTTCACTATTATGGAATAGGGATAGTTCACTATATTGTTAAAAAGAGTTCATTGTAACATTTTGAAAGTTTACTATAAAGTGTCCCATTTTGTTAAAATTATCGAAATTCTTATCTAAGTGTTAAATGATGTTTCTTATGTTTTTTTACTCCCATATTCATGATCATTTGACTTAATTGATATGAAATCTTAGTTTTACAAAAATGTTCCTTTTTGCATGATTTGGCATATGCCATACTTAGTACACTGTTTTATACTAACCCTATACTATTTATACTCTATAAGTATAGGTTTGGAAGCAAGGTTGAAATCTTGAAGGCAATAGAGTATGTTCTCTTATTTTCGAGGGCATAGTTCTTATTTTTTTAAAATTTTTCTTATAAGTTCTTATTAAGTATTTTATTTTAATGTAAAGGGCCATGTCCCTAAGATATTATGTTGTGTCTTTAAGTTGTCTTGTGAGGATGAGATAGACTAAGTATTTATGCATAAATTCCTTTTTAAATTAAATGTCATGAATAGTTTTAAATTCCGTACTACTTTTAATATCATATGTAATGAACGATAGTTAAAGAGCTTGTACAATACCCCAAAGTGTCAAGTATGGCCAGTCATGATGCAAGGGTGCTACCAAACTTCTAGGGGGTACTTTCGGGTCGTGACACTTCGCAATAACAAAACATAACCTCAGTATCACCTTTCTAGGTCGATACACTATCTCCCTCATGGGACTAAACCTTAAAACATTCTTCTCAAATCTATCATAAGATAAATATAACAAAGAAACACCATTTGTAAGAAGAAAAACATAAAAGTCTATCATGTTAAATCTTTACATGTCACATAGATGTAATTGGAATCTCAAAAAACCTTTTTCCCTCACTATTTATAGCATAAACCCATGTAATCGTCACATCCTATATAACACCGGATTAGGGATAAGATACAGAGCTTATAGATCTATGGCACGGCTTGACGAATAATAAAGTGAGATTTTTTCAAAGCATCCAATAGAGCCTCTTTTTCATAAAATGTTATGACCCTCAAAATGAAATAGGATCAACTAGTTCCTGATATTTGTTTTAAAAGTTAGTAAATTTTTAAATGGATGATAAATAGGTTTTAAAATTTATTTATTAGTGTTTTAAGGTCAAACATCAAGGAAAGACCATGATGTTACAAACACTAGTCTTTTGGTGCTAGTGTGTTCCATTATGTTATTTTTTAAAATTTGTGCATTGTTTTAAGTCGAAAAAACTTTTATAAGGATCCTAGTACTTATATGGGCATGTTTTGGGGTTAAAATTCCATGTGTGACTCCCAATGAACTAATGGTCCCTTAGAAGGACCCTATGATTAGACCCCAAGCTGCAAAAAAAATTATGACTTACGGTCTAGACTTACGCCTTTAAAATCGAGTGTCGCCATATAAGTCAAGGGTGTAGGTCCATAGTTAGAATTCTTCATTGAGAAGGCTTTGACCAAAAACAACAGCCATGCCAGTGTGCCCGTAACCCCACCTATGGTCCATAGGTAGGGTTCGTCAATCACCTATTGCAGTGGTGTCTTATGTTCGACCAAGTTAGGGGTTAATAGGTAAATTCACTTCACATTCTAATTAATTCATGAATTTTTATTTAATTTATTTTAGGTACTTTTGGAGTGTTCGATAAATTACACCATCATTTAGACTTGAGAATCAAAATAAAACCCTTTCCTCTAAAAAGTGTTGTCAAGAACACCATTGAAGGTGAACTGAAATTTCAAGATAGGAGAAGAGAATTCACGTTATTTCTTCTTCAATATTCGTTTATTTTTAACTTTTGAGGTAAATTTATCCTTCATCATTGATTAACCTCTTATTTAAGGAATTGAATCAATGGTTTTAAAAAGTGTTTCAATGATTAAAAAATCCCGATTTCTATTCTTAGCATGAGTGCATTGGTAAAATATATTCAAATGAATTGTAATGATTAATTAAGGTTTAATTAATTTTTTAAGATTATTTTATATGGACTTCCTTGAATAACCTCGGACTACTCTAAACTCTTGGCTTATGAAGTGAGTTTTGTCATAATGATTGCATGTTGACGTAAATAACATTAGATTGAATCATATTATTGATTTATATTCCTAGAAAGACATTTACATGATTAATGAATATGGAGTTTGAGATTGATACTCTCACATGAGTATGGGCGGATTGTTTGCTAACAATCCCATATATTCCTAAGAGCTTTCAAATGTCTTAATGAATAATGGGCTGAGATGGATGCATTCATGTTCGTTGAGGAGGAGTATATATTTGCAATATATTTTTCTATAGAATGAATGTAATGAACTTAATGTACTCCTTTGGGAATAATGCTAAGCAACGAGATTATATGATTGAGATGAGTGCTATCCTTTGAGTTGAGGTAGGTTACTTAGAAGCAATCTTTTGAGATGGGTGCCCTTACATTACTTGGGGTGAGGTATATAGTAGAAATCTAATGTATCCCTTAAATATGTTCCCACATAGGTCTAGATCTTGTGGATCCACTTAAGCTTGTAAATAATAGGCTTGTGAGGATCCCTCATCTAGTAGGGGTTACTACCGGGATTACTTGATAAGTTCTAGTGGTCTATGTCAGTTGAGGCTTACTCCAAAAATAATGAAATATTAACTATGGTTTCCTAAGTATTTTCTACTTTAGTGTAGGTGGTTCAATAGGACATTAATTTTTCATTGCATAAGTAGACATTTGAAGGTGGTCATAGTGTGTTCCTTTCAATGATAATCAATGAAAGGTTCTTATATGATTGTGAATGAAGCATGTTTATCTCTTGTATAATTAGTAATGAAATTGTTATTAAGTGTATAACGTGATGTTTCTAATCTAGTGTGACTTCATAGGTACACTTAGTGTGAGTATTATGGGATGCTACTTGCACCATGCACTAGTGTGATTTGATGTTTTCTTAGGTTATGGTTCTAATGTGAAGATTATGTATTTATATGTTCTCATGTCTTTATAAAAGTTTAAGGTTCAGCTGATAAAGTTTGCATGAGGGTTCACTGTTTGTGACCTTATGGTGATGTTTCAGTATGGATCGTTGTATGGGACACTATCCATACATTATAGTTGGTGTCACATGACGGTTTCTAGGGGGTGAGGAGTTAAGATAAAGAGGAATGTAATGTGTTACACACATTGAATGTTCCTCAGAGTGATAAACGGTTTTTTATGATATTATCATTGATTTCCCATGTTTGTTATGTTTTGTTGGATGATTTTATGCTAAAATAACTTAATGCAGGATTTCAATTAATTGTCCCCTTTCAAGCATGTTTTTTGCATGGTCATAATACTTAGTCATATTTGTTCTAACACCATCTTCTTCATATTCATACACGAAGTGTAATTTGAGGTAACTATAGGATCCTATCTAGATAAAAGTTCTTCGATTTGGTATTCATGTAGAGGCATTAGTTTTCCTTATGTAATATAAAAATGGTCGTAACCTATGAAGTTTATGTCATGTATAAGATGGCTATGTTGTGACTTTGTACACTGTCTTCTTATAAATGAGTATTCAATTGTAGAAATTATTGAGAAAAGCTTCTAATTCCATACTTTTTTACTCCTATTTTATGAATGAACTCTAAGGGATTCTATAAGAACTCTTAAAGGTCGAGTATGTCGTGTGATTACTAGGGGGTGATCTCAGGTGGTTACAAACATCGTATTACAGCATAAGGTTATGATAATTGTCTTAGCTTTGGGTAAGTATCTTTCCGGTACATATGGGTGTTGTGGGTGTGAATTGCAGGTTCATAAGTTGAGGGATTGACCTTCGCTCATGGAAAAACGAAATGGACCAACCAAGCTCTTCATGATGATACGAATCCTAAAGGTGCTAAGAGGAACCATCTTTATTTGCTTCGATCCAACAAAAGAGCTAATCCGGGAAGAAGGCCTATGTAAGTTATAATTCTTATGATAGTGGATGTTATATTGAGATTTATTTGTTTGTTATTTTAACCTTAGTTGGGTTTACCCCCAAGTGGGGGATGGTGAGTTTTGAGTAGTAAGGTTGTTGATACCCTAATCTCTTTCCTTTTATTCTTAATCAACCTTGATACCAAGAGTTAATAGTAACCTATTCAACTTTCGGAGTCATATATATGATGAAGAGTTGCATGTAATCCTTGTATTGTGAATGTTCTTAATGATGTAAGGTTTAAATGATATGATATGTAGATGTTCTGTAATTTTCCATGTAAGGTAGGGTGCATCTAGTATGATTTTCTTATTTGCCTCATGAGTAGAAATGTTTATCATGCTTTTGTGTGCTTTGAATGTAATAGCATATTTTCCTTTAAGATTAAATGATGATCATGTCTAAAGTTTAATAAGGTAGTTCCTCCATGTTGCAATGAAAATGATGAGGTATGTGTGCCTTATATGTCTGTAAAAGTAGTTCCTACTTCCTTGTGTTCTTGTCACATCCGGGAATACCTCTTAGACGTAACCGGCATATTCGTCCTCTTCGAGGACTAAGATTAGCATCTTAGCTTACATCATTACTTTCATAGATCAAATATAGTGGAATATTTAATATTTTCATTACTTATAATTGGAGGTTTACATAGATATTTACATACACATAATATATATATCGAGTATACATAGACCCTTCGTATAGGATAATTACTTAGTCTTCTAATTTTATTGAACATAGGTATATAGAAGATATTATAGTCTTGAAATAGTTTTATCATCTCATAACAATCTAATAAGAGTATATAAAATTGGGCCTAGCGCATACATCAATACAATAAAGCTACATATAGGTCATACAAAGGTGTAGTAATCAAATGAAAGGAAAGAAACATAAGAGTTATGATACTAACACAACTCCTTAAGCTTGATAGTGGCGTTGCACTCGGAAAGTGAGGACCTACCCAACTTGAACGATCAAGAATTCCAAGTATTCTTCAAAGTAGTCTTCAAAAGACCTTCAACGATCGGAACCTAAAATGTTTGGGATAAGGAAGAAATTGGGTTCGTACACAACTTGTACTTTGTATGAGACAATATGATACATACTATAAAAACATGCCAAGTAAAGGGACATTTCATAAAGTTTTCACTTTTCATTAAAAACCCTCATGCAAATTCAACAAGACCATACCAACCAATAGGATATCGTCATTTAGTGATAGGCATGTACATCAAAAGAAATGAAACATCAGGTCCAGACAACTCAACATGCATCTCATAGAGTTGAATACATATTCAAGTAACTCTATCATCAAGTCAAATTAAAAATAACCATGAATAATAGTACATTTCATAATAACCAAAGCAAGACAATTACCCATCAGCCCTTATCAATTCGAAATCTACAATAACCAAGTAATGCCCCATAACTTTACTCAATGAAGTGACCCAACAAATATCATAACCAACATCCTACTTCACACAACATAGAATTTAATAGTATATATCATCATACCTTAACAATACAGACTAACACATATTCATACGGGAGACTAATAAACATATAATATCAACAATGTTCAAGTCAACCATATACATATCATAGGCCATAATAAGAATATTTATACATCAGAACAACCTCTTAAGGCTTCCCTAAAGGCAAACTAGTGCAAGGCATAGGCAGAGTACCATACCCCTACCTCAGATACGTCAAACCTCTTAAGTTACCCTTGTTGGTTTGTACTTCATTACTTTATTTTAGTTTAGGCAAAACATGCCTTAACCAACATATACCACAAGAGCTAAGTCTGGAATCCGATGTTGTAAAACCTTACACCGAAGGAAGGTGGTCTACCGGCAAAAGTAAAACCAAACATCATAAATTTAGCTTTCTAGGTTGATGAAATAACTTGTCTTACTATGGGGGCAACGTAGTTCAAGAACTAAGAGTTACGTATAATACCTCTACATACTTCTTGGAAATTGCGGCCTCCTCTTATCCAAATCCATTGGATGAGTGTCATCATTGTGGAGTCAACACCATATGTGGAACTATTGGGTATATCTTCCTATATGGAAAACTGTCACCTCCCATTGTTATGTCCACTCGGTGTTAGGATAAAGTACCTTTAAGAAATGACTTTAATGTCTTTATTAAACATCATAACTTATTGTAGGTAATAAGGTATAACACTTTTATATTCTTAATCATCACAGCTTAATAAGAATTGGATGAGTGGTGTTCTTTAATTACAATTCATATAGGTGAGGTTAGCACATTAACATCATCATATCATGATAAGGCACATTGGTAAATCATTCACCACCCTTATAACATTTACATCTTAAGCCAACACCTTACAATCTTTATCAAGGTATTTTAATTAAATATCATAACACTCTATCAATCCTAATACAAGGCACTCTCCAATAAAACATCATGACTTAATCACAATTAACAACATTTTGATGTAAAGGATAGAGATCATACGACTTACCAAGTGTCTTTCATAGTTCATCATCGAGGTCTTATCATCAACCCTTAATTCATATAGATTAGGGTATTATATAATCATAACTCAATAACCAAAATTATAACAAGTCTATAAGAATCACTACCTCACAATCCAATACTAGATCATTGATTAAGAAAAGATACTTAGGTCAATTCATAATATACTTCATAACCTCGATCATCTTCTCAAGAACTAGCATGAAAAACTACAAATCACCATATTTCATTATGATTAGTGTATCAACATCTCTAATAGTAATTCAACCAATAACTAAGTCAATTGAACCAACACAACATAATTCATATCAAGATCATAACCTAGGATTAAGGGGTAAAGTTATCTTGTACAAACTAGAACAAACTATCAAGACATATCAAAATTAAGTTTTAATACTTGTTAATATGTTCATAATGTATAAAAGAAAGCATAAAACAATCAATTCATCACATCAATTTGTTATTGGACGGCAAGCCACTTAAAAACTAAACTTTTTAAAATACTTGGAAGGAGGAACACTTTGAGGAAAGAGGTCACATAGGTGAATTAAATCCCATACCTTACTAAAAGGTGAAGATTAATTAAAAAAAATGACCCTTTTAATCCCTTACACCTTCCCCTAGCTTGGTCTTCAATGTTGTTCTTCACTAGAGAGAGTAATACGAGCGAAGGAAGAGAATTCATGTTTATGAGTTATGATTAGTCTAATGGGGTCGGGATACTTTTATGGTGCGTTAATTAAGTTAATCATTCTTACATAATACCCTAAATAACAACCTAACCCCTTAATTAATTAGTTGAAACTAATTTTAAACGTGCAGAAACTTACAGTGACCATAGATGACACCACGATCGAGAGATAGTGGGTCAATAGACGACCAATGTGCCCTTCCGTGCTGCATATCCATTGTCTTTAGCAGATTCTATGAAAAATGAAACTTCCAATATTTTGGTTAGGTTTCCATCGACGAGTGGCATCGATGCCCCGTCGATTTACCAACGGCCCGTCTGTGGCATCCATTGGTGACACCCTCTCTTGCAGCTTTTGCCCACTTCCCCAAGGGTCCTCAACAAGGGCCCTTGATTTTACCTTAAGGAGTCGTAGGTTGATGTTTTTACCATGAATTGTATTAAACACATGTTAGACACCCTTTCACCAATTTTTATCATTTTTTGAGTTCTAAAACCTAGTCAAATAGACTAAGGCACGCTTGTACCTCATTGAACTAGTTTCTGGACGTTCATGGATGTTTGGGTTTCTATACTTCTATAATGACTTATATTCATTTAAAATGGACCTTAAAACAGTGTCTATAACTTATAACACTTACGTTAGGTTCTAGAACGCGTCTTTGATTTTCAAAATGTTACAGTTGCATTGAGTACATGATTAGATGTAGTTGGCGTTTCCTTAGAAGTTTGGTACATTGAATATGATGTTGTGTATTAATGGTTGCTAGTTTTTTCATTTGATTCCTTGAGTATGTTTTAAACTGTCATTCGAGGACGAATGTTCCCAAGTGAGGGATGTTGTTATAACCCTCAAAATTAAATAGGATGAAGTAGAGCCTTATATGTATTTTGGATGTTAATAACTTATTAAATTGATGAGAAATAGCTTTTAAAGTTTAGTTAGAAGTCAATTGAGGTAAAACGTTGAGAAACAACCATGACGTTAAAAAAAAAAAAGGTTTTTGGTGCTAGGGTGTTCAAATGTATTCTTTTTTGAATTTGTGTGTTGTTTGAAGTCCAAAAATATCAAGAAGAACCCTAGTAAATAGAGAGGAATGTGTAGAGGTTAAACATTTGGGTACGACTCTCAATTTACCAACCTAAGGGTCCTCGAATGGTAACTAATCATATGGTGACACACCCCGAAAATTTCATGACCTATACTAAAGCCTTAAATGTTGATTAATGATGATTTAATACCTAAATAAATGTACATAACTTTTTTGATAAGTATTGGGACCAAAGCATTAAAGAAAGTCAACACCCGGAAACTAGACAAATTTAACTAGTTAACATCTCTTTGTTTGGTGAAGGTTTAGGAGGGTCATATACATTCCAAAACATGTAAAAACACTTTAAATAAGTACAGTGGATTATAGAGTGTCAAACATACAGTCACGACCCCCCAAGGACAACCGGAAGGGTCATCTGGGAGCACCCAAAAATGGGCGAGCAGTCTGCCAAAGCAGCCTGCGTGCAGACAAAATTTGGTGTTTGCGGTTCTTTGCACAGCCATTATCCGAGGATACCAACCAGGCCTCGCCACCCGGGGCCTACACGAGGTCAACTGCCTTAACCTGGATTCAAATAATAAATCGTGAAATTATCCCCACGACGCGCATCCACTTCCCTGATTCGTATAATTTGTATTTTAAACATTTTGATTTCACAAAATGACCCATTTAAGTGAGGGACCTTTTGACTGATTTAAGGCCTTACTATAAATGGTATTAGATTCAGTTTTAGGTCATTTGTAACACCCAAACAAAGTCTCAAAGGTTGAGATAAAAAATAATTCTTCTCTCTCAAATTGTCTCTTCCTCCAAACCTTCATTGAAGACCGTTAGAAATCAAAGAAGAAGATCAAGCCTTCAAGTTTCCACCCTAATTTCTTTTATCCTCTCGAAGGTATGGTTTATTTCAGTCTTGGGATCCTTTTACCCAATAGGTCCCTCCATAGGATGATTTCTAAATCACCTAATGTCACAAACAGAGTTTAGACCTCAAACGAAACCAGCGTCGTTGACCTTCAAAGGTCGTAGACAAGCCTACATATGTCATCGTTACATAATGTAGGTTAATTTTAGCGGAAAATTTGAAACTTTTAGTTACCTGAAGTATACATAGAATTCATAGTAGGATACATTATACTCATATAAGATTTATATACATCTCTTCATAATTGTTCACAACAACCAGTAATACAAAGATACTCAACTGAATGAAAAACCCATATCTGCATAAAATATAAAGTTGCAAGAATGGAACCAATAGAATGTCTAAAAATAATTGAAAAAGAAACGCCAGTGGAACATAATCCACTAGATAATGTCTAAGTCTAATTCTAGAATAAAATAGTAAGCATCCTTGAAAGCATGAGGGCCTACCAAATCCGAATGAAAGCTCCACGTACGGATAACTTCAGCATCGATTAGTAAGTTCTAGCGTCCAACTGCACCTCCACATAAAAGTAGAGAGTTGTAGAGGTTTATTACACACTTGTACTAAGTATGGGTATATGCAAGCACACACCAAGGACATGTATGATTTAGAAGAGTTTTCTCCTAACGATGTGAATTATGGAAGGGAAGTCAGTGGACTTGCCAAAAATCAGATTAAAAACTCATGCTATGAGAGTAAACATGCATCATCATACGTAACATATTACCCACATAACATAACATATTGCTTATTAGCACATAACATATCTCATATCATTCGTCCATATGTCATGAGACCTTCGAATCATTGACTATACATTAGGACTTCCCAAAATGAGGGCTCAACATAATGGACATCAACTAGGGATCCTTCTTTAGTAAACACAGAGTCTGCTTCATTCATCCATACATACTTCATTTACATTTGTTCGTAAGCTAGTGTAAACACCAGCCATAGCTAGGATGTAGTTTTAAACTTTCATCGGGTTCGCTATGCAATGACCAAGAATGACCTAGTGTCATTACTTAAGTTTATCTCACCTCTTGATTATCTTATCCTAACACCTTTGGTATCGTTCATTTCATCATGTGCATTACTTGAGGATTGCCTCATTCTTTGTTTTGTAACTTTAACCTTAACTAACATAGATCATGTGAGCATCATGAAATCCAGTGTTTAACCCCACAAGGAAAAGAGGTGAAATAACCTGCTAAAGTGGACCAAAACATGCTAGTGTATCTAGGGAGTCGAACCCTACTATTACTTATTGGAAGTATAGGTTGAAAGACTAGGATATATAAGGAGACCCATACTCGTATAGACGGACAGTCTCATCTCATGAGAATTACACGAACCACAGCCTTCGAGAAAGATGTAATCACAACTCATAGCTATCCTATCGGTGCTCAGTATAAAATTCCATTAAATTCATCTCATACATCATAGAAGTTGCACTACACCATTTTAGTCCTATGGCCACACTAAATCTGAGTAACGCTTGAAAAGTGTTGCCTAAAATTTTTTTGGGAACACTTTTAAATGTAGCCTAAATTTTTATGTTCTGGCGACAATAATATTGGCAACACTTGTAAAGTGTACCCTTTAATGGTATAGGTTAAACTTTTTAAGTGTTGTCATAGTATGAAATTAATGGCAACAATTATTTATATATATGGCCACACTTTTAAAGGGTCCTATGTTTATAATTGTAAATACAACACTTTAGAAGTGTGGCCTAAAAAAAATTTCACCCAAATATTAGATTCCCTCCAACATTTCTAGGCTCCCTCCCATTTTTATTGGCCAAAAAAATAATTGTTAAAATATTAGGAAAAACAAATTAGGGCTTAGAGAGGAAGCTGAGCTGAAAAATCCACACGAACAAGAACATACGCCCCAGATTTATACGCTCAAGAACATACGCCCCAGAATATAGCTGAAAAATCCACACGATTTCTTTTATCAAGAACTTCAAATCGACTGAATGAGCTGAAAATCGAAGAGAGGAAGCTGAAAATCGGAGGAGCTGAAGAGAGGAAGCTGAAGACTGAAGCAGGGTTGAAAATTGGAGGAGCTGAACTGATTCTACTCTCCAAAATCGGAGGAGCTGAAAATCAGAGGAGCATAGCTGAGCAGATGTTGACCAACTGATTCTATGCTCCAAGCTTTGTTCGTGTAAGACAGTTTTTTCCCCAAATGCCAAAATACGATTTCCTTTTCAGTTTTCCGTCAAAATTGTTTACAGATTCTTTGTTGAAGATCGAAGAGCTGAAGAAAGTGATTTTTGTCACATTTTTTTGTTGATGAGTTTCTCTTTTCATCACAGATTCTTTGTTAACGAGTTGTTCTGTCGGATTTCACAAATGAACAAAAAGTTTCACTCATGAACACGCCTCACGTCTTCGGTTGTTGCAACAGTGGTTGTAAGGTATGAAATTTTATCTCTAAGAGTCTTCATTATAGCTTTTAGGTTTTTATATTCTTGTGTATCTTTGAATGTCTATATTTTAATTTAGGGTTTTGATATTGTTGTGTTGTTGATACGAATTGACCTACCTCCTAAGGTTAGTCAACTCAACCTATACAATGAGTTTGTAATTAAAGACTAAGCACCTAGATAGATTACATAAACTAGAGAGATTCTCCCTTTACAAGAAAAAATTTAAAGAAGCTAAACCTATTCAAACAACTATACGTAAGTTAGACATAGTCAATTTGAACAATATATAAATTATATGACTCTTTCAGTCTTTCTGTAGCATAGGAATGATATAGGCATCTGTAGCATGGTAGTGTTATAAATAGAATACCACAACATTATAGTTATCATTAAATTTGATATCTATATTAGTTATGGACAGAAGTTCCACTCTCCTCTTTTTTCTTATAATTTTCATTCTACTATTACTACATGCCAATGCTAATAATTTTAGCACTGATGAAGCTGCTCTTCTTGAACTTAAATCACACATTTCAAACAATATCATAGCAACAAACTGGTCTGCTTCCGTCCCGGTTTGCAGCTGGATTGGAATCACTTGCAGCTGCCGTCACCATCGAGTCACTGCTTTAAATATTTCTAGCATGCAACTTTATGGTACCATTCCTCCGCATATTGGAAACCTCTTATTTATTTCTTCCCTTGACATCAGTAACAACACTTCTCATGGAGATTTGCCACAAGAATTGGCTCGTTTGCAGAGGTTGAAATCAATTAATGTCACAAGCAATAACTTCACCGGAGCCATTCCATCATTTTTAAGTTTGTTACCAAACCTACGCTTTGTGCAACTATCAAGCAACAAATTTTCTGGGAAAATTCCATCCTCCCTTTCCAATATAACAAAGCTGCAAATGTTATTCTTGGAGAGAAATTTTCTTGAAGGAGAGACCCCTCGAGAAATTGGTGATCTTCGTTACTTGACTATCCTAGACCTCCAAATTAATCAACTTAGTGTCTCTATACCACCATCCATTTTTAACATTACGACAATGCATGTGATTGCTCATACGGACAACAATCTTACTGGAAATCTTCCTATAACTATATGTGATCATCTTCCAGACTTGAAAGGACTTTACCTCATTAAAAACTCCTTAGATGGAGTTATTCCACCAAACATTGAGAAATGCAGAAAGCTTCAAAATTTGGAATTGGGTGAGAATGAGTTTATTGGAACTTTACCAAGAGAACTAGCAAACTTAACATCTCTCACATATTTATATCTTTCAGATCTGCATTTGGAAGGTAGTATGAAATTTTCTTCTTTTTCTCTTTTCCACCAAACTTGGTACTCATGATATATTTCCTGAAAAATGACAGGTGAGATACCAATGGAGTTCAATAATCTTCAGAAACATCACTAGTTGGATTTGGCACAGAATGAGCTAACTGGCTCTGTTCCTCACAACATTTTCAACATGTCAGCACTGCAGAATATAAATTTTGGAGAAAATAAGCTTTCAGGTACTCTACCTTCAGATTTAGGTCGTGGAATGCCCAATCTAGAAATATTTTATTGTGGAGGAAATAATCTGAGTGGTTTTATCTCTGCTTCAATCTCAAATTCATCAAAACTCAGACAACTTGACCTCTCACAAAACAGTTTCACAGGTACAATTCCTAAATCACTTGGTAACTTAGAATACCTTGAGTTACTTCACTTGGTGTCGAATAATTTTGTCAGTGATTCTACATTGAGCTTCCTTGCATCATTGACAAACTGTAGGAATCTAATAGCACTCACGTTAGTAGGTAATCCGTTGGATGGTGTATTGCCTGCATCTGTTGGTAATTTCTCAAACTCCTTGCAAATTTTTGAAGCATCTAAATGTAAACTGAAGGGTGTCATTCCTCGAGAAATTGGTAATCTTACTGGACTGACAAGGATTTGTATGTTTAACAATGAGTTAATTGGACATATTCCAAATACTGTACATGGCATGTCGATCCTTCAAGAACTTTACTTATTGAAAAACAAAATGTTTATATTTGAGTAGTGTTTTTCTTTATTTATTGTAGTCTATTTGAATATTTTTTTACTAAAACTGATTTTAGGAGCTTGTATGTTTTCTATATTAAGAAATATTTTGTCACGTAAAATGCCTATGTATTTCTACTAGTTCTTGCATCATGTTGTTGCAGGATAAATTAAAGACAGAACATAAAGAATTAGAAGACTAGCTACTTGAACCGGCAGTTACAGTTCCTATTGCTCCAGTTTATGTTCCTGCATGGAAGCAAGCTGCTCAGCCCACTCCTTATAAGTGTACCCTCTTAGCTAAACTTCGTTATCTAGCTCACTTGAATTTATTTTAGCTGAAGAAGATGAACTTGCTGAATGATCTTGCTTTTTGATGATGTGTATGTACCCTATTAGCTAAACTTTTTTATCTAGCTCACTTGAATTTATCTATTATCAATACTCATTTGTTCATGTTATTTCTTTTCACTGTTCTACATGACTTTTTAGAAAAGAGATGATCTAAGTTGACTATTGTTGTGATAACTATGCACTTTCTTGTAATAACATGCATTTTGCTTTCTTGATTTTCTTTTGTAGGCTGGGCTTTTGCCTCCAAGTTTATCAGTCGAATCATCATCTACATATGTTTCTAGTGTATCGCCGAAGGTCAGTTAGTTTGTTAGTCTTGGCAGTGATTTACTCCCCCATTTAAGAGGTTATTAGCTTTATAGAAGTAGTATTTTTACTATAAAAAAACTCTTAAATAAGATTCGACTAGATACACCATGACAATGGGGCCTTTCCTAAGTGTAATTAGCATGTAAAAGTAATTTGAACACTGGTGTGAACAGGCACAATACTTCAGAAGTTGATGTCTTCCAGGGTGTGTTGGATCTAACCTGCTTCACCTATTGATGCAATTAGTGCACAAGCTGTAAGAGGCACAAATCTTCCATATTATTCGGGGTCAGCTCAAGATTCGGTTCTTCAAAAGGTATTTTGTATTTCGAATTCTCTGTTAATAGTGTCAATATTGTTTTTCTTCTAGTTTAGTTGGTTTTCTTGGTAATGAAATTCAAAACTTATTTTACTTGTCTAAGTTTAGTCCACCAATTTATAACTGTTAAGAATGTTTTTGTTTTTGGTTTAAGCACTCGAATCGTTAGTTGAATAACTGTTCTTTTAGTATTGTGCAATTGAGGAGACTGTGGCTAACACATTATGTTTTATGGCAAATGCCAATGGTGTTCAATTAAAAAATGGTGACACTATTTTCTACCTTTAGCTTCTGAATCCAGCTCATTCTAAAGGCTATTGTAGCTGGTCTTTTAATGGTCTGTCTGCACCTTTATGAAGCTATTGCTATTTTATTAATATTGGTGTCTGTTAGCTAGGTGGTTGTGGCTGTTAGTATTAACGTGGTGCATCATGTGATTAAAATGTCTACATGCTAGACAATTATAATACTATTGTTATTAGTATAGAGTTTAATGGTTTGCAAACCTTTACCATTGTAGGGTAGAGAAACCATCTAGAGCTTGATCATTAATAGAAGATCTTGTGGGTAGATTTATTATGTTTGATAGATCCTTAATGGTTACTTGTTTAAACTATAGACAAGGCAGAGAAAATTGGAGAGAAAAATCTGCAGGGGATTTTCTTGCAGCCTGGTCCTTTATTTTTTGTTCACTGTCTGTTAAATTTTTACCTTGTTCAAGATTTTTTTTGTGTCTTTTTATAGCATTCCTTCTCTTCTTACTAAAAATTTATCTTGTCTGTATTTTTTGTTTGTGTCTTTTTTGTTCACTTTCTGATGATGAACCTTGCCCTAGAGATGCAGCCTGATGATGTTTGTGTCTTTTTTGTATGCACTAGAGATGTAGTCTGATGATGAACCTTGCCCTATGCTGCAGTTCTTTGAAAATATCATGTTCATGTTGTTACGTATTGATTTTTGTGGTCATTCTAAACTATGTTATGAACCTTGTTTCCAGTGGTCATCTCTGGTTTGTTTGAACTACTTGTGTGTAATTTTTACATTGAAGTTTACAATAGAAGACTGCACAAATTAAACTTTTGAAGTTTAATTTTTAGAGCCAACAACAGAATACTGCACAAATATTGTAGTCCTTATAATGTGTAATTTTTACATTGAAATTGTATTTAGATTTGGATTGGTTGTCTTACAGTGAATTCTCTCTGATTATGCACTTCCACAATTAATTCACAAACTTATAATTTTATTTTAAATGTGCAGGAAAATGCAGGTAATTGAATTTAAATTTGGCCAGAAGGAAACTCGATCCATGGTGGCAAAAGATGAAGAAATTTTTGTATTGTTGTCATATACGTTTGAATGACACTTTTGGATTTTTGGAACTTGTTGATGTTAGAGATCTTTAAGCAATCACTTTCTATTTTTTGGTTGTACATGAAATATTTTCGAAGTTTATTTGAAATATTTAGCTTCAATTTAATGATTAATTAGTTCATTTTGTGTTTTAGGTCACTTGTATGTATGTAAATATATTATATATATTTGTGCTACATGTAGGCTTATAAATGTTGAAGTTACACTTTGTAAGTGTTGCTGTAGGTAGATTAAAAGTTACACTTTGAAAGTGGTTCTATAGCTGACATATAAAGTAACACCTTATAAGTGTTGCAATAGATGATATATAAAGTTACACTTTATAAATGTTGCAATAGATGACCAATAAAAGGCAACACTTTTGAAGTGTGACCAATGAATCTGAAAAGGCAACGCTTTTAAGTGTAGTCTAACAAAAAATAAGTGTTGCTAATGCACGTCTTCAAAGTGTGCCCTTATACCTATTTGGCTACGCTTTATAAGTGTTGCCAAAGATGGCAACATTTAAAAAGTGTTGCCTAATGTCAAAGGTTACGCTTCTTTTTGGCAGCCCCTAAAAAGTGTTGCTGAATGTCCAAAAGTGTAGCCTTTTATCAAAGGCCACACTTTTTGCTTGTTTAGGCTACACTTACGTGGTGTTGTTGTAGGCCGAAAATGGTGTAGTATTGGTTCTAGCATGAGGGCATCGTAGCTCATTAGATAATTTCTCAACTCATCATTAGTATGAAGTATACATTAACTTTAATACTTTCGTTTCGGTGTTCATATAGACTGGTATCTTCATTAACATTGCACTATCATAGTTGATTACGTCTTGGTAACATTGACTTAGGCTCATTTGAGATTCCTCTAACCTTTCTCTTTAGCCTCTTATCTGTTGTCACCACATTCTTTAACTTTAGCACATTAACTCTTCATATTTACACACTGCTTTACGTGAATGTTCATTTCATCGTATACCAATGCACTTGCCCGTTCAATGTGTGTCACACTCTTGCTTAACACGTCTTAAGATTCATTATCTCATCACATAACATTTTAGGTTCACTTACTCATAAAAGTATGCTAGAATAATGATCCCACACATACAAGCCATGAGGCTTTATTCATAGTTTGTCTGAGTTATTCATATTTACCCAAGATTATGTGGTACAAGATGTATGCATCTTTTAGATATGCCAAGATATTGATTCGATCATTGGAGGAAGAATTTATTAAATATTTGTTCACGTACGACTTATGTATCAATACGGAATTGGGCAAGGGAATCCATTTTAGAATCCCTTGAGAAACACTTAATCTTCTATTAAACTTGATAATTGTAGTTTTAAGATTTGGGGGACCCTAGTTCAATCCCCATCACTCCCATAATATTTCCTTTCTTTTCCTACTCTCTTTCTCGTTTAAGGCAAGGAGGTTGTGGGATCAATCGTCCACAAGCTAATTCTTTTTCCCTTAATTTATCTCTTAACTTTCTTACCTATGCAAGATGTTGTGGGTTCAATCCCCACCAACCACATTTATTTTTCTCCTTTATTTTTCTCCTAACTCTCTCATCTATTCAAGAGGTTGTGGGTTCAATTCCCACTCACCATATGTATTTTTCTTCTTAGTCTTTTTCTCCTAAGTCTCTCATCTATTCAAGTGTTGTGCGTTCAATCCCCACTCACCACATTTATTTTTCTCCTTTATTTTTTGCCTAACTCTCTCATCTATTAAAGAGGTTGTGGGTTCAATGCCCACTCACCACAATTATTTTTCCTTTCGTTTTTCTCATGAAATTTTTATGTAATTTGCATTTGGTGAGGTATTGGGTTCAATCCCAATTGAACTCACATTTTAAATAAAATATTAAAACATATCTCCAATTCCAACATATAGGTTGAGACCAACATTTTCAACAAGCTGTAATTAGGTCCTCTTTCAATTCTTTTTTCTCTCATTTTTTTATATTGATTCTTGGAGTATTTCTTGTGACAGTTATTCAGCAACATTACACTTATATGAATATCACAGTTTTAACATATTCGTACACGTCAAATACAACAATTTAACAAGTAAATTTCAGGCAGCAAAACATAGTTAATTAATGGCACACACATACACAAACAATTAACTTAATACACTTTCCCGTAAATATATTTCATTCCTTACATATTTCCGTATACACATAAAAACAAGTAATCACAACCAGACCTAAAAACATCTAGCAGAAAACATACCAACGCATACTTTGAATCTTTCAACGGATCAATTGACAGGGGCATGCAACGGGGACAACCTTAGTTTCTCTATTGGAATTGAAATGAAATTAGGGGTCTCTTAGGAAAGGGACCAAGTTATAAGAAAACCCATACCTTAATGTCTTTCAACACTTGTTTCAATAATGCCAATTCCCAAGACAGCACTACGTCACCACCAAAATCCCAAACATAATATGTCGAGAAGAATGTTGTTTATTTTCGTTTTTAGCTTAGAATTTCGTTCGAATGTTTTTGTGTAAGTTCTTCAATAGTAAATAACTATTATTTTCAGTTTTTTACTGATAAAAATGTGAGAATGAGAGTGAGAGACGTTAGAATGAGAGAATTAGGATCAGGAGTGTTAGGTGGACACTTAGTCAAACTAGGACTCCTCATTAATTATTATTATTATTATTATTATTATTATTATTATTATTATTATTATTATTATTATTATTATTATTATTATTATTGTTATTATAATCTATTAAAAACTGATTTTCCTTTAATTAAATCATAAAATTATATATTAATTAATTAAAATAATTCACAAATTACAATAAATCAGTTAAATCAATGCTTCCACAAAGGCTTGAACACGGGTAGAGCAAGATTTTGTCTAAAGGGTCAAATTCGGCTACCTTTACCCGAAATTGCCCCTCCATAATACTAATTAATTAATTAATTAATGAAATATTTAGGGCAATTACAATACTACCATTATCCTGTAAAAAGACCATTTTCCCCCTAGACCTTCCAAAAATAAGATTACCTCCTTTTAAGTTAAGGTAAGACTCATCCGGGTAGATCTTCATATTCGGGTGCCCTACATGGATGTACCAACCTTTCCTAGCTCAAATAAATCACCAAGTTGGTTGTCTTTTCTGTTGCAAGAGTTCAGAGGTCTAGTTCTACTCGCATGAATTCGTTTAAACCTGCTCTAATCGTAAGCATTCTAGATACATTAAGCATTACTTAGTATACTAATTTTAGGGTTGTTACACCCATGTCTAGTTTTTTCGTCTACAAATGGGTCTTCTTTAAAAAAACAAAACTATGAATCAATTGTGATAAATTGTGATGAATTAATGTAATTTAAGTACATATTGATGGTTAATTGGTTATTTACTATAATATCACCGTAGACCCATTTTGCTTCCCTCAATTTCATGAAACAATGAATTGATATGGTGAATTAGATCATGAAAATGTAGATAGACTACATTGTTGTTAATTATCTAATTGCTTCTAGAATTTAACTTGTTTATGTAATTGGTTATGCATTCTATGTGATGGAAGTTTGAAGGTTCTTGGAAGGGCAATGAGGTATTTTGATTTTTTTTTCATGGATTCAATTATGAATTATGAGTTACTTTATGGTAATGTTTCTAGGTCTAATGTGTCGTTATGATGTTGATTATAAGTATTCCTCATCCTTAACCCTAGACTGTCGAATTGGTTATGAATTATGCAATTATGTTATGGTATGATTATTATATCATTGAAAGTAGTTTCTGATGACTATAATAAAGTGTTAGGTGAAAGGTTTACACACTTATGAATTGGTGTCTAAAGTGAAATGATTTTTCTCACTTGTGATGACCTGTGAGCTAGATATGATAAGATGTTTACATGGAGGTATAGAAGAAATTAATGTGAACATATATGATAGGGTAATATGATTACTAAAGGAAAAAAAATCTTAGCACCGGAAGGACATGTAAATGAGATGGAGGTCTCAGGTTAGTAAGTCTGGCCTCCCTCATGGGCTTCCTCACGTTAGTAAGTCAGGATTCCCAAATTATGTATTGTCTCAGGAAATGAAAACCTCCATGTTAGTAAGTCAAGTTTTCTAGCAAAAATATCCTTGACCCTTAACTATGTGCCTACATAGAACTCTAGCTTAGTGGATCCACCTAGAAATTTACGTACTAATGGTTACACCATAGAAAAGTGTTAACCCTCTATTTTTGGTGTGGGAGTACAACAATTGATCCCATGTAGCTCACGTTTTCTCATGTCGGTTATTGCAGTTCTATCCCTAACATTAAAGTAAATGAATAAGCTAAACATGTGAAATCTTGCTAGGGTTGACTTGAGGTTACTATATAGGGTAAAGAAGGGTATGTGACTTCTGTTACTGATTGCACATGTAGGGTCCTAAAGGATGATTCTTGTAGTGTTATTTTATGATTGTGACTTTCATGATAATTATATTGTTAAGTTATAAGTAGAATTCATGTATTAAATATGTCATGATGAATTATGAGAATATGTTATAAGTATGAAGTGGGTTAGTTAATGTTATTCTTAGCCTTCGATAGGATTATTGGGTTCTATCTTTGGCATTGAAAATGTATTTCTTGGGTTATCTACATGTTAGGTTTCTATTATGTTGAATTTACTTATTATGCTTCACGTATATGCATGTTGAGTTAAATTGGTATGAAGCATGGTTTGACTTAAATTGTCCTTTGCTCATGCATTGACGATTTTGTGGATACGAGCCATACTTAGTATATATGGTTTGTACTAAACCATATTTCTCCTTTATTCCTCCGTCCATTGAGGAGATTCCTGGCTATTGGAAAAGATGACTTGGATCATTGCTATGTCAATTGGTGAATCATTATGAGATCTGAGGATAGAGCCACTCATCAAGCATTATTTGTTTTGCCTATGTTTTGAGACAATTATTCTGTTCTCATATTGAGACTTCATTGATGTCTATATGGGCATATTGTAATATACTAAGAGTTATGCCCAAAGTATTATGATTAATACTCTTATAGATAGTTTATATATAAGATGAGATTTTATACTCATGTATGATTTGTTATTCTAAAAGAGAAGCCTCTGTAATCTTCAAAAGTAAGATGTATATGTAAATCCCATATACGATATGTGAGAAGTCTATGTATACTTCGCTATGTAGTAATGTTTTAATTTATTCTGCATTTTTTGCCTATGATGTGCTAGGATGAATGTTAAGGGCTTGTATTAGTCCTCTTAGAGAATGATGATGCCGGCTACACCTAAAGGGTACTTTGGGTTCTAACAATCTTATTATCACAGCATGAGGTTGAGAAATCTTAAAATTGATGCCTCACTAAACAACGTCAATGTAGGGTCTCATTCATAGTGTTGAAGCATTCGACACTTATGAATGAGAGATCATGTGTTGCGTATGAATTTTCATTCTCTTATTATTCCCTCATCGTGCCTATGAGTCTTAAATCTATCTAGTCCTTTGCTCTAATTCTTTTATTATTCTTATAAGCATTAAATACAAGGAGGACTAATGCTCGTAGAGCCAGCCGGAGAGGAGAATTTGAATGAGGTAGTTTCCCCTTAAGCTCTTCCAAACCCTCAAGTTCCTACTGAAGAAAGGGATATGTCTTATGTTGAGATAGGGTCAGCTATTCATACCTGATTAAAGTGTTGGCCATCAAAGTTGCTAAGAATGCAAGGGTGCATGTGAACCCCAATTCTAATGCCAACGCTTCAAGGATTAGGGTATGTACAAGGATTAATACCCTATCTTTCTGTGGTTCTAAGATAGAGGAGGACCCACAAGGATTCACTAATGAAGTGTTTAAAGTTCTTGATGATCTTGGTGATCTCGTGGTAGTTAATATAGGGTATAACAATTGTTCTATTTCCGTTACCAATAGAGTTAAATTAGTTGAGTCTATAGAACTTGATATGCTAGATTTTGATGAAATATTGGGGATGGATTGGTTGTGTGCTTACTTTTGCATATATTGATAGTAGGACAATGGTGGTCAAATTTAAATTTCTAAATGAACCCTTTTTTAATGAAAGGGAGGAAACTCTAACCCTAGGGGTAAGATCATTTCATTTCTAAAAGCTTGAAAGTTAATGGCAAAGGGTTGTCTCTACCACATAGTAAGAGGTAGGGATCTTTACTCTGAGGTCCCTCCCATAGAGTTTGTACCATAGTGAGGAATAAATGGAGATATTTCCCTATGACCTTCCTAGAACTCCTCATGAACGAGAGATTGAATTCGACAGAAGTCTCTACTCAAGGATTTGATAGATAAGGTTTTTATTGAACCAAGAATATATAAATCTGTGCCACGGTATTGTTTTTGAATAAGAATGATGCGTCTTTGAGAATGTGAATTGATTATCGTCAATTGAACAAAGTCGTTATAAAGAATAAGTACCCACTTCACTGGATTGATGATTTATTTGATCAATTCAAAGGAGATGATTTAGTTTTCAAATATTGACCTGAGGTCGGGTTATCATCAACTTAGAGTGAGTGAAGTTGATATTTTCAAAATGGTATTTTAAATAAAAAATGATCACTTTGAATTCCCAGTGATGTCATTATTTCTAAGAAATACACTGTCACGACCAGAGTCTATACCCAGACGAGAACGGCATCGTTGACCTCGCAGAGGTCGCAGACAAGCCTACATACATCATTCTTAATTCATCTAGATTAATTTTAGCAGAAAATTTGAATCTTTTTGTTTTCTAGCTTGCTGACTAAAAATTATTTTACATGCATAATTGTTCACCATCAACCATCTAATAGTAAGATCATCAAATGAATGAAATAGTTCATAGCTGCATTAAATGTGTACTTGCTAAAACGGCACCAACGCAAAGTCTGAAATGAAATGGGAAATGAAAAAATAGTGTATCATGCTCCACTAGCTAAAGACTACATGTAAGCAAGATAATAATAGTAGACCGCCTCAAAAGCACGAGGGCCTACCAAGTCCTGATTAAAGCTTCACGTCCAAATAACTGCATTGTCGTAATGTAAGATCTAACATCCAATTGTGCCTGCACCTAAAAGTAGATGTTTGTATGGAATTAGTATTTACTTATATTAAGTATGAGTATATGCTAGCACACACCAAGGACATGTATGATAAAGAATAGGAATTTCTAAACAACATGATTTATGGAAATTCAAGTTAGTGGAGTTGCCAAATTTGGATCAGCGATGTCAATGGACCTGCAAATTTTGATTTGGAAAGTCATGCCATGAGTGTAACATGTATCATTAAGTTTATCATTTTGTCAACAACACATAATATATTTCACATATCATAATACATAGTTCATATCATTCTTTTATATACCATGAGACCTTCGAATCATAGACTTAACGTTAGGACATCCCAAAATAAGGGCTTAACATATAGGACCTCAACTAGGGATCCTTCATTAACAAACATAGAGTCTGCTTCATTCAGTCATACGTACTTTATTTTTCATTCTTTCATATACTATTGGAATCACCAGTCATACTTGGGACGTAGTTTAAGACTCTCATCGGGTTTGCTATGAAATGACCATGAATAACCTAGTGTTATTACTTTAAGTCTATCTCACCTCTTGATTATCCTCTCCTTGCACCTTTGGTATCGTTCATTTGATTATGTGAATCATTTGAGGCTGGTCTAACTCATTCATTGGTAACATTAACTTAACCGACATACATCATGTGTGCATCATGAAATCCATTGTCTCCCCAACACCGAAAAGAGGTGGAATCACCTGCCAAAGTGATCCAAAACATGCTATCGTACATGGGAATGTAACCCCAAATTTGCAGTATAGGTTTAAATATTAAGAGATATAAGGAGACCCATACCTGGCATGCCGGACAGTCTCATCTCATGAGAGTTACATGAACCTCCACCCTTCCCGAAATAAGGCATCACCGCTCATAGCTAGTCTATCGATGCTCAGTATAAAGTTCCATTGCATTCATCTCATACGTCATGGAATATGGATTAAAGTATGAGGACATTATAGCTCAATAGATGATTTCTCATCTCAACACTATTATTAAGTATGTTAATCTCAATACTTTCCTTAGTGTGTTCATAAAGACTGGTCTCTTCTTAATTTTACACTCTCATAGATAGTACGTTTTGGTAACATCTACTTAGGCTCATTTGAGATTGCTATCATCTTATACATTAGACTCAAGTCATGTTGTTACCACATTCATTAACATTAGAAGATTTGCTCTTAATAATTACTCACCCCTTTTTACATGAATGTTTATTTCATCATATGCCAATGCACTTTGCCATTTGGTATGTTTCACACTCTTACTTACCCTTCTATGGTTTCATCATTTCATTGTTTATTTCATTATTTCATTGTTAATTTCATCATATGCCAAAGCACTTGGCCATTTGGTCTGTTTCCTACTCTTACTTCACCTTTCTAGGGTTTCATCAATTGATTGTTCATTTCATCATTTCATTCTTGATTTCACCATATGCAAATAAACTTGGTAATTTAGTGTATTTTACACTCGTACTTAACCCTTCTAGGTTTTCATCATTTCATTGCATACATCTAAGGTTCACTTATTTTTAATCGTATGCTAGAATTATGGGTCTGCACATACAAGACATGAGGCTTTATTCATAGTTCGTTTAAGTGATTCATATCTTCGTAAGATTATGTAGTACAACACTTATGCATCTTTTATGTATGCCAAGAAAACAATTTAGATGTAAGTAGGTGGCAGTATTCTTAAACATTTAATTCACATATGACTTATGTATCAATACGGAAATTGGGCAAGGGAACCCATGTTTGAATCCCTTAGATAACACTTACATTTTTCCTTGATTTTATTTTTAGTCCTCATGACATTGGTACCCTAGATCGATCCCCAACATCAACATTTCTTTTTAGTTACTTTTCTTTAGAAATTTTGTCCTTCGGCCAAGGGGTTGTGAGTTCGAACCTCCACAGCCCCTTTTAGTTTTCTATCTATTTTCCTTCCCCATATCACATTAAATAGGAGGTTGTGTGATCAAACCCCCACAATCTCTCTTCATTTTTATTTGATTTGCTTGGGACAAAGAGGTTGTGAGTTTGAACCTTCGCAGCCTCCTTATTTTATTTTCATATAAATGTTGACTATCTATTTTTCCTTTATTCGTTATTCTTCATCACAGCCTTGAGGTCCTGGGTTCGATTCCCATGCCTCACATTTCCTTCCTCTTACTTTTCTTTCACTTCACACGCTTCCTTGAGGTCGTGGGTTCGATTCCCACACCTCCCATTTTATTTTATTAATTTTTGTACCCTACATTTTCAGCCACCATACCCCATATCGATTCCCCTTGACCCCTTTTGCCTTTTTAAGATTTTAAGGCAGTGTACGGGTAAGGTCACAGGTTCGAATCCTGCTGGCCTCATCCCTTTAAATTCAAATATATTTCCAAATTTATGCATCATTATTTTGCCTAAACCAAACTTGTATGTTTTCTTGAATTTAGTCATTTTTAGCTTATTTTTCACCAACATTTTACTCCAAATCTTAGGGAAGTTCATAGATCATTTAACACTTTTTGGGGTGAATTTCCATAGATTCTTTTAGCCAAAATATTTATATTCAAATCAGCCACACTTCCATTTTAATGAACATCACGATTTACATAGCTTTATACAAATAAAATGACAACCAAAACATTATCAAATTTGAAGCCTTTACACAAGAACCTCATTTACAGTAACATATTCGCACACACACACACACACACACACACACTTGCACATAATTTCGAATGCATGGTTGTTTTTCACACGATTTCAAGTACACAAAGATAATCATTTTCATCACGAAAACATAACATACACCTAAATCTTCCAGAAATCATACCCAACCTATAATTCATTGGGATTAACTGACAGGGGCATGCAAGAGGGGAAACAATCCTACTTTTCAAATGAATAATATGAACCTTTAACGGTCTCTTGGAAAAGGTAAAATAGAGAAGAAAACCCATACATTTTCGACGTTAAAATCTTAAATTTATGCCCAAAAAATCACCCAACAACACGTCTATATTTCCTCAATATCAACTCCACTAGAATGACAACCTCCCTTAGCCTCGTGTGCCATAAATGTTCGTTTTCTTGTGATTTCGTGTGAGTTCTTCAACTGTGAAGAACTTGGTTTATTTTTATGCTTTTGTATCTTATTTTGGCAGAGAAATTTCATGTGAAATAACAGGGGATATTGAGCGTGAGGGTTGAGAGATAGACGTGAGAGAGTAGGAGTGATATTAGGCTTAGGAGTCTAGTTAGGACTTAGTCAAATAAGGTTTACTTAATTATAAAAAATGTGTTTTTTATTTTATTTTATATCATATAATTAATAATAATTATTAATTAATTATATTAATTCAATAGCTTAAATTAAAATTACATAAATTCATTGCCTCCACCTAGGTTCGAACCCGTTTGAAGCAAGACCTCACTTCAAGAGATCAATTTCGGCTCTCTTTCCCCAAATTACCCCTCCACCTTATTAATTAAATAATTAATTATATATTTAGGGTAGTTACTATATTACCCATATCCTGGAAAAAGACTCATTTACCCCTAGACCCTCCAAAGCTAAGATTTCCTCTTTTTAAATCCGTTAAAGACTCCTTCGAGTAAATCTTCGTATTCGAGAGCTCTACATGGTTGGACCCAACCTTTCCTAGTTCAACTAAATACCCAAGTTAGTGGCATGGATGTAGTAAGGGTCCTGAAATCTAGTTCTACTCACATCAATCACTGTAAACCCTGGTGTAATCATAAGCATTGTTAACACATTAAGTATCACTTAGTATATCCATTTTTTAGGGTTGTTACATGCACCGACGACATTCATAGACCTTATGAACCGAGTTTTTAGAAATTATCTTAATTTTTTTGTGATTGTCTTTATTGATGATATTTTGATATTCTCTAGGAGTGAGAACGATCATATGAGACACTTGAGTATACTTTTGCATGGTCTCAATGATAACCAACTTTTTGCTAAGTTTAGCAAGTGTGAGTTTTTGTTGAGATCGGTTGCATTTCTTTGTCACATTGTCTCTCGTTAAGGGATAGAGGTTGATCCATGGAAGACGGAAGTGGTCAAAAGTTGTCCTAGACCTTTGAGTTCCACCTATATTCGATGTTTTCTAGGGTTGGCCTGTTACTATAGAAGATTTGTCAAAGGATTCTCATCTATCGCATATCCATTAACGGTCGTAACCCAGAAGAAGTCCAAATTCGAATGGTCGAAATCATGTGAAAAGATTTTCAAATTATTGAAATATAGACACACCTCCGCTCCGGTATTGACCTTACAATAGGGTACCAAAGGGTTTATCGTGTACTGTGATGCCTCCCGACTGAGAAAGTCATAACATATGCCTCTAGGAAACTCAAGCCATATGAAAAGAGTTACCCGACTATCGACCTTGAGCTTTCTTCCGTAGTTTGTTCCTTTAAATTTTTGAGACACTATCTCTATGGGGTACATGTTGATGTGTTCACCGCATAAGAATCTATAATATGTATTCACTCAAAAAGACTTGAATCTATGGATTCACATCCGGGAGCACCCTCTAAATGTAACTGGCGTCGTCGTCCTCGAAGAGAACTAAGACTAACCTCTTAGTGTACATAATAACATTCATAACTTTGATGCAAAAAATTTATAACTCTTCTATATCTAACTTTAGGTATACATAGACCTCTCGTTACACATAATATATTTCATATCTAGTATACATATACCCTTCATAGAAGAGAATTGCATAATCTAGTACTATTATTATACGTAGATATGTAAGATACATAACATATTCTCAAAAGAGTGTTTCATCTCATAACCATCTAAAACAGGAGTGTATCAATTGAACATATCCCATACATCAATGTAATAAAGCCACATATAGGTTGTACATTAATTAGTACTCAAATGAAATTGAAATAACATAGAAGTCTTAAAACTAGACTAACATTCAAAAAATCTTGATATTTGCATTGACCTATGAAAGTGAGGACCTACCCAATTTGGATACATTGCATAATACTCAAGCAATATAGGCTAAACATGTATTCATATGTGAATTCAACATCCCAAGGTACCATCAACGTGCAAGATCATCATATACATATCATTTATAATTATAAGCATATACATACATAAGAACATCCTCCTAGATTCCCTTCCAGGACAATTAATACCATGTATAGGTAAAGTCCCATAACCATATGTAGACTAAGGTAAACCCATTAGGTCATTCTAGTTGAGTCTATTCATTACATTATTTTACCTTTTGGAAACATCTTACCTTTAACAACATAGACGATATGAGCTAATGTGGAATCCGATGTCATGTAACCCTCAACCGAAATAAGGTGCACTACATACCAAGGTAGTACTACAACATGAACATAGGAACTACGTGGATCCACTATCTAGTATTCCTATTGAGGATTCCTAGTTTAGGAACTAAAAGATATAGTTGAAACCTTGTTTATACTGCACGAATTAAAGTCTCCAAACTCAAGAGTAGATAAGTTATCCTCCCTTTCGTTTGTGCGAAGAGACATTCCTCAGTGTAGTTTAATCAATGCTAAGCTAGAGTCATTTTTTGAAATTTATTTAAGTATTTATTGACAAACATAACATAAATTAGGTCATAGGGTCTATACCTTATGTAATCATCGTCATCATAAATCAATAAGAATTTCAAGAGTATTTTCCATACAATAAAATTCATACATGTGAGGTTAGCATATTTACATAATCATTAATGATAAGGCACATTGGTAAGTTATCACCATCCTTATAACATTTGCATCTTGCCAAAACCTCACAAACAATAGTAAAGAAATTTCAATTAATCATCTTACCAACCCTATGAACCATTATATAAGATATTCTTCAATACAACATCATCACTTAATCACAGGTAAATATAATTGAACTAAAAAGTTAAGATCACAAGACTTACCAAGTCTCCTTCATAAGACAAAAACATGCTCTTACATGATCCCTTAAACTCAACCCAACAATGGTTGTAATATCATCACACAATAGTTACAAACATGATAATGAAGTCAATAGAAGCCCTATACAACAATCCATCACTAATCATAGCTTAAGATTAGAGACAGTCAAAATTCATGATCTACTTCAAAACCCAGATCAACTACTCAAGAACTAGCATGGTAGGACTACAATTCATCTCAATCTATTAATAATCTAGAACAATAACATCATATGATAATAATTCACACCTTAACCAAGCCAATTACATCAATACTAGATAGCTAAATTTATGATCACAACCTAGTTTTAAGGGAAAAAGTCATTTTCTACAAAAAAAAAAAACAACCCATCAATAAGTAGTGTAATATAGTTATAATTGATTATAATATAATCAATACAATCAAAAGAAACTTTTCAAATAAATTTGAAGGAACCTTTTAGGTAAAGAGATCCCAAAGGTAAAAGAAATCTCATACCTTGTTTATTGATGAAGTTTTGTAGAGAATCATTGATATTTAGAGGCCCTATAACCCCTTGAAGTTTACTTCTATGGTGTTCTTCAACTTGGGAGAGAGATAGAAGAGAGAAGGAAGAGAATTGATTTTTTGAGATTTATGAGTGTTAGGTTAGCTTAATTAGGTTAGGGTCTTTATAAAGGTTGTTACGTAACTCAATTAGACCTCCCTTAAACCTTAAATAATTAAATAAACGACTATTTAATTAACCTAACCAATCTAAAAACGAGCAACAAAACCAGTGGTCTCACAAACTAGACCACATCGATGCCACGCATGTCAATCGACAACCACATGACCCTCGTTTCAGTTTATCCGTCATTTTGTTCAGATACTGGTTATAATATTGTACTTTACAAGTAATCAAAGTGACCATCGACAGAGGAAATCTACTCCCCATTTATTGGAGCACGATCCATTTGTGGCAATTGTTGTTGCACACTGCCTTCAGAATCTTTTGTTTAACGCCCTAAAATGACCTAAGGTGAACTAGATCCTTGTGAGTGTATCTTGAGTTATTTTAATTTATAATAATTTACATTATTTTTCTAAGAAGGTGTGTTATTTTCGTTAAGTTTGGATGTCAAACGTCCAAGAACGTTCATTATGTTTGGACGATAGGCATTAGAAAGTTTTCTTGCGTTTGAAATTTTTTCGTGAGTTTTAAATATTATTTTTGCTTGAATTTGGTGTGAGATATTCATAATGAATAGATGAAGTAAGAATCCACCTAGAACCCATGAGGTACCCTAGAAGAAGACCCCACCTCATGGCAACAGGCTGCCAAAATAGTGACCAAATGACGATCGAAGGGATGGTCCGTTGGTCAATCAACGGTTCGTCGACCATAGACATCGATTGGACCTGAAAAGAAGGATTTCAATCTTGTTAATGGTTCTATGTCTCAACCAATGAGACCCCACCAACCAGTCGTAGGTTGAGAAATGATCTGTTGGTTTGTACGTCTGTGAGACTGCCTGAAAAGCTATAATTTCCCTGTAAAGTCTTGGTGTTTTGGTAAATTCACCAAGTATTTTATTATATTAGAAAGTAATTTTTAAGGTTATTTAGATATATTAAAGTGTTTCAAACCCTAACGCCTAATTTTGGACTCCATTTCCTAAAACCTATAAAAACCTCCCTCGTAGAAAACTTTCTCAAGTCACCATGGAAAGTAGAACACAAGAAGAGATAGAAGGGGCTGTTTGTGGACGTTTATTCATAATAAATCATTGGGATTTCTTCAATGTGAATTATGGTATCCATCATTGAATTCTCTTTCATTCAAGGATTCCCATTCAAAAAGATCTTAAAAAGTGTTTTAAACCCTAGTTTCTTCTATCTTCAACTCTAAATATTGTTCTTGCATGAAAACATTTATAATGATTCAAATATATTGTTTGGAAGGTTAGTTTGTAATATTAATTCTACAAACTCAACGACATCATGATAATGATTTTCATCATATTTTTTCTTAAGAAATGAGTTAAATGAGCATGAATTGGTAGTCTTTGAATTTTTGTTTCTTATGGTTGATATCATTGTTTATCTACTGCCCAAAGGTCTATATTATGATTTAATAATGAGTAAAATGTTATAGGTTATGAAAGATTGGATTAAAGGGTATGTTGGTTATGTTGTTATGCATAAATTGTGAAATGCTCTTGAGTGGTATGGCCCACCCTCTTGGTGACTGCGTTTACTTTAATTGTATGAATGTGTAGTTACTTCTGTATTGTGAATGTGGCAATGAAGGCATATTCTGTGAAGGAAGATGAAAAAGAAGATACTCTTATTTGTGTGTTTTATGAAGCTTGTTATGAAAAGTAATCTAAGGATTATGCCTAAATGACTTATATGATGATATGATGAATGAAAGTCTATGTAAGTATAGAAGTTAAATGTAAATGTAATGATGATTATGTGAAAGGTGTGATCACATGTACAAAAAAACTCACACTTGAATGAATGAATTAATCTAAGTTACGTAAAAAGATGAGTTTTGGGGTGAACTTTCTTCATGTGTTGAGATGAAGTGTTTAGTAGCAACTCCACTACATCCAAAGAGTTTTCTAAGGTAGGTCAGAGGATGAATGTCCTTCATGAGTTGTGATATGGTGTACTGTCACGACCCAAAACTGGGACGCGACTGGCACCCACACTTCCCTCCTATGTGAGCGAACCAACCAATCTAAACCCAAACAAATACAACGCGGAAGACTTAACTCAAAACGAAAAACAAACACAATAAATATCCCCCAAAATCCGGAAGTCATCATCACAAGAACATCTAAAGTCAATTTACGAAACTAAGAGTATTCTAAGAAACTAAACAAATGAAAGCTAGTCCATGCCGGAACTTCAAGGCATCAAGACGAGAAGAAGAAGATCCAGTCCAAGCTAGAAGCATAGCTCACCCTGAGATCCGGTGCAGTGAAGACTGGCTAGAATCGCTGTCGAGTTGAAGACGACGGAACGGTTGCTGCACTCCACAAATACAAGAAAGAAACAAACAAGTAGGAGTCAGTACAACCACACGTACTGAGTAGGTATCATCGGCCAACTCAGAATAGAAAACAGTATATATCAGTTAATCTCACAAATCAACTATAATACTCAACATGTAGTAACAACAAATACTACAATCATCAATAATATCACCAAGTTCATCCAGGAGGACTCATGCCTCAAAACCATACTCATTAACAGGTTCATAGACTTAACATATTAATATCTTTCAAGATTCATTATCTTTCTTCCTCTTGTGTCGGTACGTGACACTCCGATCCATATTCTAT